>CM029600.1:46631984-47223940 GCA_017311375.1 Mytilus coruscus
TATCATTATTTACATTATTTATATAGCGCATTATCTAATTGAAATTACTATAAGCGCTTAACATAAAACAAGCAATGCAGTTAATAAGTTTAATCAGTGATTATCATAAATCCTTTCATTACCTCGACCTTTATAAGTCCATCACTTGAGTCTTTTAATGAGGAATTTATTATTGAATGAATGACAATTGCAAATATTTTCAATCAGGGTTAAAAAAAAGAAGGCAACAGTAGTTTACCGATGTTCGATTCTCAGAAGACTCAGAAGAAAAAATATCGTCAAGAAATCTAATTATTAATTAATTCAAATAAATAAATAAATATATAAACATGCCTTAAAGTCATGTATTTAAGTTGTTTTATTCTATTAAACTCTAATGTTTATTAATGTGAATTTCATGATTTCATTAAACTGAGAGAAGATAATGGACATTTGTTCAAGAAAAAATAAGGGATGATACTGGTTTTTTTTATTATCAGAAAACTCAACAATCATTTCAACTCTGTAATGAGTCTTTTGTAGACGATACGCTCGTCTGGTGTACAAAAAGTATAAGCCTTGTATGTGTGATGAGTCTTAATTTAAATGATTAACTTGAATTTTGTCTTTATTGACTTTAAATCGTCAATCGAAAATCTTTCAATGAGACAATACACATACGGTTATATTCCAAATAAAATTATGCATAATACTTAATGTTTCATTTTAGTTTTGCTTTGTTAGATTTTATTGATTTTATATTTTTCTCTTTGCTTTTGTATTATTTCATTGAAAAACTTAAAAACCTGTAATGTAACATTATAAAAGAAAATCGTTTAATAATTTAGATAGCAACACAATTCGAAAGTTAATAAACAACTAATTGTCAACTGTTATGCATTGACTTATTAATTTTTATGAATGTATTAGTTTTGATAGGATATAAACTTTCATGTGGCTAGATTTGTTTTTTGTCGATAAAAAAGACAAATAAAGGTAAGAAACAAAAAATCGTTTGAACTGCAAAAGGAATGAGATTGGGTTCGTCGATAGGGTTATTTGTTCCTTCTATGCATTCATCTCTCGAATTGATATCAGTGGTTCTTTGTTGAAGTAGTTTTTGTATAGATTCTAGTTCAAATACATTCTTCTGTGCCATTATCGATTAAAAGATATATAAATGAAGCAGACCAGCTAGTTCTGTAGGAAGCCTTTGAGAAACTGTTAAGATTGAAATGTATGTTTTGAGACTAGTCATGACATCGTTAAGACTTAAAAAAATGTTTTATGAATGTAAAGTTGTGAGAACAAAATTTAAATGTAAAAAGCGTTAATGTTTTGAGACAACTTTTGACTAAAAACTTAACACTGTGTTCTGACAGTTTCAGAAAACATTAAGAAACAATTTCAAGAAGCATAAGTTGGTGTATTTATTACACGAGAATGACTTTACCAATATAGTGGATATTTGCATAAGTTTTAATTAAATCGCAATTCCTTATTCCTTATTTTCGCTGTATCACAAGTATAATAAGATATTGAGCATCTCGAGTTATTGAATCTATCTTTACATTCTATGTTTGTACATTCAGGTTATATTTCCACTTGTTACTCTCTTCTCTTTTGAACATTTTTTGGTAAATCAAGATCTAGTGCTTTCCTTGGAAAAACCAATTATTCTTAAAAATGCAAATAAGGTGCATACTATGGAAATGTTTATGTAATGTAAACTTTACACATTCCGAAGTATATTGTACGCAATATTTATCATTCCGTTTAATACGATAACGATAACTTGAAAAAAGAAGAAAAAATGCAACTAGATAATTTATATTATCTTCGTAAAACATAACCATTGGTTAGATTTCCACCTTTTTGAATCAAGAATGGTGTCAAAAAATTCCTGCACATTTCTGGTTAATGAGAGATTATGGTGTAAATGAAAGAAGCTTCCTGTTTTATGGTAGTCCTTCTTAAAATATAATCCGATTTCATACGAAATATACACTGATTTGGTTGATAAGAACTTATTGTAGTATGTGAGGAGTATTAGATCCATTTAACATTCGTTGGTAATGATTTTGGATATGAAATAGAAGGTAGAAGAAGTCGTTGAATTATTCTTGTAATTACACACTGTCAAATATATACACGAATGTAAAGCTCTGACCATTGGAAGTTGGGGAGGGGGTTGTTGTTACAATTTTTATCTACAGTACAATTCATTTTATCATTTTATCGTGTGTAATGGAAAACTGGGAGAATTCATTACTACCAGGACATTATTACGTGTCCTGATCAGAATATGGCATTGAACACGTTCAATCAAGTTTCCTGCTATTCTGGTCGTTAGGTTGAGATATTTAGAGCATTTAGAAATTCACTTTGAGAGCCGTCAAAAGAAATGAGCAAGCTGTGATAAAAAAAAAATAACATTAGGTTTTTAAATATTACTAATATGACTTTTTCTGTATTGTTAAGGATTCTTTAAAATTTCAAGAAAGCAGAAAGATTGTGTTAATTAGTTTCTGTTAAAAAATTTAAAAAAAAATGTAAACACTTTTATTTTACCTTCAAATTGCAACATTTTGAAAAACACATGTTCGTGATTCACTACGCTGGTGTTTATGGTGTAAAGATTTACCAGCTTGGGTTTTTTCTTGTTTTCCTTCTTCCTGTCTGTCTAAGTGCGTCATTTTTTTTTTTTGGCAACATCCCCATTTGAAGCTATAATGCCACTTCAATTAAATATTTTTCCAACTGATACCAACCGCAAACTATCAACATTTAACATAGGTATCTTCTACACGTATATAGATTGAATCAATACACGTTGGTCGCTTCGTAAAGAAAAAGAAAGTACGTTGATTGTTCACGGAGAGTATTGTGCTCATACATAAATTTAGCAATGTGTGTCTCATACCAAATCATACATGTCATACGTAATGACTAAAAACACCTATTATTTAAATATTAATGTTTTCGGAATGATCCAAAACCGACATAATGGGAAAGTATAATGCACAATGTGGATTGTATATATTACAGACAGCAAATTGTCTACAGAGTTGACAGTGTCAAACATGTTTATTAACTCAACGGTAACAGGTAAACTTGAGACGCACTTTAAACTAGTGACAAGTAACAACCAATAATTCTCCTGGCATAATACATGTAAAATATTTCAAACAGAAGGAACATTGTTTTCAGAAGTCTTATTATATACAAAAGTGCAGCTTGTGCACAGAAACCCAGACAATTACATGATTGTCACACTTTTCTAAAGTTAAAAATGAGATGATTATTATAACATGCAGCAGAATGTTCCTTTTCCATAAGACATAAGGCATAAGACATAAGACATTTTTTTTCACTAAAGCCTACACATGGGGTAAGTTAGTACAACATTTTAACGAATAATAAAAGTGTGAACATATTTACAATAGAACAACATGGTAAACGAAGGTGCAATTATAGTATATACAATGAATACTGATTCCGTAGCTTTTAAATGATATTGAAAATGGAGTTATCTTTCATTATGAGTTATTTTAACATTTAACTGTATAAAGAATATTTATGTTTATATTATAAAAGCCTTTTGGAAAGTCGTTTGCACCTTTTCATCAATAAATAACAATACTAAAAAATCATGGACATTTGTATCTTTTATACATTATGAAATGTGTTTACATTGCATTTCAATTGATAAATAAAAAACTATAATCATTTTATACTGCAATATCTTAAACATGTTAAAGATGTTAAACAAATGAAGATAAAATCATTTTAATACCTGTTTACGGAACGAATGTAGAGAGTAAACGATGGACTGTGTATGCTATGTTCATAGAATACAATTTTGTTATTAAGTTCTAGAAATGAAATTTTAATAGCTTACATTCAACAATATTGAAATGATACCGTATCACTGCTTTCTTGGAAGCGAATTGTCTTTTTATGGGTTAACTTGTTTAACTGTCAACAAAGACCTGTAACATTTTTGATACATAAATTACTAGTATTCAACAATTGAACTATTTGTTTCATTTAAGGATGTTAGTACTTTAGTTGAAGAGTTGCCGCCGTCAATTTTGTATTTGACAGTATCAATTACAGTTTTACTGGCGACAGTAAAACGGATATTTGTGGACGTCAAATCTTAACACAGAAAGACAAGCAGATTTTTAGAATTTCATTCATTCTTTCGTCTTTATCTCTACACTGTGTCTAGTTGAAAAGGATAATATGGTTAACTAGTGAACACATAAAGGTATAGAAACAATAATTCGGCCCGGTCATAAAAAAAAACATATATGAAATAGTACATATCAAAACAAAATAGTGCCTACGCATAGCAATAACTTTATCAATTAGTAAATTATTTGGGTAAGTTTGGTATCAAACGAAAGCTTTGGGATTCAGGATCACTGTTGGACCCTGGTTGAAATTTACTATTGAAAAATAAAAACAATATATGAAATTTTAATAGGTGGATATAATTGTCCTGTTGCTGAGATCGGACGAACATGTTTTTGTACTACCAAACTTCCGGAAATCCATGCGCTCTAATATGCAATTAAAGCTATGTTGAATTTTTCACCCCAAGTCAGGATAAGGTATAAGTTTTACAACCTGATCACGATGATATGACCGTCTCTTTATTTGAACTTATGACGAAAAGCTATGCATTTTTAAAATTTCATACCTTAACAAAGAAAGCAAGGGCTATGAATTAGTGGCTTTATTCCTTAAGGATGTACTTAGGTCAGGTTTAGGAATTTGTGTCAAATGTTCGGACTCCTTTTTTTCCCTACGATACAGGGTAAAATATTTTGCCCCATAACACCCATTTTTCTTTTCATATAAGACTTCAATAGCTCATAAAAGGTCATTTACCAAATTTTAAGCAGATTTTAGATTTCTTTTCTTTCGATTTGAGACCCAAATAATACCAATGCAAATATATGGTAAAAGTCCAAGTCAGCCTTTTCCCGCCATTTTTAAAACTTAAATATCTCGAAAAGGAGCTGCATAACCTATCAATATTTTTAGCTTATTTTGTTCCTTAACTAATGCTTTCCCGACTTATAGCATCAATTTTAAATTCTAGATTTTTTTAATTTCACCTAAGTACATCCTTAAGACAATTGCTTGCGTTCTGAGGTTATATTAGCAATTTTCTGATACAATTGTCATTGATTCTAACTGCATGCAATGGTTCCAGAAATATGGTATGTCTTACATAGATACAGGATTGCCTTTACAATACTAGGGTGACATTAGAACTTGGCGCTCATAGTTAGAAATTAAGACCGCCCAAAAAGTGGAAAGGCCAATTTTCATGATTTTTGTTTTCACACATGGACCGTATTCTAGAAGTTATTCTTTTTTATTATTAAAGTTTATAGTATTAATGATAACTCTTAAGAAGTATAAACATTTAATTTCGTCTTTTGAATAATAATTTGAAAGTCATATTGTACATATGTAATTAAAACTTCAAAACCTCTTTCAGTTATTAAAGTACTATGCATTTGAAACATTTGATAGAAATTTAAGAGATGTCAAATTTGAATGTTAATGATAGAAGCATAAACATGATAAATTATTATATATTGAATATTATTCGATTATTCTAACATAAACTAAACTAAAACAATGAAATTTCGTATCGACCCAACTACTTTAAAATCATAGTCTGCTCTGAAATATGAGGCGGCATTATTTAACCTGCATTTATCTTTATATGTATTCTTGTGTTGCCTGACCCAATACCATTAAACATATTACGAGTCCGTACTTTTATAGTTTGGTGTAATAAATGACTTTAAAAATATCTCTATTTTCGTGATGAACAATGATAAGAGTCTCAAAAACGTGGAGTTTAAAGATTGATTTGCCACATTTTACGTGGTAACAAGTAAAAAAATAATGAATACGGAATAATGTGCAAGAGCATTGTTGCTTCTAGCGGACTCTTTGTGTGTTACCATAAGTTAGAAGTCGACTAAAGGTGTCAACATTGTAGAGCATATTCATATATCAATGACTATAATAGTCATAAAGATGCGTGTAATATAAGCCTCGGTACGTTAAGTTCCTTTCTTATCATTAAACCTCCGTTTGTGCAAAAGTCAATAGATCTAGTGCATAATTTGTATAGATTTTTATAATTATAATTTGTGTATTTTTTTCTCCAATGTAATTTAAAACTAGAATTTATCATAATGATTTGAAAATCTTTGTTTAACAAACCACAAAGGAAATCTTAAAATCAGTTTTACCAGGTAATAATCAACTACAAAGATTGCCTCAGATCGCTTCATTCAAAATGATTTGCAATATCGCTAATATGTAATGGATAATGTCGAGGAAAATCGTTGTCTTTCATAAGCATCGATCAAAACAAAAACAGATTCGAGGAAAAATAACGATTTATTTACACAGAAATAGTATCGAAAGTTTGATATCTGATCGATATCATGTGCAAAAAAGTCGTTTCAGTATGTTACAGAACACATATAGCACAAGAACATATCACAGCGCAAAAAACCCATCATAATCAGAACAAAGGATAAAATTTGATAAGGCTACTTTATTGGGCCTAAGATTTCGAAGTTCAAAAAGTATTATAATTCTACCAAATAATATCATTTAGGTTTTATATGCGACTTTAAAATGGCGATAAGATAAGACTAAATACAATATCTAAAAACATAGCAATGTAACATACGCTGATAATTCAATTGTTATATTAGGGATATCTGGATTTCGTTTCATTAAAGCTTCAAAAATTTCGTCCGTTGCTTTCGGAACATCTGAGATATTTTGGTTTTATCTTCATTGCAATTGTTTTCAGTGAGTAATCAGAACTATACCAGTTTTCCCAATATATTCCGTCCCTCATTATTACGCCACCATTGTAATAAATCCCGTTTAGGTTTGCCCTGGTACACGAATTGTACCACCAACCAGCATGTTCCGAGTTTTCAGCACAGTTAGTTTGACTTTTATCATTGTCAGCATCCCATGTGGAGAAAGCCATTCCATTCATTTTGCAGTCTTCTAAGCCGGGAAAAACTATGCTATCTTCTAAAGAAAAAAGTATAACATTATAGGCAGTCCATCAAAACAACAAGTATTTCCGAACAGTTTATACTATATTTATCAACAGAGGATTTAAAAACAAGTCGTGTTAATAGTCAATACCAAATCGCTGACTATTGAGCTAATAAAACCTTGATAACTAACAATGCACAAGTAGAAGCGTCACCCCAGTGCTAGAATAATGTACCGTCATCATCAACACATGGAAAGGACGAACACTAGATATTTACAAGCTTTACATAAATGATAAAAAGTAATATTATATTAAATTATTAAATAGGTGTTTTCATATTAATCCTGTATTGTGTCCAAGAGCAGTTAGATTGGGTTGAGGTAAGCTGTAATTGCTAAAGGCGTAGACGAGGGCCAATACAGATGATCGAGATCCAATACAACTATTTGACTGAATAGATATTGAATGACCTCCATATCATTTACCTTTCTTGAGATTCTCATTTCGTTTAACTCCATATGAAGCTTATATTTTGTATTGCATGTAAATTAAAATGTTCCATGTGGCCTTTTCGTCAATTGTCATGTGCTCTATTCAAAACCAATCGGTTCGTTAAAATTCTGTTGTACATTATTCACAGTTAAAGATTGGTTTGTTTTCTATCATTTTCAAACGATGCAGGTAAACCTAACAAATGAATGCAACGAGTTACGTTTTTATTTTTTATTTAGTGTGCGTAAAAATTTATTTATTTATCATTACTATCATTTAGTTAAAAGAAACGTACCGACATTTCCGCTGTAATTGCTAATAGTAAGTTCATACTTGGTCGCTTCGTTCCCGACAAAGAATGTGTCATATTCAGCGTATCTTGTTTCGCCGTTCCAATCCTGGAGGTCAATTCGTAGCGTGTAGTCCCTTGCAGACAGAATATTATGTAAATTATCGTTTCCTGAAAAATGAGAAATTATTGTGTCTTTTCATTTTGTACATTCAGCTTTATGCGTTTTGAAATTTTTCTTACATTGTCTTATCAAGAATGACTTTTATATGAAATTTCTATAATTCAACGAATTAGCAATCAGTCTAATATCTTACACGGATATATAATGCTGCAATGAAATGTCTGACCAAAAAATTAGCAGGTTGGGTATGCGACAAAGACACTGGGACATTAGGCATTAAAAACATAAACAGCCAGATAGAAGTTTCTCATGTTTTATTGATAATCGTCATCAACATGATCAAAACTAATATGTTTGAAGGTAACCTGTACCAATGCACATACGATATAGATATAACTATATAGCAACATATGCTGTAAATTGTTTTTAAATACAATCTAAAGAATGCTTACCAATTGTCATTTATGTAAGTGTCTTTCGACGTGTTGTGTATATGAGACATCCATTAGCTACATTTGTCTGTCTTAAATGTTATAGGTTAAGAAGAAGTGTAAGTCGTTGATTACAAAAGATGATATCAACAAAGTTTGATCCTAATTTTCATAGCTGTATGTAGTAACAATAGATTTGAAAAAAAAATGCGTAGGTTATTTGTTTATTTGTTCAATATTGGTGTTTTCCATTCAGTAAGAAATATACGTAATTTTGTATAATTAGGTCTTTCCATTTTCTGTGGAAAGACCTATTGATTTTGTTCTGATTGTTAGGTCTTTCCACTATTTTGTGGAAAGACCTATTGTATTTTTCTGATTATTTTTTTTCTTCTTCCGCCAAATTTCAAAACTTGTTTTGTGGTTTCGCAAGATCTCGCTTAGATTTTTTGCATATGATATCGAACAGATATTGCGCTATTGAGACTGACCCTGTTTAGTTGAAGACTTTTTATTGTAAGAGTTATCTCCCCAAACACTGTTTTCTTTGTGGTGAGATCTCTTCCGTAACCGTAAAAGAAAGCGACAAATTTATTTTACTAAATTGCTCGTTATATCTTCATGATTTGTCAAATTTTAACCGAATCAATTCGTAGACTCCATATGACAGTTATTTCCCCTTTTGAATTAGACATAAGTGATATGTCAATGTATCACATGAATAGTAAGTAATACAGACCTAAGGTACGTTTATTTGAGGTCCTGGGTTCATAAAAATAAATTTGAGGTCAGGTCAAAGGTCAAGGTCATGTTCTAAATTTTGACTTTTCATTGTCCCGATATCTCCTCCGTAACCTTAAAAGAAAGGACAAATTTATTGTACTAAATTGCTCGTTATATCCTAAAGATGATTTGTCAAATTTAACCGAATCAATTCGTCAACTCCATATGACAATTATTTTCCTTTTGAATTTGACATAAGTGATATGTCAATGTATCACATGAATGGTAAGTAATACAGACTTAAGGTACGTGTATTTGAGGTCCTGGGTTCATAAAAAAAATTTGAGGTCAAGGTCAAAGTTCAAGGTCATGTTCTAAATTTTGACTTTTCATTGTTCCGAGATCTCTTCCGTAACCGTAAAAGAAAGCTACAAATTTATTTTACCAAATTGCTCGTTACATCTTCATCAGGATTAAGATGACCATTTGGACCGAAGCTATCCGGAGACTCCATATGAGAGTTATTTCCCCTTATGCATTTGATATAAGTGATATGCATTTCTAACTGGTAAACCATAAGTGATAGAGACCTAGGGTCTTTTGATTTGAGGTCCTTGGTCCAAAAAAAACAAACAAACAAACAAACAAACTAAGGTCAAGGTCAAAGGTCAACGATCATATTCTAAATTTTGATTTTGGCTTATTTTCACTTCTTTTCAAAAACCATATAAGATATAGACAACATATTTTTACTAAATTGTTAGTTGCGACATGTCGTAACACATACATTTTGGTTGAAAGGGTACGCTGACATTAAATTGGAGTTTTCTCTCCTATTATATTTAAAATTACGCGTATGATGATATAACTCATTAACCATATATAATAAAGACTTAGTGTCTTTTGATTTGAGATCCTTGGTTTATGACCTTGAAATTGAGGTCTAGGTCATATGTAAATTTGACGTTCTAGCTTTTGACCTTTGCTTTAAATTCATATTTATACATCATAAAGCCAGAGGACTTTGTGCATTAGGTTACAAGCCATATGACTTTGAAAAAGCAAACAAAAGTAACCTTGTGTAAACCGGAAGTGGCTATTTGTTGTACTTATTTCATGTAAAAGTATATAGAACAATATATTTTGAAAGCAGTTTCAAATAAACTATCAAATAATACCGGAAATGATGACATTTTTCAGACCGGAAGTATCAAATTACCTCCGTTATTTCAAACAAAATTGTATAGAAACCATATATTTTTAGAATCAGCAAACAATAAGCTATCATTTGACACTGGTAATGACATCTTAAACCGAATTTTAATATTTTCATATGAAAATAAATCTTTAGAAGTGGAAAGACCTTCAATTGTTCTCTGAACAATTGGTTTTTAATTATTATCTTGTTTTTCTTCTTCCGCCACTTTTATTTCTTACGTGTAATTTTTGTTTCGCAAGATGTCGCTTTGATGTTTGGTATATGGTATTGCACAGTTCATGCGCCTTTGAAACTGACCTTGCTTAACCGAATACTTTTCTTTTTAAGAGTTATCTCCCCAAACACTATTTTCTTTGTAATTGTATCTCCTCCTTAACCGTAAATGAAATCAATAAATTCATTTTACCAAATTGCTTGTTATATCCTCTGGATGTTTTGTCAATTTTGACCGAAGCGATACGAAGACTCCATATTATAGTTATTTCCCCTTCTGTATTTGAAATAAGTGATATAATAATGTGTTGCATGAATGGTAAGTGATACAGACCTATGATATTTGGATTTGAGGTCCTTGGTTCACAAAAATGAATTTGAAGTAAAGGTCAAAGGTCAAGGTCATGTTATCAATTTTGACCTATCCTTGTTTTACGATCTCCTCTTACACTTTAAAAGATATATATAAAAGAACTAGTGCAAAATGATTGCTTTATAGTGACAAAGATATGATACATTTGGTCTGAAACAATCCAATGACATCTTATAGAAGTTATTGCCCCTGAAATGTTTTAATTTAAGGTAAATTGACTATTACTTCAACTTGGTATATGATAAAAGCATAAGGTTTTTTGCAAAATATATGATGACATATGACCTTGAAAAACGTCGACCGGAAGTGACCTTGAGTAAACCGAAAGTAGTCATTTTACACTTATTTCATGTAAAAAGTACCGTGAAACCATATATTTTTTAAATGGGCATACATAAACCTATCATTTTAGACCGGAATTGACCTTCAATAAACCGGAAGTAACTAGTTATCTTATTAATTACAGGTAAAAGTATGAAGAAACCATATATTTTGGAATCAGTGTAAAACAGCTGCATATGAGACCGGAAGTGACATTTTATAAAGCAGAAGTTGGCAAACATCTCAATTATTTCAAGCAAAAGTATAGAGAAACCATATATTTTGGAATCGGTGTGAATGAAACTATCATATTAGACCGGAGTAACGTTTTCTAAACAGGATATAGGAAATTATCTCCCTTATTTTAGACAAAAGTAAAAAGAAACCATATATTTATTGAATCAGTATGAATTTGAAGAACCACATGATTGGACGCCAATAGTAACTTTGAGTAACAGGAAGTAGCTTCTTATTAATTCTTTAGAAAATTGATGTGGAAAGACCTTCAATTGTTCTCGGAATAATTGGTTTTAATTTTACTTTTGTTTTTATATTAGGTTTGAGCTTCTAAAAGCTATGTCTGTAATAGTTTTCTGTGTTGTGGTTTTAAGACTGATGTGTATTTTTGTGTATTTGTTTTCTTCGTGGTCATGATTTTGACTATTAAATCCACAAAAACTGATAATGAAGTAATACATTGATAAAGATATAATCATGACTTTATTACATAACTATTTACATTAATTTAAAGAAATCCTACATGTTAATAGATAATTGATATTGATAAACATTTTTGTCACGCTTAACTGATTTTCTGCACATGCAAGAGTAACATTTTCTTAACAATTCTAAGCCATGAACGATATTAAATATCTGCGAAATCTTCTAGAAGTAGCTTTCTTAGATTATATTGGAATTTTCATGACATTTCTTAAACAAGAATTTTGAACAGTTCTAGAACTATATGACATGGGTAATAGGTCAAAGAGACAACAGCCCGACCAAAGAGCAGAAAACAGCCGAAGGCTACCAATGGGTCTTCAACACAGCGAGAAAATCCCGCACCCGGAGGCGGGCTTCAACTGGCCCCCAAACAAAAATGTGTACTAGTTCAGTGAAAATGGACGTCATACTAAACTCCAAAACATATAAATGAACTAAAATTAAAAAAACATACAAGACTAACAAAGGCCAGAGGCTCCTGACTTGGGACAGGCGCAAAAATGCGGCGTGGTTAAACATGTTAAGATATCTCAACCTCCCCTATACCTCTAGCCAATGTAGAAAAACTGCCTGTTTATTGACTTTATCAGACATGTTGGATTTATCGAATATAATTATTATTCGTTGGGCACACTTTCATTATAAACTATGGATAATCACTTGGAAGTGGCTGGAATCAGTAAACTAACCAATACACAATTTTGAACTTTTTGGATAAATATGTCTGTAATGATTGTTTTATGTTTACATGACATAGTAAATAAAGTATGTTTTGTTAAATTGTGGATTCACTCTATTATGTGACGCCTATAGAGTTGTAAAAACTTTTTAAACGATTTTTCGATCTTCCAGGTACATATATAGTCACGCTCTGTTTCACCGAAATAAAAATTTTATCATACGAACGTATAACTGCACTTGTAATTTTTTAACATACCAATTGGCTCTCTAATACATAATGCTTTGACATTTGGTCTTGAACTTTATAACATGTTATAATGATTACTTGTACCGTGTAAGTGATTTCAGATCTTGACGGTTGTCACATAGGATTTTTCGTCAATGTCTAATAAACAAATGATGGTATTCTTTTTCAGCATGCTTAAAATTCCTTGTGATATCTAATCCTGAACTCTTGATACTGGAATTATTTGCTGTTTTATTCTTAGCCTTTCCAGCATAAGGTCGATTGTCAATCAACGTTAACAGAAGAAATATTTAAAATTTAGTGTTCCAAAAATTCTACAAACATAAATGAAGTTGTTGGGTCGGTTCTGCCCATCTGGTTAGATATTAGTCAACGTCGGATCAGCATGTATTTTATAGAACGATATAAAATTGTAAACTAAAAAAGGATTACCAACCTAACCAGTATTCCGAGTACACATTTCCAAACCCCATTTTATAGTCTTGCCAATTTCGGTAAAATCTATAGCTCCGTCTAATCGTCTTTGTATAACCTGTTAAAGTACACACACAATTGATGAATTCAAATGAAGATATCTGCTAAAAGAGAGGCGAAAATAGCAAAGGCACATTTAAACTCATAAGTCGAAAATAAACTGAAAATGCTTAAAGCAGTAAACAGGGATTATAATGCTATGTTGTATTGACTTTATATGTTTATTTTTTTTTTTTTTTTTTTTTTTGTGTTTATAAAATGATTAATTGTCCACAACAGCTGCACAAGAGTTTATGCAAAGGGTAGATAGCTTTTTTAAATTTTGAATGCTCTTCAACTTGGTTTATATTTCACTTGTGTACCAAATTATACAACTGTAATATTTGATGTAGTTTGGTGGTAATTAGCAATATAAAGTAATATAAAACAGTTATAAGGTAACATTTTTGTTTAAATGGTATGGTTTAATGGTCACTACGTGTTTTCATGAAAGCCATTTATATGTGAAGGGAAAACTGAATGCTTGTTGAAATTCAACATCTATCGACAATCTACTGATAAATGTCTTATCATTACTTGGTATGATTGACAACATTTTGCGACCTTTCAGGTTTTGTTTTGCATCCCACAGACGTTTGTATTGTTCGCACGTTTTTATGCCATTTTATACCGGAAAGTCAGTCTATTGCGTCTTTGTTTCTCTAATAGTGTGGAACGCAATATCTAGAATGTAGTTCGATATGAAACCAATCAAATCTCGATGACCTCTGTAACTTTGGTCATCAATAGAAAATTAGTTTAGAGAACTGTTAATATTTAATTTTTTAGCCAAACATGAATCTTAACTTTGCGTTTCGATTTGTTATAAAACAAGTTATGATAGTAACATACTTTCGCCTTAATATGAACTTAATTTTTTCCGGTGATCTTGAAGCATATTTTAATCAAACAAGCAGTTGTTTTATGCTTCTGCTCATTTGAAACTCTGCTTTTAATCGGAAAAAGTGCTTTACCGTCCATATGCCGTCAGTCTTTACATCACAGTATACATCAAAAGATCCATTCTTATGATACATTGTATAAACACCACTTAGGCTACCATTCGGAATGTCACTGCAGTCAAGAAGTTCGTCTAGAGCTAGAAGATAACCAAATATAAAATAATAAACCAATCACAAAACAAATAGTAATACGAAACAATTAACATACGAAACCAAATGATCAATAAAAATGTAGTCAACACTCTAAACAAACTATAACAACTAACATGTGTGTTTACAAATAATTTCTAGCAGATAAGCGAATTACATGTGCCACTAAAAATTAACAAAATTGTCGACGTATAAAATCCAGTCTTTTAACCAAAATCAATTATCACAAGTAACATGAGTAAATGCATTTTGAAATCAAACGGACATTTTGATCTGAAGAGCTCTTAAAAAACTAAACAATGTTTTTTCCGGATTCAGCTCAGTTCAGACTTATCAACACCGGTAAATTCATGACTCTTCAGACAATTCGGCTGCAATCAACTAAGTAATGTTCAGTCGATGTTCAAACTGTTCTGTAGCTGTAATTTACTTGGACAAAACAACAATGTACTGCTTTGTCTGAAAATCGACTGAATAGTACTGGATTGACTTCAAGGAAAATATATGAACAGAACTGATTTTATCACAAGAAAAAACTGAAAAATATAACTTAAGCCCTCAAAAGGACTTGAGAACGTTACATTCAGACTTTTCATTTGATGTTAAGACCCCAATTATCGTTTAAAACTAAACTTCATTTGCCAGTGAAGGATTTCCTAGTAATCACTTAGCATCAATAAATGAATTTGTCTTTATTGTCAACGCCTACACGGTTTATTAAGTGCTTACTGTCGATTTCTTTGTTTCTTTGTAAGATGCAGTAAAGATAACATTTAAATAATGATTCGGAGCAAATTATCAATGGCGATATTTTTCCTCTATCAAGCATTTGAAACGTGTGCGCACCTTTGGTCATTTAGTTATGTTGTTCTTAGCATTTATCTTAAACTTTCAACTCTGAGGGGTTCAGATATTGCTAAAATTAACAAAATACTATATCATATAAAATGAAAAAAAAAATCTTTAGCAATATTCACCTCAGGTCAACTTTGTCTGGAACAAAAAACGAATATATGTTCGTAGAGTTTTAGAAACGTATCTTATAAACCGTGTCAATGCCGACTAACTGACTACTGAGCTGATGAGGTCCTTTGTTTTATTTGCAAAGGTTAGATAATGTTTTGTCTTGTTTAGTGGAACGAAAAAAGTATTTTGCAAGCATCATATTAACCTAAAATATGCACTTAACAAAACAGTCTAAGCTGGCTTTAGTCATTATTAACTGCAATAATCATATAAATATATGAACTTATTTACCTTTAAACGTATTTACAAACAACATGATCTAGTTTTAGGCTTGATTCGCCCCCTTTGAAGTTCTATACGAACCCTCACGATAATTTCGTTAGGATGGTATTTTCCAAAGGATTAACAAGTTTTCAACATCTGCTGACTTTTAATTTTCCCTTGAATGAAATTCGAAGAAGGTACGGACACTTTTGATTGTATTTATTTCACTCGTAAAGTCAACATCCGGTACTAAATTAAACGTAATAAAATTGGAACACATTAATTATGTCACAATAATGTTCGACATATCAATAAAATTCAAATGAAATTAAACGATGAAGACAGTTTATACCTATATACGCAATGATATATATCAAACATGTGTTTTTAAACAAATATCCATTGAAGGACACTACCAATATATATGAATTGATGTGTCAAACCAAGTTTTACTTGGAAAGGAATTTTTGTTTCCGTTAATATTGTCCTTCTTATTCGATTTGTGTGCGATTATTACTAAACATTTTCCTAACCCTACATTTATTGCACTTTTACATTTACATTAAGCATATAGAATTTAATTGTATCTTCAAATATGCGGTAAAATAAAGCCAGAACCCAAAGAGAACATATAAGCCTATATAACAACAAATTTTAGGGATTACGAAAGTTTTAACCAAAAGATTCCAAAGTGTTGTCTAACTTCTTACTAAAACTGGCACTCTAACAAATGATGTATGGTTTTCTTTCCCAAACAAGATCCTGATATCACACAATGACAAAATCGGTTGGTAATATCTCGAAAATGCCTTACGCAGTCCAATAGCAAATTATAACATATATAATGTCTACAGATTCTAGTTGAACAAGGATTAAAAAAAAGTTCCATTTAATCATTACAAACTGGAAAATATTTCATCTTATGTAATATTCAATGAAAAAATGTTACATAATTATAAAATAGGTACGTAACTTACCTGGTAATTTTCGCAAAACCATTCCGTTTGATGATGGTACTGTTTCCGGTGAACAACAGGAGTATAATTGACACTGTTTTGATGCCTTGTTATAGCTAGCAATGCAGCATGTTGGATTACCTGCACACCAACTTGCACAGACTATATCAGAGTAAATGTGCATTTCCCCAATTGTTGTTTCATTTTGTGATACTTTTTTATTTAACTCAACTGAAAAGCTTTCATCTTTTATTTTCATTTTATACCCAAATGCACAAACACATATTGTTGTCCCTGTGTACAATAGCAGACTTGAAAACATAATGTTAAACATTCAATCAAAACCCAAAACGTATTTAAGTATAATAATTGTCTTACGTACTTTAAATCCCTTTTTTATTTATATAACGCTAGCCAATCAAAGTCCATGGAACAAACTTAACTTTTAATTCGACTTGACTATTTGAAAACTATCGGAAATATCTGATTAATGTTATAATCTTTTATAGTCCAATGTTCATAATTAATAACTAATCTTGCGGAATGAGAGAATATTTTGTAGAACACCAATAAAAACAAGATCTCTGAAATATCAATAAAGTGAAATAAGTATAGGTTAACAAAAATGAATTTATCGATATAAACAATGCTATTCTTGGAACCATATATTAACGGTTCTTGCAAATACTATAATCTCATGTTTTGCACCAAATCCGTATAACATAATTAAAAGGTAAAATAGAACGTATCCATGTTACAATAATGGAATCAATATTGAATGTTTAAACAATGACAAAAGAAAAAATATGCAAACAACTACCCTTGCGAGCAGACTAAACCTTTCGAAAGTAACATACTAGATAGCTGCACACGATTGCAGACAAAAAAAAAAAAAAAAACAGGAAGAAAGAGAGAAAAATGAAGAAAAGATACAAAGGCTATGATCAAAAATCAAAAGGTCAAAGAAAAGAATGTATAATATTATTTGTATTTGAATTTATTAATGAATGAGATCAATATCTTTATTCTAATGGCAAAGCTTTTTTTTAAATCAGCTTTTCTTGTATTTTCAGAATAAGAGTATATTAACAATACATCAATTCGTCAAATTTGAGATCTCGATCGACTTTGGGAATGAAGCAATGCCGCTGGGTAAGATAAAAGTTAAAATGCATATTATATATGAGACATTGACCATTAGTGCACATTTTTTCTTTTAAGTGCGTAGTAGTGGACATTCTTTCGATGAAACTAACACTACAAGATTAACCTTTCTTAAAAAGTATGCCGTGCTTTGTAGTTTCATACATTCACGGTTTTGGTTTTTGCGTTTGTATGATTAGGTAGGGGAGATAGAGTTCTCATTGTATTTTATTTAAAATTGAACGCTTCTTTTTACAATTATATTGGGGATTAAAAGCGAAGACCGAAGGACTTTTTGTATGAAGCGCTGAAGGTATTATAAATGTCCACACGTTCCGCTCTTTTTCAACCCTTTTCAACTAACAAACGAAGCATTTAATTCCTATATTTTTATATTTAGATTTGTATTAGGGTACCATCATAAAATTCCACTGGAAAACGAATCGTGTATAATGCATATTAAATAAGCCAAAGGAATGCGGTTTAGTAATATAGTGTTATTAACTGGCTATTTCTGTATTGGCCCTGTTATAGATTCGAGGTTAGCTGTATTGGACCCGAGACTCGAAGAGTCGGGGGCCAATACAGCTGATCGAGAATCTATAACATTGCCAATACATAAACAGCCAGTTCATAACACTTTTATTAAATGATTTTAATTGTTTTAGTTAGAATAAACTAAGAAACTTACCGTGAAGAAGATACAGGATTTCATATCTGAACTTGTCTTTTCGCGTTCACGTCCATGGATTTTTTGTCAACATTGTCAGATGTAATTTCTGATTTCTCGTCCAAGTACATTATATAATGCTATTACAATTCATTTTATCTAGCAAATATAAAGTAGCTGGGAAGAATAAATCAGACAGTTTAACTATTCTTACTCTTGGATCGTCTGCGTTCTGATGATTGATCAACGGAAATGAAACTGTCAATAATCGAAAGTTGTACTCGAAAAGGCTGTGAAATATTTACGTTTCAAGACTTCAAGTCGTTACAAAACACTGAACATCATTTAAACTTTTTATTTTATGATTTTAAGTTAAAAAAATATAATGCAAATATTTTTCTTATGCATAACGATACGTCCAAAGTTTAGTAAGGCGTAATAAAATGAGAAAGAAAAAGAAACCGGAAGTGAACGTCCCGTATTAGCCCATGGGCCAATACGGCTTTTTTCCGTATTGGCCCTGTTTTTTCGGTATTTGCCCTGTTCGAAAAGCAATATTAACTCTTGATTTATATCGACAGGGCAACGTCATCAGTATTGCAGATGATGATTTATCCGTATTAGGGCTGATTTGCTCATACATGTATCATATAATAATAAGTGTTTCAATTTTGACTAGCAGTTCTCATCCAACAATATGTACACAAAGGTTAACATATAACAATACAGTCGTCGATTGGATCTTTTCTGTTATTGTTTTCAATCCCGATCTTCCGTAAATAATTCCATCCCATCTTCTGAACATGTTTCCAATTTAGCCAATAGGACCAAAGCAACCAATCAGTACCAGTTTTTGCAAAGTAATAATTACAAAATAGTGTGTATATCGTATGAAAAAGTATTAAAAAAATACCAAACCACAATGTAAATTAAAAAAAGGAAAATCAATAAAAACTGACAAAATAAACCGTTATCAATCAACGGTACGGTTGAAAAAACTGCCGTATTCATGACTTGGTACAGGCCTTGTCCGGAAGAAATGGTGGGTTCAAACTGGTTTATAGCTAGCTAAACTTCCCATTTGTATGACAGTTGTGTATAATTCCGTTATATTGACAAAATTTGATAGGCAACCCACACAGACATAATAAGTTAATGTGACAATAATTGGGATCCAGCAGTCAAAACTGTGCAAACACTGATCACAGTTATACAACATAGCTGACCAAAAAATTCCGTTATATTGAGAAAATTGGGTTCGCAAATGAAACTTTTTGCACCAAATCGTAACCGATGCAAGGCAAATTACTACCCTTATCCAACATATCTCCTTTTTCAGTGGTAGGTAAAAATTTCCAGCCCTTTATCCCGGAGGACTACTCCGCAAATCCTTCCTATCATATAAGTTGTTAAATGTTCTCGTTCTGAATATGCATGACATAATTGCTCCTTGACTTTAAACATTTGAGCGACAATCGGCAAATCAATATGTCCATCTTTAAATTTGCTGGATTTTGAATACAGGAATATACCTGGACATATTCGAGTGGCAAACAGAATAAGGAATCTAATGACGTATGAATATACTTTAAGATTGATTTATTTCGATTTTATGAGACAGTTTCCATGGTTTATATATGCGCTGCGCTCTGTCGTCCAACACCCTGAACAAATCTCTGACTATTGTACGTTTAACATATTATGGGATTCAATATCGCTAAATATTAGTTCTTCCAAAATTAAAATAAAACAAAAATACATCAAAATGGGATGATTTTAAAATAAATCGATTTGATGCTGATGTCGATGTCACGGTTAATATTGACTGGAGTTGTGGTTTAGGTTTTAGTCTAATTCGACATTTGTAGCTCTTCCTTGTTAAATATTCCTTGTTTTAATCCAAAACAATAAACGATATTTTGTTTAACAAATCTTTCCGTGTAGTTTGCATTGTTAATAACCTCAAAATAATTATCTAATTGTATATAAGATACCTGGGACGATGTCATTTAATAACCGATCTATTTTGTTTACGTATTGTAACCCGGACTTATTCACCCGCTCTAGGTCTTTAAGCTGGGGTTTTATTAACTTAAATTGATCGGGTATTAATAATTAGACACGCACTCTTACAATCAGGGATCAAACATGTCCAAAAAATGAAAACAATACGTTATTTATTTCATGCGTCCGTAGCGCTTTTCTAGATTTACCTTCACCCGGAACACTCACAGCCGAATATCTGGAAGCCGAGGATGTATAAGAACCGAAACAGTTGAAGAGCTTTATTCCTAAATAGTACCTTAAAATAGGCAAATCCATCTAAAGTCAACTTTGCCTGAGGTCCAAAATAGGATTGAAATAAGTAAGCAAAACATTAACGTTTAAAATTTCAAGGAATGAAGTACATTTGATTTATAATTTGCAGTTAAATATTTGACGGTATTAGAGTAGAAATTCATTTTATTGAGTAACTAGAAAAATGCCTGCAACATGAATTGATATACACAATAAGTAGAAATGTTATTCATTTACATGTTTAGAAGGTCGTTCCTGCCTTTAAATTCGTTTTTGCTTTTTGATTTGCAATCGGGAAGAGAAAAATGGAGGGGATACATAGCTTGCCTTACGATATAGGACAAGGTATAAATACCTTACCTTACGATATAGGACATGGTTTTGCCTTATTTTTGTCAGGCATTGATTTTAGTGTTATAGGCCAACCCACTTTGAGTCTCATCCTAAGTATCATGAAATATTTGTAACTGAAATTTTTTCAGCTATTTGACTTATAACAATTGATTTCACCAGACAACATTTGCCGACTTTTTTGCATATTAATTCAAAATTTAAAAATTAAAAAAAAATTAATCTCTATAATATTTCAGAATGAGTTCATTTCTTACAAGTGCTGATCTTTTATTGACTAAGACAGGAATAACTTGATTTCGTTCTTTATGATTTCATTTCCAATCCAAGATTATAGACATGCCTTCTTAAATAATCAACATTGTTTTTTCGTAATGTTCGTGTACTTTTTGTACTTCGTGCAAACGAAAACACTTTTAAAATATCGCATATTTTATTCTTTAAAAAAAGAAGTTAACAATGTGTCTTGTAAATACTGACAATTGATATAAATATATAATAATATATTTAAGAAATAATTCATGGAAGCTATAGTTTTGTTGGACATTTACACACGGCCCAGGCCATTATGTAAATGTCCAACAAATCTATGTCTTCCATGAATTATTTCGAATCTAATAGGACAAATACGGTAATTCAAAAACTGAAGCGAAGGTAAGATTGCCGTAGGTATCATGGGTATGGCTGTTCTAATTTAAGATAAAAGCTACAAATTTCAAATACATCTAGATCTTGCATGAATTATTTATTGAATAACCACTAGAAAAATTGTGTTCAGTCTTTATAAATCTTAACCCAAACATTTGTTTTTCGTTGGTTGCTATTTACTGTCAAATCCACAGTTGACATTTCGTAACTAAGAAGTGAGCCACCATGGTGACATGCTGAAATCCACAAATATGCGAATAATGCAACATACTAGAAAATGAAACAATACCTACCTCAAAACTCCATTTAAATGCGAAATTATCCGAACCTAGGGCGTATACATAACGGAAAACCTTCAGCTTGAGAGTTTTCATTCATATCATGTCATGTCATGACATCACGTTAATGCGCAAAGAGCATTCATGAAATTTCGCGGAATTTTATTTTATTTTAATTTAATAAATTTTTAAGCTCTTGTTTATTAATTCTTTATGTTATGCATTAGAATAGGAATAACGGTTATGTAGTTTCTTTTTCAATTTCAATTGGAACACAACGAAATCGACATAGTGTTTGCACATAGGTTACGAGGTGGATTTACGAGGGAGGTAATTAGTGACAGCCATCAATATGTACATCTATAAGTCTGCGCTAGGTATAGATATATCGAGAATTTTATCACGCTGTTGTTTACAAAGTGAAAGAAGATCGTCATATTAGAATATATATTATCCTATGATATACATGTACAATAATGATTGAAACTTAATAACTACTTTACGAGCTGTCTACTTTGAAATCTACATCTCCATATGCACATTTCATATATGACGTATTGTAAATGATTTTACGTAGCCACGTTTACATTTTTTGCGCGTTTGATAAGATAGACATTTAATAGACTACATCTTTTTCTTAACTGATAGTTGTATATTATAAAGGTAAGTAGATGTGATTACGATTGCCAAAGAAACTATCCACCATAAATGAAAAGAATTGAAGGTTACATACAGTACGTCCATAAATACTGAGTTCAGACTTAAATTATTGAACAGTTGCAGAAAAGTAAATTCGCAAACTTGACTCTAAACGAACCAGAACAACAGCAAACATCTTCCATCAACGACAGACAGCACAGGACATCACAAACAGTGACGCACTTAATTAACGAATATTCAATCTTGAACTTCATACAATTATTTTCACAATACCAGTCCAAACAATTATCATGACAATGACGGTATTGAAAGGCTATGTTATAATTATTTGGACTACAAACGATATGACATAACACATTATCCAACGGAAACCAGAACAGAAACATTAAAAATAAATACATGAATGTTAAACATTTTGTGAAATGTATAAAATACCGAGACACGTCGTATAGCAATGAAAATTCACACTCGGTAAAACAGTCATATTCGGAAAAAGGTTAATGATTTGCTGTAATAAATTTGTACTTTAAAAATCAATTATTACTACATTTGTATTATGTACCTTCCAGTGCACATTTTTTATTCATTCTTACATCATGGTTTTACCCTCGCACTTGCGCTGTAGGTTGGCGAAAGTTCTCACAAAGGTCGTAGTTAAGGTCATATCATACGGAAAAATATCTGCGAATTAATGTACGGGAAGAATTCAATAGCAGTATATTGATGACAATTTGGATTATATAAAGGATTTTCTTTTACAAGTAAAACTTAGCCGTTCAAGTATAAACACCATATTCACCTTTTTTTTATAAATTTAAAAGTTTAATACTTTTAAATTAACAATGTTATTTTTCCAAATAGTAATACTAAACAACATAAAAAACGAAAACATTATAGGACTACTTTAAATACGCTAACGTGCTCTTGTTGGAAAAGAAAATCTTAAAAAGGGTGTAAAACTGAAACATCCATACAGACGCTTGTGAGTTAAAACTTATAAAGTGTTTCTACAGCAAATTTAATAACGTAGCTATCATTAATTTACATTTATCAATGAAGTAAAGTACATACCATAATTCAAACCAATTGATCTGAAAAGCTAGTGTTTTTAATCTTTTCTCTTTTTACCAGAGATAACAACAAACTTAATATTGAACAGTTAATTGTGATTTTCTCGTTACGTTTGCGTGTAATTCAGTTTAGTGGGGCGTCTATTTTGACTTTATACATTATTTGTAGGGGCCAGCTGAAGTCCGCCTCTATGCGCTGGGTTTTCTTACTGCGTTGGAGACCCATTGTTGGCCTTTGGATGTTTTATTATCTTTGTTCGGGTTGTTGTCTCTTTTCCACATTCACCGTTTCCATTCCCTATTTTATTTTTAATTATATAAACGTATATTCCGAGAAAAAACGCAAATAACAGTGTTAAATAAATCAGGTATTACTAAAGTATTGAAAGACTGTAACTTTTATTTTGGTCAAAATCTCATCCAAAGATTCAACAGTTTGAATGAAGGAATGAATATTGTATTTGCAAAAGCATAAATAACATGCCATGACAATACATAGACAGGTATATACAGTATGACAAGACGACAGATAGCAGAGAACAATTCATAATGTAATAAAGGTACAATTAATTCACAAGACATGATCAAATTTTCCATGCATGTTTCAGATAATTACACAGTTTAATTGTAATCGATTTAGATTTTGTTTGAAGCAAATGAAAAAGTTTATTAAAGTATTTGGCCAAGAACAATAACATGTTGGCCAATATTCTGGTCTCACAGTTCTGTAAGCTAGACATACAAGAACGAAGTGATACTCAATTTCAATACAACCCATATTGCAGCATTCACATACACTCATATTTCTATGAATATTTTTATACCTACCTAATTCCAAGTTCAATTTCAAAATACCACTTTTCAATTTTGTAAGTAAATTACTCAATTAAAAAGTCTGTTTTGAGGTGTTTATAAATACACAGTTTTTCACAATCATCTAATGATGCATACCAAGTCTGTAAATACTGGTCCTTAATACGAGTTTTATTACATCTAGCTGTATGTTTATATAATTCTGTGCAGTCCAAACATAGTTCATACCGAGATCAAACAATAAATCACGAACACTAGACGCCCAGTTCTTTTTACCATTGTTTGCATCTTCTTATAAAAGTCGACAAACATCATAAACAATAGGAGGTTTATTTACAATAATATGAAGCCAATTTTTCAAGATAATTTATTTTCTATAGATATACATAGGCAAATGACCTAGTTCACCACATAAAAAACTTAAAGGAACATGTTTACCTAGTTTTAAAACAAATCTGCAGAATCGGTTGTGTATTTGCTCTACATCATTTGCAAGGTGAAAACCAAATATCTTAGATGCATAGTTTAATACGGAAGTAGACATTGTTGACTTGTGGATAAAACACATGTTTTAAAGAGTGCAGAAGTGATGATAGCACTCCCGATCCAAGATGAGATTTTTGAGTATGTAAGAGTTTTCCATTATATTGGAGTAACATACCCAAATAAACGTAAGTCTACTATTTGCAGTTCTTTACCGTCACACATGAAACTGCAGTTACCTGGCTGCTTTCCATTTCTAAAAACAACAAATTTGGTTTTGTCTGTATTTACCTCGAAGTTCCATTTTTTTTACAATAGATTAATAGACTATATAATAATTGATGTAACCTTTCGGGATACTTACTAAACAGAAAAGTGGTATCCGCAAAAAGAATTAGATATATTAGAAAACCAAATAGTAAAAATACTTAGGTATTGTAATGAGCGCATCAGGTTCTTTCAGTAGTGCAGTTGAAGATCTTAGTAAGAAATCTCTTAAAGTAATTTTTATGATTAAACGTTAATTTCATTGTGTATATGATAATACACATTTACTGTTCAAATTTTTTGACACCTGCGTTAAACCTTTACATTCTTGACCCGGACAAAAGATTAACACTAGGAATAAACGATGATTTAGAAAATATTGTTTTTCAATTTTGCATCCAAAAAGTTTCACACTCGATATTGTAAATTTGTACTAGGTGCCACTAAATATGCTTCTAACATTACCAGTATGGCAGAACTTGGTTGCTACCTGGTTTCTATATTTGACATTTTGCAGTCTTTTAATGCTGTCTATATTTATATAAAGACCCTTTTTGTATTTTCAGAATGAGCATATTAGTCTATCGAAGAAGTTGATTGTACCTTTCCATGTACTCTAAAAAACACATGTTTTAGTTTCTAAAATTCATTGGTTTTGATTATTTCTGGAATGTTCTAACAACACTGTCAGAAGGAACTACAGTGAAAAATGGATTACAAGAAAGATAAGAAAAATATTTTATACGTTGATCAGGTGAAGACCAAAACAAATAACGTACATATTATAAGCTAAAAAAAGAATATAAACCTGAGACTTATACAAAGTTGAATGTCTCGAAACAATATATTAGACAGTTTTGTAAATTAAAAATTTCTAACCATAATGTACACCTTTGGTTGCGTTTCATTTCATATGTGAAAGCAATCTTTATCAAGATAGGAAAAAGTTTGATGATGACATTGTTAACATTATACCATGTTTTGTTGTCATTTTCATGGTTTTGATGAATTTAAATATCTAATAAACTGTACTGATACTGGTGTGCTTAACAGATTATTTATAACAAATGTATCATAATCAGAAATTCATCAGTGGGAATAAATGCATAATTGATTTGAGTGTTTTGTAGTGTGTTTTTTTATACATGACAAAATTGTTATTTCTTTTCTCTTCCTTTCTTTGTTTTTATGTATTTCAGCCAGGATCCTTTCGTACATGGTTTTATATTGAATAAAATCAGTTACATGAGTTAGTTAGCCACAAAAACTAATGACAAAAGCAACACAATTCGCTTTGAAAGCTTTCTTGGCGATCGAAATACCGGTTATTCTGTTGGCACTGGAGATCAATATGAAGAAATCGACGTAAAATTAGAAAAAATCAGTTTTATTCTTACCCACAATACACGGGTGGAAATAAACCTATGCAGAGAGAATTGATGCGAAATTCACCAGGTCATATGGTTAGCATAACACCGGACAGAAGTATTATGGCAGAAGCACTGGAATATTACACAGTCTCGGACAAAGAAAAGTTCTTCTTCAGAGGGGAACAGAATTAATGACGACCTTAATACTGAATCAGGATACTTTAATCCGTATTAGCCAACTACTTTAAATAAATAATTCAAATAACACATAACTAGTATCAGTACAGTAAACATGTATAAACCGGCCGCCTATGAGACTATGAAAAAGGCCCTTTGGTCATAATGTGTGTGCTATTTTGTGACATGAATTATTGGTTGTCCCTTGATTCCAACAAAAATTATATTTTAAAGATTTTTGTACATATCTTCATATGTCAAATTGCCTCGGTATCACCAGTCTCCCGACTCGTTGTTTGAATTGTGCAACCAAAGTTTCTTCTTACTTCCATCAATTATTTCCTAGGTTGATCAATCTGATTAAAATGCAAGAATTTTATCAAACGAAATCTCGTCATGATCGGAACAATGTATGATACACATAAACTCTACAATAAAATGTCGTCATCCGGTCTTCTTCATTATCAGGGTCATCGTATTCGGATTTCAAAATAGGAACCCAACTTTCGAAAACGCAATGTTTATTTCTTACTCCGTCATTTGAAAAAAATTATCAATGTTACAACGTAAGTTTTATTCGGCGTTTCTTTATGTTTATTTTATTTAAAACTTAATCGTGTTCCAATAAAAAAAAAATGCTCACTACTGTAAGTTTACGGTTTATCACCTTGCTAATTCATTATCCAAAAAAAACATCTTGTTTAAATAATTATAAACAATTATGTTTTGATTGCATATCGATCAATACTGTTATCATGCTAAATCAATTAAACAAACCGGTTTTTACAGGTAATAATTAATGTAATTAAGAGTATTTGGACTGCAAAATTATACCGGAATTCGGAATAGACTTCAATTTTCAGCCGGAATGGACAGGAAACCGGTTTATTCAGGTTCCGGTTTACCAGGCTTTACTGTACTTTACAATCTGCATTGAAACCATTTTTTAATGATTTTATTAGAATTCGCGAGATCTAAAACGTTGTAAAAATATATCAAAGACGACCAAATATCTTGAATCAACACCAATTCTCGATAAATTGAAATCCGAAAATTATATAAACAGAGACATTGTTTGACGAAAGATAAACTAAAGTGTTGTGTTAATCGTGGGAATCGTTTACATATTGTTGGAGACAATGTAACTACCTATAAGGGTTACCTAATTTATGCTGATAATGTGTGACAATTTATCAATATTTTGGTTGTAGGGTAGTACAAATGGGGTTATTTTGTTTATTGACACGTTCCTCTATATTTATAAGCATAAAAGTTCTACCTCAACTGATGTTTGCTGCACAAGAGGAGTTCCTAAACGATTTGATTGTTGGCAATGTTTTCAGTAATAGTGTTATGGTCTCTTGTGAAGAGTTGTCTCGTTGGCAATCATACCACATCTTCTTTTTTTATATCTACTGCATGGTTTGTTACTCGTGCTGTGTGGATGCAGTAGAATGTGTCCCCGTGCCTGTAGTGTATGCCCTTATATTTTTCGGTTATGGTTCTTTGCTGGTGAGAAAGGTGTCTACATATTCCATTGTCATTTGGTCTCTTGTGAAGAGTTGTCTCATTGGCAATCATACCACATCTTCTTTGTTTTTATAAATATGGGTGATAATTAATGAAAGAAGGATATTGGTGTTTATCATTGAGTTGCAGTTCGAACATGCTATCATGACCAACTTCTTTACTTCGTGTAGTTTTAATTGTGTGAAGGAATATGAGCTAAGAGTTACAGATTTTGTAAGTAAATTCTTTTTAGGGATGGGCGCTTAAACATATTCAGATCATGTGCGAATGAATCCTAATTCATGTAAACGTCGATAATAAAACAAAATAAAGAGATAGTGGATAAGAAGAGTATCAGGGCTGAATATAGTTTTCTAATTCGCTCATACAGATATTGGGATACAACAAAGCTTATCAAGTCCTTTTTGCCATTCCGTTGACCTGGTGAAATCTTTTATTATTGAAGTTGTAGTACCACCAAATCATAGTACGTCACATCCGGTTGCATACGAAAAAGGGTAAAAAAATATATTCCCTTGAATTTGACAGTTGTAGGAAATTAATCCTACATTTCATTGCAGTACAACAATTCTGAGTCATAAACATATATCTTGGGTGTTTCAAAGCACCATTCTTTTTTTTTTTTTTATTTGGTGTTTCTATGGAATAATTCAGAAACTTGGGGTTACATGGTTACTAAAGCTTGTACACGCGAAAAAAAAAAGGGGTGAACATTTCATTGGTTCACTTCCAGTGATGGTTATTCTCTTACATGCAATGAAATGTTATGTGAAATTTTGTCTGTAGTACTGGACAGGATAAAACTTGACTCATGCTAAGTATTTCCTTATTTGAAACAAAGATACATTCTGAAAAATTTTATGAAAAGTGCAAATCTAACAAAGACTAATAGGGGAAAAACAACGGTGGTATTACACATGAAAGAGAAATAGTAGCATTCAATGGCAATGTACATGTTACATGTACCGGTTTTTGTTGGGGTTCGTGTTGCTCAGTCTTTAGTTTTTTCTATGTTGTTCTTTGTATGCTGTCTTTTGATCTTTTTTGGCCATGTCGTTGTCTCTTTGTTGTCTACTTATGAGTTTGGTTGTCCCTTTGGTATCTTTCGCCGCTCTTTTTAGTAGATGGACTGCAAATACAGTTTGTGGTTCAAATTGCTGCGCGAGATACATATCTATAGTGTATCGTTTTTAAGGGTAAAAGGTAGTTTGAAATGATTGACCTACTGTCCTACCGCGCATGACGTTCGCTCAGGTCAATAAACATATATCATGTAAACGTACAAAAGTTTATCTGGAACATGAAAATGGAAAGATGCTATAAAAATAGTTTTTGTTCAATTGTAAAGATATATCCGTTAAGTCTTGAAGTATTGAACATTTCACAGTCTTGTAACAGTAAATTCGCAACCTTTACACTCAACTGACCAATTAACGAACAGAGCTTTTAAAACTTTTCTCATCAAAGGACCAATGTTCAATTAACATGCATATTTTAGAAAACTATGCATTTCAAGATTTCAATGTCGATGTAACTTTGGGTAATGGTTTGATTTCGCAATATAATTTTTCTACATAGTATTACCAAGCAAAAATCAGAAAGCGTCATGTCATGCCTTTGTTTACATTTTGTTCAAAACTGAGTATCGTGCCATTATTAATTTTATTTCAGAATGTTAATGTATTGTATTAAAGTATGTCTTGAGACGGGTCACTTTCTCCACAATATAGCCTTTTGCACTGATACACTGTAAAGCAATCAGAAATCAATCAATCAATTGAACTGAAATAGTTGCTATTATCTAAATTAATTATATATTGCCTTTTTAAAATAAAATTACAAAGCAAAACAATATGTGTCTGCGTGTTCTTGTTAGAAGAAGTGAAATAAAGTGGTATTCCATTCAGAATCGGATCGGTCGTTACATTTCAACATAGAGTTACATGTTACATTATTGTCCCTAATATTTTAAAACGTATTTCAAAGTCAATGAGGATTTAACAATACACTAAGGATACAATGGGATATCCGTTTAAACTTTGCTCTATATCGTCATTATGTTGTTTGCACTACATCCTTAGTTTTCAATTGTCCTAGCATTATCGGTTTTTTTTTATAAATCTTCCGTTTTGAAAAAGGCAACACAAATGTTGGTAAGTTGAATTTAATAGTAATACAATAAGACTAAAGTTAATATATGTTAAATATATTAATGTAAGTCATATCTTTGATGAGTTTGTACATGAAATCAACACTTGAAAATCAAATAGTCTTTTGAACACTTGGGAACACAATTTGTTGTTTTATTTTCTTTTGTTTATATAGAGATATATTTTAATGTAATATATTTGTATTTCAAAAATTAATTATCAAGAAATTTCAAAATTCTAAAACTCATCAATGATAGCTGGTTTATACTTTGATACCCAAGACGCACGTTTCATTTTGTAAGACTTACAAAGCCAAATCATAAGACTCATCAGTGGCGCTCAAATCAAAACAGTTTCAAATCTAATCAAATATAAAAGATGAAGAGTATTGATAAATGAATATTTCGGAAATTTATGACAGATACGGCTACGGAAATCTAGAAATGGGGTAGAAATACTTTAATATTTTGAATATTTCAAATTAAATAGACAGTCACTTTTGAGAAAATAAACTGACGAAAGATTTTTATGTCTGCATAAAAAATGGGCTTGTGATAGCCTCCGGGATGAAACATTTTCTAGTAATAGCATCGTCCAAGTGGTTGTAAAACTCATATCAACGATACCAGGCTTATGATGTGGTACGCCAGACGCGCTTTTCATTTTCATGAGACTTACAAAGCCACATCAAATGTAACAGACTTGAAGAGCATTAATAATCAGAAATCAAAAGCAGTATGGATGATAATTCTAAACTATTGAAAATACAAATAACCTTCAAAATAATAAGAAGATGTAGTATAATTGCCAATGTGACATATCTCCACCAGAGACCGAATGAAATAGAAGTAAGCAACTATAGATCACCGTAAAGCCTTCAACAATGAGCAAAACTCAAAATTGGAGAACAGTCTTAGATTTGTTTTGCTGAATTACAGTACAAAATTAAAGACCTCTTACCTTTGATGAGTTTTCATACTTTATCGATGAGTTACAAGACTTGAACCGCCATCTGAAGTTAAGGCACGTATAATTACCCCAAGGTATGACGACGGTTGAGTGTTTAAGACTGGAAAATGGTGAACAGTTTTTGTTCACCAAGGAGTTTATTTTGCAAATGGTCTTCTAATTGGTGATATTTTTGTAGGAAAGGGTGTCTTCGGTCTGATTTGGTTAAGCGACCAACGATCCTCGAATTTTATACATTCTAGGTAGAGCAACTTTCATATCCGAGTTTTCTGAGCTTCTGCCTTGACGTTTTCTTATTTTTATTTTTCTTATTTTTCGGTTGCCTTGTCCGGCCACCAATTGTTTTTGAAACTCGTGATGTTTTAAAATCGTTCGGAAGGACCTCTGACTGTGGCACATTTCTAGTCTTTGAATGGTACTAGCCAACTGTAATTGCAGAAGTCAATGATGATCAAGCTGGACTTGTATCCCTTATTGTGCCTAGTAATTCGCACTCATGTTATTGACTTCTGCAAACCGAATTTTAATCACAAAAGTGGAGATCACGTGCTGTTTTGTGACGAGTTTGTGCAAATGTTTAGAAAGAAATATGGAACTATGAACTTCTTGTTCTTGACGCCGAGTCCAAATATCACCATGGTCCGGGTGTTAGGCTTACGAAACAACGATTCCATCTATCTCTGACAGAGGGTTGTCGATACGATCGAGCTCACAAAGAATGTGTTTGTCGAGTTGCATGTAGCTGTGTCTATGTATTTGCTGAACCAGGGATCTTGTCAATATGCTGAAAGATCTACTTGGAACCGACCAAGGTTTATGTAATCTTGTTCACGGTCCGATAAAGTTATGCCCCGGCAGGTGAATCTCTACGGGCAAACGTTTACTTATTTATGCTTGTTCAAAAGACTGTTAATGAACGTGCGACAAACTGTAACTGTCTCGAATCATAAACGACACAAGTCCCGCTCTTTCGTCGTCTACACTTTCTGATCGCAGTGATACAAACGTTTGTAGTGATCGTTAACTTCCGACATTTCACACAGTAGATAAATACTTATTTAAATGAATGCATGTTGAGGAAATCCTGTTCAACAAATTTATTGCAATTAGGAACTACCCTCCTTGCACAGCGATCAGTCAGAATATGATGGTCATTGATGCTGAACTTAAGGAAAACTATAACCGCACTTGTTTACTCAAACATTATAAAAAAAAAACGCACAAGGGGTTATTTAACGTCGTTGAAAACCGTTAACACTGTTCAAAATAGTTCAAGGATATGGAGCGTTCAACGCTATGAAAAAATGAGGTTATCAAAATATTCTTACCCTAAGCAGCGTCAAGCCTTTTTCAAATGAGTTGTATGAGATAAAGTAAGATATCCGAACAGGTACTTGACCGCATCGTCTAGAAAAACTAGGAATTAGTTGAGATCTCCCAAAAGTTTTAAATCTGTGATTGAGGCGGAAAATTGAGATGACAGGACATGTCTCAAAAGGAAACAAAACATTCAAGCCACGCTAACACATCCCTTGCTTAATGATATTGGCGAACCATTTCTAAACGAACAAGTCATTGATACATTCATTGAACCCAAAACTTATCAAAATCAATACGAAACCTCACGCCGATAACACGTCTAGATTGTGATATGTCAAAACAATTAAAAGAAAACTTTATTAATTGCATTCGTCCGAACGCTTTTTTAAACTCACACGTGTGCGCGATTCAGATGCTTTAGTCCATGGAAGATCATTTAGAACATCAATGACCTTGTTTATGTAATTTAGCGTTGAATTATTAGCACTCATTTGACTGATTAAGATAAGAAACCAATCGATCTATTATCAAAGCTTATAACCATTCGATTCCATCTGCGCATGATATAAATAAATGTCTTATCACGCTGACGGGTTAAAATTGAAGCAAAGCAAGATAAACAAATCGTAGCAACAAAGAATGCAATTTATACAAACTATCGACAAGCTGAACTAGTATCTTGAAAAGAAGGATGGTCCTGTTGTTTATTGTGATAATATATAACATCAACAGTACCAAGTTTACTGCACCAGATATGCATTTAGACAATTAATGTTTCATCATTGATGCTCGATGCCAAAATATTTGAAATCCCGAAAACACTTACGGAAACATTGAAAAAAATTGCCAACAGTTTAGCAAAACTCGGGCTAAAATCATCATAGCTATGCGTTAGGAAATATGAACCTTGGTTTCATTAAATTTATAAAATCATTTTAATAAAACAAACCCTGATTGTTTTCCCTATGCTGGCAATTTCAGGGCTCCCAATACGGCAAGTCTTGGGCGGATTAGGGAGTGCTTACGGTCATCGGGTATGACCTCTATTTCAAAGTTGAGTCAGTGTGTGTTGTTTCAATGCCCACTGTATTACAGTCCTTGGATGGTGTAAACTTCCCAAAAACGTGTGTATGGTGTAATGGTGTATGTTTAAAACATGCAAAATATTGATTCATACATTAATTTACAATATTGTGATCAAAATTCGTTTTTTAAAATAAATAAATAATTTTGTAGTCGCACGCTTTCTTTGAAATTAAATTGCATTATGGGTAATTTCGGATGGTGTAGATAGAATGTGTAAGGTGTATGGTGCAAAGGTGTAACGTGTATGGTGTAATGGCACAGGGTGTATGGTGTAATGGTGTATGGTGAATGGTGTAATGGTGTATGGTGTTAGTGGGAAGTTTACACCATCCAAGGACTGTAGCATGTTCTTCATTTAATATAGATTTCATCCGACCGATGGGAACGATTTGTACTTGGAGCATGGCAGGAAATTCTACAACGAGTCGGAGGGTGACACTCAGTACAAATATCCCTGTAATGAACAATCCCCTCTTAGGTATGCTCCGCTAAGCTATACATGTATATAAATGGACATGGTAGGCTTTGGAAAGCAATCGAACCAAGAAACCAGGATTAAATTCGCCGAAGACGACAAGGTCATGTCCATTGCATTAGAAACTTATTCATTTCTGAATATCATTTGAACCCCGCGACACTCGGTAAATATGCAATAGGAATAGGTACCGTTGCATGAATTCCTTTGAGCCTGTTGGCCTTCATTTTTTTCGGTGATGATGGAAGATTTAATAAAGATCTTAATGCATATCTGAATGTAACAACAGAAACATTATGACACTTAGTAGGAACCTATTTACCCAAGATCAAAGATAATGTCAAATGTCGTTGAAAACTAGTGACCAATGAGACAGAAATTGATGGCGTTGTCAAATGTTTGAAATTTTACTTCGACTATAAAACAACTAGTCTACTGCGACGACCTGATACTTTATTCAGTGAGGACACTACTGTACATGTATCGTAAAAGATAGAATTATAATCTTCCAGCATCAGACTTATTTCTGCATTAGCCGGAAACAATCAAGTACCATAACTCTGGAAGGGTTAAAATGAAAACAACGAAAACCGAACTTAACCTGTCGTTTTTGAGTGGTCCGGCAACAAATTCCTTTTAAAATCGTTTTGTCTTTAACATTCATTCCATTGGAGTTTCAATTAACTCAAAAATCGATTATCTGTATCTATCATCTGGAAACCAAAAGTGTGACGGATGGACGGACATGAAAATTCCCATATACCTTGACTCTGTCGAATAAAACCATTTTGGTATTTCCCTGTTTGGATCATACTCTTTCCAAATTTTTCTATGAATACATTCAAAATTTGGTAGGTTTCTCTGGTAAAAATATCCTTCCACTAAGTTGACTCTGGGGCTCTTTTCACAGAAAATATTATGACAAAATTTGATCGCAACTTATACTGAAATGTCCATGACATAAGAAGAGTATTTTCTCGTTAGTTATTTTGTGAAATTGATCGCAGTTTCTTAGCCTTTCCCTCAAAAGTGTTTTCCGTTATTCAGTCTTCCTGATCCTATATTTCGTCGGTCTTCTGTTTGACTTTTTGGTTAAAAATGCCATGATTGTAATTTATCAGTATTCAATTGATGAACTGTTTGTTTGTATCGATTTTCTCAGTTACGGGTGCGACTACCTCCCTCACTTATGTTTATGAAAAAATTGACGGTTTTGCATAAGCGGCAATTTGACATCACTGTTGGACAAAACAGCTGAAAGATGCAAGACGGGCAATAAAAAAACCCGACGTACCAAAAATACCACCGACAGTCTTAAAAACAATACAGTGCAAACTTAAGTCTGAGCGACACGAACCCATTAACAAGACAGATATAACACTTTAAAATACCAACCTAGTCGAATCCAGGGATCATTTTGAAGGGCTTGACTATCCATGACTCCTCTATTCGTTGGAGAATTAGAAATAAACAAATAAATGAAATAACTATAAAAGTAATTTAAATGATTCGATTACTGAGTGTAATGGTCCTTACTTGTAAAGTCCCTTTGAAAACGGCAGGTTAAACTAAAAACTGTTATTAATATCTAAGGATGTACTTAGGTGAGGTTTAGGAATTTTTGTCAAATGTTCGAGCTCCTTTTTTTCCTACGGTACAAGGTAAAATATTTTGCCCCATAACACCCATTTTTCTCTTCATATACGACTTCAATACCTCATAAAATGTGATTTACCAAAATTAGGCATATTCTAGATTTCTTTTCTTTCAATTTGAGACCCAAATAATACCAATGCAAATATAAGGTAAAAGTCCAAGTCAGCCTTTTCCTGCCTTTTAAAAAAAATGGAATATCTCGAAAAGGAGCTCCATAACCTATCAATATTTTTTGCTCCTTAACTAATGCTCTTTTGACTTATAGTACCAATTTTAAATTCTAGATTTTTTTTGTATTTCACCTAAGTACATCCTTTACATCTATTGAATGTTATCAAATGTAAGGTATGTAAGTAAGCAACCTTTTCTTTCACTAAAATTTCAGGTCCAGTGTATTTTATTGATAAACTATCTAACAAGAATAACGTGTCAACAAAGATGTAACGCATATGTAACAACAAAATGTCCTATGAGCAAAACATCATGGCTTTTGCGATCAAAAGAAGTTTGTGTGGACAGATATAAGTATCACTGTTTGATAACAGATTCTTCCAAGTTTAAAATAGAATGTTGTATGCTAGCAGAAACAATTACTGCAGGTAACTTGTTTTATATAGCTGGTTACCGGTATCTAATTCTACTACAAAATGTAGTTAGTTTCTTGGATTATTTGTTAGTGTTTACTTTTCTTTAAAACTCTATTACTATGGATTCTATTTGACCTTGAAACAGTTGCGCCTCTGTTTACCTGATGAAGGTTCTTTTCTGATCTCATGTTTCGTGCATATTACCTTGGTACCATAAAACACCACCAGCATAGCATGAAGTAAACACTTAGGATAAGAATATAGAAAGAAAACAAATGTGATATTCCAATTAACGACCGAAACAATACATTAAAACGGATATCTTAACAATACACTAAGGATATCCGTTTAAACTTTGCTCTCTGTCGTTATTATATTGTTTGGACTACATCCTCAGTTTTTAATAGTCCTCGCATTATCGTTTTGTTTTTAATAAATCTTCCGTTTTGAAAAAGGCAACACAAATGTTGGTAAGTTGAATTTAATAGTAATACAATAAGACTAAAGTTAATATATGTTAAATATATTAATGTAAGTCATATCTTTGATGAGTTTGTACATGAAATCAACACTTGAAAATCAAATAGTCTTTTGAACACTTGGGAACACAATTTGTTGTTTTATTTTCTTTTGTTTATATAGAGATATATTTTAATGTAATATATTTGTATTTCAAAAATTAATTATCAAGAAATTTCAAAATTCTAAAACTCATCAATGATAGCTGGTTTATACTTTGATACCCAAGACGCACGTTTCATTTTGTAAGACTTACAAAGCCAAATCATAAGACTCATCAGTGGCGCTCAAATCAAAACAGTTTCAAATCTAATCAAATATAAAAGATGAAGAGTATTGATAAATGAATATTTCGGAAATTTATGACAGATACGGCTACGGAAATCTAGAAATGGGGTAGAAATACTTTAATATTTTGAATATTTCAAATTAAATAGACAGTCACTTTTGAGAAAATAAACTGACGAAAGATTTTTATGTCTGCATAAAAAATGGGCTTGTGATAGCCTCCGGGATGAAACATTTTCTAGTAATAGCATCGTCCAAGTGGTTGTAAAACTCATATCAACGATACCAGGCTTATGATGTGGTACGCCAGACGCGCTTTTCATTTTCATGAGACTTACAAAGCCACATCAAATGTAACAGACTTGAAGAGCATTAATAATCGGAAATCAAAAGCAGTATGGATGATAATTCTAAACTATTGAAAATACAAATAACCTTCAAAATAATAAGAAGATGTAGTATAATTGCCAATGTGACATATCTCCACCAGAGACCGAATGAAATAGAAGTAAGCAACTATAGATCACCGTAAAGCCTTCAACAATGAGCAAAACTCAAAATTGGAGAACAGTCTTAGATTTGTTTTGCTGAATTACAGTACAAAATTAAAGACCTCTTACCTTTGATGAGTTTTCATACTTTATCGATGAGTTACAAGACTTGAACCGCCATCTGAAGTTAAGGCACGTATAATTACCCCAAGGTATGACGACGGTTGAGTGTTTAAGACTGGAAAATGGTGAACAGTTTTTTGTTCACCAAGGAGTTTATCTTTGCAAATGGTCTTCTAATTGGTGATATTTTTGTAGGGAAAGGGTGTCTTCGGCCTGATTTGGTTAAGCGACCAACGACCCTCGAATTTTATACATTCTAGGTAGAGCAACTTTCATATCCGAGTTTTTCTGAGCTTCTGCCTTGACGTTTTCTTATTTTTATTTTTCTTATTTTTCGGTTTCCTTGTCCGGCCACCAATTGTTTTTGAAACTTGTGATGTTTTAAAATCGTTCGGAAGGACCTCTGACTGTGGCACATTTCTAGTCTTTGAATGGTACTAGCCAACTGTAATTGCAGAAGTCAATGATGATCAAGCTGGACTTGTATCCCTTATTGTGCCTAGTAATTCGCACTCATGTTATTGACTTCTGCAAACCGAATTTTAATCACAAAAGTGGAGATCACGTGCTGTTTTGTGACGAGTTTGTGCAAATGTTTAGAAAGAAATATGGAACTATGAACTTCTTGTTCTTGACGCCGAGTCCAAATATCACCATGGTCCGGGTGATAGGCTTACGAAACAACGATTCATCCTATCTCTGACAGAGGGGTTGTCGATACGATCGAGCTCACAAAGAATGTGTTTGTCGAGTTGCATGTAGCTGTGTCTATGTATTTGCTGAACCAGGGATCTTGTCAATATGCTGAAAGATCTACTTGGAACCGACCAAGGTTTATGTAATCTTGTTCACGGTCCGATAAAGTTATGCCCCCGGCAGGTGAATCTCTACGGGCAAACGTAACTTATTTATGCTTGTTCAAAAAGACTGTTAATGAACGTGCGACAAACTGTAACTGTCTCGAATCATAAACGACACAAGTCCCGCTCTTTCGTCGTCTACACTTTCTGATCGCAGTGATACAAACGTTTGTAGTGATCGTTAACTTCCGACATTTCACACAGTAGATAAATACTTATTTAAATGAATGCATGTTGAGGAAATCCTGTTCAACAAATTTATTGCAATTAGGAACTACCCTCCTTGCACAGCGATCAGTCAGAATATGATGGTCATTGATGCTGAACTTAGGAAAACTATAACCGCACTTGTTTACTCAAACATTATAAAAAAAAAAAACGCACAAGGGTTATTTAACGTCGTTGAAAACCGTTAACACTGTTCAAAATAGTTCAAGGATATGGAGCGTTCAACGCTATGAAAAAATGAGGTTATCAAAATATTCTTACCCTAAGCAGCGTCAAGCCCTTTTCAAATGAGTTGTATGAGATAAAGCAAGATATCCGAACAGGTACTTGACCGCATCGTCTAGAAAACTAGGAATAAGTCGAGATCTCCCAAAAGTTTTAAATCTGTGATTGAGGCGCAAAAATTGAGATGACAGGACATGTCTCAAAAAGGAAAGAAAACATTCAAGCCACGCTAACACACCCCTTGCTTAATGATATTGGCGAACCATTCCTAAACGAACAAGTCATTGATACATTCATTGAACCCAAGGCTTATCAAAATCAATACGAAACCTCACGCCGATAACATGTCTACATTGTGACATGTCAGAAAAATTAAAACAAAACTTTATCAATGTCATTCGTCCGAACGCTTTTTCAAACTCAAAGCGACACTTGTGCGCGATTCAGATGATGTAGTCAATCGAAAGATAATTTGGCCCTTAATGACCTCGTTTATTTAAGTTAGCGTTGAATCATAAGCACTAATTTGAATTATTAAGAGAAGAAATCCATTGAACCCTTATCTAAGCTTATAACCATTCGATTCCATCTGCGCATGATATAAATAAATGTCTTATCACGCTGACGGGTTAAAATTGAAGCAAAGCCAGGTAAACAAATCGTAGCAACAAAGAACGCAATTTATACAAACTATCGACAAGCTGTACTAGTATCTTGAAAAAGAAGGGATGGTCCTGTTGTTTAGTGTGATAATATATAACATCAACAGTACCAGGTTTACTGCACCAGATATGCATTTAGACAATTAATGTTTCATCATTGATGCTCGATGCCAAAATATTTGAAATCCCGAAAAACACTTACGGAAACATTGAAAAAAAATTGCCAACAGTTTAGCAAAACTCGGGCTAAAAATCATCATAGCTATGCGTTAGGGAAATATGAACCTTGGTTTCATTAAATTTATAAAATCATTTTAATAAAACAAACCCTAATTGTTTTCCCTATGCTGGCAATTTCGGGGCTCCCAATACGGCAAGTCTTGGGCGGATTAGGGAGTGCTTACGGTCATCGGGTATGACCTCTATTTCAAAGTTGGAGTCAGTGTGTGTTGTTTCAATGCCCACTGTATTACAGCCCATGGATGGTGTAAACTTCCCAAAAAAACGTGTATGGTGTAATGGTGTATGGCAAGTTCGTTTTTAAAATAAATAAATAATTTTGTAGTCGCACGCTTTCTTTGAAATTAAATTGCATTATGGGTAATTTCGGATGGTGTAGATAGAATGTGTAAGGTGTATGGTGCAAAGGTGTAACGTGTATGGTGTAATGGCACAGGGTGTATGGTGTAATGGTGTATGGTGAATGGTGTAATGGTGTATGGTGTTAGTGGGAATTTTACACCATCCAAGGACTGTAGTATGTACTTCATTTAATATAGATTACATCCGATCGATGAGAACGATTTGTACTTGAAACATGGCAGAAAATTCTACAACGAGTCGGAGGGTGACACTCAGTACAAATATCCTGTAATGAACAATCCACTCTTAGGTATGCTCCGCTAAGCTATACATGTATATAAAAAGACGGGATAGACTATGGAAAGCAATCGAACCAAGAAACCAGGATTAAATTCGCCGAAGACGACAAGGTCATGTCCATTGCATTAGAAACTTATTCATTTCTGAATATCATTTGAACCCGACACTCGGTAAATATGCAATAGGAATAGGTACCGTTGCATGAATTCCTTTGAGCCTGTTGGCCTTCATTTTTCGGTGATGATGGAAGATTTAATAATGATCTTAATGCATATCTGAATGTAACAACAGAAACATTATGACACTTAGTAGGAACCTATTTAACAGATCAAAGATAATGTCAAATGTCGTTGAAAACTAGTGACCATGCAGTGAGACAGAAATTGATGGCGTTGTCAAATGTTTGAAATTTTACTCGACTATAAAACAACTAGTCTACTGCGACGACCTGATACTTTATTCAGTGAGGACACTACTGTACATGTATCGTAAAAGATAGAATTATAATCTTCCAGCATCAGACTTATTTCTGCATTAGCCGGAAACAATCAAGTACCATAACTCTGGAAGGGTTAAAATGAACAACGAAACCGAACTTAACCTGTCGTTTTGAGTGGTCCGGTAAACACTTAGGATAAGAATATAGAAAGAAAACAAATGTGATATTCCAATTAACGACCGAAACAATACATTAAAACGGATATCTTAAACCTCAAAAGGTTGGAATAGATTTAATGAAATTAAACACACTTTATAAACAATAGGAGCCAGAAACCAGCAACATTGCTTATTTGTATCTGTCTCCCAAACAATTATAACATACAATATAATGAAAGCCTGGAGTAAGCTTTTTCAATTTGAAAACAGTTATAATAGTAAATACAAAGTAAGGTTTTTATGTACTTGGGTGATAATTTGTTCCCTCGTGTGTTAATGTACCCTAACACTTTCATCCAAGGGCATTACGTTTATAATATAAAATTGGAAACAGTAAATTGACATTGACCTAAAAGGCATCTGTAATGAATTAAGCTTTTATATTATGGTGAGAATGTTTGACTTTTTAAAATATATTTCTCTATCAATACAAGAGGAGTACTATTTCGTTCATCAGTAAAAAAATCTGACCCAAAAAGCACAATATTAAAATCCATTCGCTGTGGAGAATCAGCAAGAAAATGTATTAGAACTTGGCGTATATGAGTATAATTAGTACACGATAATAATGAAAAAAAAAGCTTGGTACCTAAGCGATGCGTCGCCTATTTTCCACTGAATTACATACAAACAAATTGAAGTTTATTCGCAAGCGCGTATGGATAATTTGTTCGATGCGGTTTCTAACATAATTATATGTGTTTACAAATTATTATTTTGTTTACAAATATGTTTATTTATCCAAAAATCCTAAGAAAAAATAGCAACTATGAACTACTTAAATTTAAAAAAAAGTATGACATCTTTACCGCTGGAGGTTTTGAAAGGTTGATAAGGGAAATTAACGAGAACGATGAGGAAATGTTCAAAATTTATGTTATTCTAAACGAACTGTATGGTACTTAGGTAATGCACATAAAAAAATTGTGAAAATTGTAACATGAGCAAAATGTATTTAGGGAAGGATGAAGTAATAAATCCCACTTTATCCAAAGTGTTTCACAGTAGGTGACGTATCGATTTAATAGATTTCCAATAAAACCCAGACGGAAATTATAAATTTCTTATGGTGTACCTAACACTTTTTGTAAAATTAGGGGTCTAGAGTCTCAAAATGTGCTTCAGAGGTGGCTTTTTCAATTTAATTGATGTTTTTTTTTTTTTTCGGTGCGCCCCATAAACTGCAAACTGAAAATGGTCGTGAATTTACAGCTTTGAGTAAATCCAAGTTAAAACTAAAGCCAGTACTTGGAACTTTATTTTAGATAGTTGACATTTTAAACTTCAGTTCTTATCATGTTGCTATGTACCAAATATATTTTACCTTTGAATAGATGTCTGTAACGTGTAACCGGGCGGGGGCGTTTTAATATTTTTATCCTCGAGTCCGTACCGGTTTCCTGGGATTTGAAGAGCAATGCAAAACAGTTTACGCTATACTACCAAATATAAAACAAATACTACATAAAACGAATTTCAACATCATATACATATATGTGACCTTACAATCTAACCCGAACCTTGTAAATTAAACTGTTTAAAACCCTTTCTGTCTGATACTTGTTAAAAACCAAATGTTCGGAACTAGGCTGAAACCTAAATGTATAAAACCTATTAGAAAACTAATGTATGAAACAAATTTGAACTGATGTAAACTTTCGTATGAAGCCTTATTGAAATGTATGTCTATAATTGTCGGAACAACAGAGTAGCACTAAGGCATGGTATATCAGCAAACACTCACTGCAATAGTCTTTATTAATTAGCATTAACAATTTTGGCATTAAGATTAATTGCTGGTCTGTGGACACTTTTTCATGATTTAAGCTTTAATCCTAGGATTTAAGAATAATGGCTTACATCAATTAGGCAATAGACTTACTGTCTAGGTGTTCGTTTATTACCAAGGATTAAAGCTTAATGCCAAATTTCAGATATTGCCACTAACATATTTATAATCTTGAAGAGCATCAATCTATGATTTTCCCTTCATTTCGATAATTTTTCCCATTGAGTTTCAGCATCTAATTTACCAATATTCGTGAGTTTAATTGTCTCTCCTGTAAATATGCGTGCGGTATCAAGTTGGATATTTTCTAGCCTTTTATGTATGTCCCATACAACATCGGCCTAGTATACGATGAACCATATAAAAGACATTTTAAAATTTTCAAGAGTGAACCGGTAGAGTACGTATCTTACTTTCCTAAGAATATAAACCATTAAAAAAGAATGTTTCATTATCTATTCGATATGGTCTTGCCAAAATCCATTATTAGAAAAATATACACCCAAATGATTGTGATTGTCGACTAGTTTGAGATTTTGTTTGTACATTTCAAACGGGGTTGATACAATTTAGTTTTTTGCAAAAAATAATCATTGATTCAGTTTTAATGACATTACAATTATAAGTCATTTCTGTGACCAACTATATAATCATCTTAGTCCTTGTTAAGTGTTGCAGTTTCTTCAATGGACTACTAAGAACAATAAGTATAATCAGCAAATAATCTTATTTCTGCATAACTATCCTTGACAATGTCATTTATAAAAATAGTAGTACCATAATAAGATCGCTGTGGTACCCCTACATGAACCGGTCGCCATTCTGAACTTGTACCTTTTATTATCACACTTTTAAATAAACTACCAGTTATTCCAGATTGATGTAATTTAATATAAAATCATTATGTCAAACTCTATCGAAGTCTTTTTGCCTTGCCGAACTCAAATGTCTTATGCAGATAAGATTGACTTACAAAATATCTTATTTTATATAACATATATCATAACAAACCATAATTATTTTCTATTTCAGAAATATTTTTTCTATTTATTATTATCATAATTTAAGACTACACACCTTTTTTTTTAGCTCTGCAGAAGTTAACAAATGTGGAAAATAATTTCCCACGATAATGAATATACTGTTTGTTTGTACAAGTATAAAGAGGAAATATATGTTACACGTCGTGGATTATTGTCTGTATAGATATAGAAAAACAAAGGATATGGGTTATCCATCCATGACATAAACTTGCTTGTGATGTATAAAACAAACAGAAACCAGACATACCGCACTTGAGGTTATGTGTTGAAAATTTATGTCATGTACACTGGTTGTAAAAATCAGTGCTGTGCGTTATCATTATGAATTCCAGTCTTCATTTCTGTATTCATTTCTGTACATTTTCAGTACTTAAAGTTAAGTCGGACTTTAAGGTTTATAGTGGCCTTATGGTTGAGAGTAAATGATGAAAGTGTACATTATCAAAAGTCGGACATGACCCTATTGGTTAAGTAGGCTAATATGAGGACTTCCCAAGTAGAACTAATACAGTCGTGGATTGGTGATGCATGCTATTTTTAGATCACCTGGCCTACAAGAACCTTGTGAGCATTTGTTATCATTTGCCGGATCTGTCGTCCGTCGTTGTAAATCTAAAAAAATATATTTTCCTTTGATATAATTAAGGTGGCTCACCCCAATAAGGACCCCCGGTAGAATTTTTTTATTTTCACATATTTTGTAGATTTTTTTATGCTGAATCCAAAAATGCAAAGAAAAAGGGGGGTCACCAGGCTCGTTTTCCCCTCAAATGGAAGCGAAATGTGCGATTTTGACCCTATTTCCAAACTTTTCCACCCTTTCAACAATAACGACTACATCAAATTCAAAGACTTTTAGAACCAGTATGATTATTATGTGAAAAAACAATTAAATTTGAAATGTAAACGTTCCCCTTGGTTGTTTTAGACTTAAAAAATCCTTTTATTTTCAGATTTATGTCTAAATTTTGCATTTTCTAATTTCAGTTTAAGGCTAAAAATATTGGTTAAATCGATTTTTCGTAAAATTTCCCCGGTAGATTTTTTTAAAACGGATATGTCAAAGCTATGAACTTATCGAGCATTTTAAGGTAAAATAAAATGGGGGTCACCAGGCTTTTAAAAAAGTTACGAGCTTTTGTTTAACCCCTCTACCCCATGAGGTCTGATTTCAATGCACTCCATTAATTACTTTCTTGTGAATTTTATTGATGTCTTTAAATAAAATAATGTTTGTAATTATATCAATGGACGATAGCTGAATATAAATGTGATTAACATTTTACTGTTTGTTATAAAAAGCGAAATTTTGATTATTTTTGTGAAATACGGTAATTTTGTCTGGCGCGAGTTGCTTCCCTCTAATTTGGCGCCATAATCGGACAACAGAAATTTCAGGGTTGCCATTGTTGAGCAGCATACTGCACTGATAAATACGACCATGTACATGAATAACAGACATAGTGGCGAATAGACAGCGATGAAGGTAGAGTCATTACATAAGAAAACATAGATTTTAATATATTAGACAGCCAAATGTTATCAGTATCACGAAAAATACAAAGTGGGGGGTTATCTCAAAATACTCGCTACTGTAGAAAATCACTGCGGCTGAAACCTTGCATGGGCTAAATTTCTGTTCTATGTATAATCGTTATAGCTGGTATCTTATTTATGTGTTTACTTGACCCTTAACCTGTTAACTGGCAAGTTGTGAACATGTATAGCCTGTTTTGAAAAATATCCGTGTCAAGCAGTCCACAGTCGTTTGAATTTTAGTATATATCTAGCGACTTTTTTCTATTTTTTGTTTATTTATCACTAAAATTCAAACGACTGTGAGCAGTCAAAGAGGAGGGGATGGTCATTTTCAGCATCTGCGCTACCGTTAGCGTCAAATGAGTCTTGATTATATATCGTCATTCGTAAAATCTAATTTCGTAGCCACGTTAGGGTCAAATGCCTGAAATGGAGTAAAATATTTATCGTTAACGTCTATACTGACTTGTAATGTGGGGTACCCCATAACTTCCCTTGGACAGGGGTTCATGATTCCCACTCCCTTTCCCTTCCCTTTTACTCTAAAATTTTCTCCCCTAACTTCTACTTCCATCTCCCTTGCTCCCAGACAAAAAAATGGCAAAATATATTTCCCAGATTATTCACACTCCCCCCCCCTTTCACTTCAGACCAGGCTAACTAACGGACCTGCACATGATACCCCCTTTTCCTGCTTCCTGATCCCTCATCCCATGAACATTCCCTTACCCCTGTCCACCCGCTCAAGGGGTTCGATTTTTTTGTTTGTTTTCTTGAGAATATAAATGGACTAATTTATAAATTATAACCACTACAGTATGATGCAATACATTTTATTAATGGATTCGTCTTGATCACAATTTGTTTACAATTAAACCCCCCCCCGTCTCTCTTTGGTATAAAATATTTCATAACGTCAAGTATCAGGTTTAAACATACACGTGTAGGGCTTATCTTGTTTACCAAATAACACATACATTTGAGTTGAAAAATTCATTATTGTTTTGTGCTTAGTATTTTTATATACAAAATTTGTGTATCCCATATTCCAAACAGGGTGCAAGACACCTTAGCATAATTTGGTTGACGAGGAGTACAAATGTAGCTCAGCTGCATTTCAGAATTTTTAGGCAGAGAAATAACTTGTCCCTGGCAGCAAAACAGCATGCCCCGAAAAGTCTCAGAATTCAACATATAAAAACAAAATCACTATTTACACTTGCTGTGCATGTAATTTTATTTTGTTTACTCATTATTGTTGCCACAAATTCTTCATTTTTTTACGCTGTAGCGGAGGGGGCATTAAGTTTTACCCTTGTCTGTCTGTACGTACGTCCCAAAATTGGTTTCCGTTCTCTAACTTCAGTTTGCCTCAACCAAATGTTATGAAACATACAAAATGCTTATTACCAACAAACACAGATCAAATTTGAATTTTTTTTGGTGGTTTCACTTTTACTGTTCTAGAGTAATGCCCCTTTACAAATGGAAAAATTGCTGAATTTTTATACGCCCGTTTACGGGATGTATTATGGTATACCGTTGTCCGTCTGTCCGTCCGACTGTCTGTCCGTCGTCAACATGTCGGACATTAACTCAAAAACGCTTTAATAAACCAATTTGCATAAAACTTTGGTGAATTGTTTATATCTATTGACGTGAGCTCCCTTTGGTTTTTTATAAATTTTAGATTTTACGTTTCTGAGTTATGGGGTTTTATTCATTAAAAAAGGGGGAATTTTCCAGTTTTCGGACAATAACTCAAAAAAGCTGTCAGCAATTCTCATGAAACTTTGGTGAATTGTTTATTTCTATTGATGTAAGCTCCGTTTTGATTTTCATAAATTTCTAATATGACATTGAGAATTAATTGAACTTTATTTGTTTATAGTCTGACAACAGATTTACTAAGTATTGCGCAACAGCAAGAAATCTTTAATTGAACATAAATTCAATTCATATAACCAATTTCAAGTTCTTTGACTACATTTATTCAGAAACCTTTAATATTTCAAATATTTAATTACAATCCAAATTCAGACCTGTATCAAGCTTGAATATTGTGTCCATTTTTGCCCCAACTGTTCAGGGTTGGACCTCTGCGGGCGTATCCAGCTGCGCTCAGCGAAGCATTATTTGTGTCCGTTCTCTAACTTTAGTTTGCCTCATCCAAATGTTAGTGAAACCTATACACATTACTTATTACAACAAAACTCAGATCAAGTAAATATTTGGGTAGTGTCACTCTTACCGTTCTTAGTTATGTTCCTTTATAACTTTATATGCAAGCGGGGACATCATCTGTGTCCCATGGACACATTCCCCATTTATTTAAAATATGAATACATTATGCTTTTAAATGTCAATCATGGTTGATTTTCTGACAGAATTACTCTGACATTTAATTTCAGGCTTCAAGTACATGTAAGAGGAAGGAGTGATTTGTTGTGAAAGATCCTGGAATGTTCAACTTTACTTGGAAACTATTGGCAAAGTACTGACAGAATTTACAGGAGAAGCCAGTAACATCTTGTCTTGCAATTGGGAACTATATGTAAAGTGCTGAAACTTAAGAACAACATTAGAAGCCAAGATCAACAATACTTGGAACTACATGTATAATCAAAGTACTGTAGAATCCATATGAGAGAACCCAAGATCATCTACACTTGGTGTCTATATGCAATGTGTTGTCAGAATCCACTTAAGAAGCCAAGATCAACTATAATTTGGAACTATATGCTTTAGTGCTGTCAAAATCCATAAAAAAAAATCCAAGATCAAAAGGACCTACTTTACCTACCTGTCCCAATGATGAATACAGATTATTGAGTCTATAAAAAACACTGAAGAAGAATATTGATATAAAAATAATGAAAATATAGAGCTGATCAGCTAATGATTGTACATGTACATGGTGTATACATGTCAACAATTACTAGTATATTGAAATTAACAATGCTAATAAATGTTTTATAAATTTTATCTCATAGACATTTGAGGAATAAAAATAAAAAATGTTTCAAAAAATGAATTTTAATAGAGCTGAATTAATTTTTTTTCTGTCTGTAGTGATTTTGCTGCAAACACAATTCATGATATGCAAACTGCAATATATGCAGTTGTCTTTAATACAGCCATGAGATTTGTAAATTTTGAAATCATAATACCAAGTGGCAGTTGTGGTAAATGCACATGCCTTTGCCTCATCTTTTACCTCACCAACCCCTGACCTAAATGGCCACTTGAAATATTTTACATCGTTTGGCATTTGTTTTCCATCCATATGCTATTCAGTTTCTATTTCAAAAGTTATATTTTCTGGATAAAAGGAGAAATAAAATACAGTTTTGTTCAATGAGACAGCAACCAAACAAAACAACCAAAAGAATTATATATTGTCTGGGAAAACTTGTCTCACTATTAACTGACAACATTTTTACCTACTGTAAATTCAGAAATTATTATGCATTTATTATTGCGATTTTTGACGAATGGACTAAATTGCGAGTTTAATTATTGTGATTACAAAAAAAAATCTGCATAAAAATCTATAATTCATTTATCAGAATGCAAGTTCTTATTATTGCGATATTCACCCTGTCGCATTATTTGCATTAATAAAAACCTCAGAATAATTTCTAAATTTACAGTATCACAATGATCCAGATTAATATTGTTTTGTAAATTTAGATATGCACTCAAATTGATACAGATTGCAAGTTACCTGATTAGGGTTGTTTATCAGATACTGTTAGCAATAGGTCATTTGTCAGTGTCATGTTTTTGTGTTTTTTGTCTTTTTTTTCTAATACTAAAAGACTTAGTACATGTAGTAGATAAACTATATGTATGCAATGATTCACAAATGTAAGGAGTACATGTCTGTCTGGCAGTTGTCATTGACCACATTTGCATGGTTCATTGGTCAATGGTAAGTCCTCTTTTAACATGCTACATTGTGTAATCAATAGGTTATTATATTTGGTGTATGGTATGATTATTAAATGTATATATTGAAATTATCAAGGTGATAGGACGTGCCGCTGGAATAGGTCACCTTTTCAAGCTTGAAAATATGTGAATAGGTCGGGAAAACTATCAGAAATATATGATAAGGTCAATAAAGTTTCCATAACTTCTTCGTCTGTCATCTTTCTTGGTGTTCCCAGGTGTGATTTTATCAACCAATTTTCTTTTTGACACTGGTATTCTAGTCTTTAATTACACTACATGAAACCCAAGCATTATAGGGACCCCAGGCACCCTCTATCAATTAAGTATTGACGTAGCCCCCATCGAGTCCTATATACAAGGTAATAGGACGTGCCGTGTCGCTGGAATATGTCACCTTTTCAGGCTTAAATATATGTGTATAGGTCGGAAAACTATCAGAAATATAAGACAAGGTCAATAAAGTTCTCATAACTGCTTCACTGTCATCTTTCTTGGTGTTCTCGGTTGTGTGTTTATCAACCAATTTTTATCTTTGACACTTTGGTACATTACACACCACATGAAACCCAAACAATATGGGAAAAGGTTACATTTTACCTACGCAATATATGAAAAGGTATACATTTTTGAAAAGGTGGGCCCCAGCGGCACCCCTATCAATTAAGTATTGAAGTGCCCCGAGGTATTTATACATCCAGCTGTATGAACACCCTATCATAGCAAGGGATTATCTGTCAGATTAGGGAAGTCATATTTATATACCCATGTTAACCCTACGATATGAAAATAAGGAGATGTGGTATGATTGCCAATGAGACAACTATCCACCAAAGTTCAAATTTAAAAGTCAATATTAAAAAAAAAATTTCATCTCCATATTATCACCATAGGCCGATAATTACGTTTCTTTGCACCTAGCAGGTGGGTCAAACTAGTGTTCACACATCATTAAAAAAGTTGTCATACATATTTCTTGCCGCAATGACACACTCCACTTTATTTTTTTTTAAATCAAGAACTTTCCTCCTTAGCTTCCCTGTTGAAAAAAACGCATGTCAAAAAAAAGACAGAAGATAAAGTTTGCCAATATCACCGACTAATATAGCGTCCCTGTGTACTGGGCGGAGTTTAAAATTACAATCCCAACTTTTCCTGAACCTAGTAAGTAGTATAGATTTTGTTTATATATATAAACCCTGGTGTAATAATTTTCAGTAATACATAAATTTCTTTCGTTAAAATCTGAAACGTTGTTACATACACGAGCGAATCGTACAAGTTGAGATATATAAACACCGTAAGATGGTGACAAGGAACGTCACCATCTAAAATGGATAATTAACGATAGGAAATGAAAAATCATCTCTTTTATCATAAATTTTGTATTAAGCTTTCCGTTAATGATATAGATATCAAGATCGAGGAAAGGGCAGTGGTCATTGTTAGTATTAGCTTTATTTAAAGTAAGTTCAACAGGATAAATTTCTTTAGTATACATACTGAAGTCGTCATTATTGAGAGCCAATATATCATCCAAATATCTAAAAGTATTATTAAATTTTGTATCAGATGTTGTTTCGATGGGTCTTTGCTAATTTTAGTCATAAATTGTAACTCATAGCAATACAAAAATAGGTCCGCAATAAGTGGTGCACAGTTAGTCCCCATTGGAATTCCGATAACCTGACGATATACGGAATCTCTAAAGCAAACAAAAATATTATCTAGTAAAAATTCAAGGGCAGATATAGTATCAAAACATGTCCAATTGACATAGTTCTTTTGTTTATTGGTACTAAAAATGACCTAAAGAGTTAGAACATATGTATTCACATTCTGACTTTTTAAATGCCCATTTAATTAGGTGTGTGAATTTTTCTTAATGAGAATGTGAGGCAATGTGGTATACAGGGTAGAAAAATCAAAACTTTGAACAGATTCAAAATCACCAATATAAGCATGCAATTTATCAAGTACTTCCAACGAGTTTTGACACTCCAAAAGTAATTAATTCCACTATTTTCAAAGGCCTTATTTGAACAATGTATTATCAGGTTTTGATTGTACCAAGTGAACTGCTAAGAAGAATAGACAATTTAGTAGTGGAACAATGGCTTGAAGATGAAATAAATCTATATTTGTAAGGTGTTTTATGTAGCTTCGGAAGCCAGTACATAGTTGGGACTTTCATTGTATTTGGTTCTGCTTGTAAAGAGGTAGCTAAAAGTTTATGTTTGTTACAGATGTCGTTTTCTGAAAATGGAGTCAGTTGGAATGTTGGTGAATTGGTGATTTCTTTTTCAGAACCTCAATGTAAAATTTACGTCAAACAATAATGATATTATTGGCAGCTTTATCAGCCGGGACAAAACTAATTCCTTGGCTAGTTCTTTAAGTTTATGTTTGATACTGTTTTACTGTTTGTTTGTACAAGTATAAAGAGGAAATATATGTTACACGTCGTGGATTATTGTCTGTATAAAATAGAAAAACAAAGGATATGGGTTATCCATCCATGACATAAACTTGCTTGTGATGTATAAAACAAACAGAAACCAGACATACCGCACTTGAGGTTATGTGTTGACAATTTATGTCATGTACACTGGTTGTAAAAATCAGTGCTGTGCGTTATCATTATGAATTCAATCTTCATTTCTGTATTCATTTCTGTACATTTTCAATACTTAAAGTTAAGTCGGACTTTAAGGTTTACAGTGGCCGTATGGTTGAGAGTAAATGATGAAAGTGTACATTATCAAAAGTCGGACATGACCCTATTGGTTAAGTAGGCTAATATGAGGACTTCCCAAGTAGAACTAATACAGTCGTGGATTGGTGATGCATGCTATTTTTAGATCACCTGGCCTACAAGACCTTGTGAGCATTTGTTATCATTTTGCCGGATCTGTCGTCCGTCGTTGTAAATCTAAAAAAAAATATATTTTCCTTTGAAACTACGCGGTCAAATGATACCTTACATAATGGTCCTTAGGGTATCTAGTTTTAAAAGTGTATCCGGAAATTTGAACCATTAACTACATGTAATATGTTCACTGTTTCTAAAATAGAACATAGGTGTGAAATGCAGTTTTTGCTAATATCTAAAAACTAAAGTAGTTGAAGCAAATCCGTTGGAATAGAAACGATTAACAGGTTAAGGTATATGTGCTGCGAAATTTTCAGAAAAGAGTTGGACTACCTGTTTGGAGTTATTGCCCCTGAAATGTCATATTTTTGAGAATTTAGGAGTTTTGTGTTGTTATTTTGAAAATTAAACAGAACATTTTAAGAGTGAAAAATAGACAGAACAATAATATCCACAAATAAGTCAGCATGAACAAATTTATTTTGCGATTTTTGTAGAAACTATAATAGAAAGAAATTGTAAGAAGAAACACATTTTTCAGCAAAATAAGATTTACAAATAAGTCAACATGGAGGAATTGTCAATTTTCCTCCTGAAAGAGTTTTTGCCATTGAAAACAATTTTACTCTTCTTATTGCATTGTATACAGACACTTTAAAAATAGAAATAAATTGTGAAAGCGAAAGTGTTCAGCAAAATAAGATCTACAAGTATGTCAACTGAACCGAAATTGTCAATCGACTGCGTATAGGAGTTATTACTTATGAAAGGTGGGTTATTCATTTTAAAGGTCTTTCCTTTCAATATAAGAAAAGACCTTACTGTATTTCTTACGAGCTCCTTTCGATTTTATAAATTTTAGACTTTACGTTTCCAAGTTACAGGGTTTTATTCATAAAAAGGGGATTTTCCAGTTTTCTGACAAAATTCAAAATGCTTTCAGCAGTTCTTATGAAACTTTGGTGAATTGTTTATATCTATTGATGTAAGCTCCTTTAGAATTTTATAAATTTTACATTTTACATTTCTGAGTTATGGGGTTTTATTCATTAAAAGGGGAATTTTCCAGTTTTCGGACAATAACTCAAAAAGCTGTCAGCAATTCTCATGAAACTTTGGTGAATTGTTTATTTCTATTGATGTAAGCTCCTTTGATTTTCATAAATTTCTAATATGACATTGAGAATTAATTGAACTTTATTTGTTTATAGTCTGACAACAGATTTACTAAGTATTGCGCAACAGCAAGAAATCTTTAATTGAACATAAATTCAATTCATATAACCAATTTCAAGTTCTTTGACTACATTTATTCAGAAACCTTTAATATGTCAAATATTTAATTACAATCCAAATTCAGACCTGTATCAAGCTTGAATATTGTGTCCATTTTTGCCCCAACTGTTCAGGGTTGGACCTCTGCGGGCGTATCCAGCTGCGCTCAGCGAAGCATTATTTGTTTCCGTTCTCTAACTTTAGTTTGCCTCATCCAAATGTTATGAAACTTATACACATTACTTATTACAACAAAACTCAGATCAAGTAAATATTTGGGTAGTGTCACTCTTACCGTTCTTAGTTATGTTCCTTTATAACTTTATATGCAAGCAGGGGCATCATCTGTGTCCCATGGACACATTCCCCATTTATTTAAAATATGAATACATTATGCTTTTAAATGTCAATCATGGTTGATTTTCTGACAGAATTACTCTGACATTTAATTTCAGGCTTCAAGTACATGTAAGAGGAAGGAGTGATTTGTTGTGAAAGATTCTGGAATGTTCAACTTTACTTGGAAACTATTGGCAAAGTACTGACAGAATTTACAGGAGAAGCCAGTAACATCTTGTCTTGCAATTGGGAACTATATGTAAAGTGCTGAAACTTAAGAACAACATTAGAAGCCAAGATCAACAATACTTGGAACTACATGTGTAATCAAAATACTGTCAGAATCCATATGAGAGAACCCAAGATCATCTACACTTGGTGTCTATATGCAATGTGTTGTCAGAATCCACTTAAGAAGCCAAGATCAACTATAACTTGGAACTATATGCTTTAGTGCTGTCAAAATCCATAAAAAAATCCAAGATCAAAAGGACCTACTTTACCTACCTGTCCAAATGATGAATACAGATTATTGAGTCTTATAAAAACACTGAAGAAGAATATTGATATAAAATAATGAAAATATAGAGCTGATCAGCTAATGATTGTACATGTACATGGTGTATACATGTCAACAATTACTAGTACATTGAAATTAACAATGCTAATAAATGTTTTATAAATTTTATCTCATAGACATTTGAGGAATAAAATAAAAATGTTTCAAAAATGAATTTTAATAGAGCTGAATTAATTTTTTCTTTTTTCTGTCTGTAGTGATTTTTGCTGCAAACACAATTCATGATATGCAAACTGCAATATATGCAGTTGTCTTTAATACAGAAGGTAGCCATGAGATTTGTAAATTTTGGAAATCATAATACCAAGTGGCAGTTGTGGTAAATGCACATGCCTTTGCCTCATCTTTTACCTCACCAACCCCTGACCTAAATGGCCACTTGAAATATTTTACATCATTTGGCATTTGTTTTCCATCCATATGCTATTCAGTTTCTATTTCAAAAGTTATATTTTCTGGATAAAAGGAGAAATAAAATACAGTTTTGTTCAATGAGACAGCAACCAAACAAAACAACCAAAAGAATTATATATTGTCTGGGAAAACTTGTCTCACTATTAACTGACAACATTTTTACCTACTGTAAATTCAGAAATTATTGCGTGCATTTATTATTGCGATTTTGACGAATGGACTAAATTGCGAGTTTAATTATTGTGATTACAAAAAAATCTGCATAAAATCTATAATTCATTTATCAGAATGCAAGTTCTTATTATTGCGATATTCACCCTGTCGCATTATTTGCATTAATAAAACCTCAGAATAATTTCTAAATTTACAGTATCACAATGATCCAGATTAATATTGTTTTGTAAATTTAGATATGCACTCAAATTGATACAGATTGCTACAAAGATCTCAACCTCATTTCATGGATCAGTGATCAAGGTTAAAGTTACCTGATTAGGGTTGTTTATCAGATACTGTTAGCAATAGGTCATTTGTCAATGTCATGTTTTGTGTTTTTTGTCTTTTTTTCTAATACTAAAAGACTTAGTACATGTAGTAGATAAACTATATGTATGCAATGATTCACAAATGTAAGGAGTACATGTCTGTCTGGCAGTTGTCATTGACCACATTTGCATGGTTCATTGGTCAATGGTAAGGCCTCTTTTAACATGCTACATTGTGTAATCAATAGGTTATTATATTTGGTGTATGGTATGATTATTAAATGTATATATTGAAATTATCAAGGTGATAGCACGTGCCGCTGGAATAGGTCACCTTTTCAAGCTTGAAAATATGTGAATAGGTCGGGAAAACTATCAGAAATATATGATAAGGTCAATAAAGTATCCATAACTTCTTCGTCCATCATCTTTCTTGGTGTTCCCAGGTGTGATTTTATCAACTAATTTTTCTTTTTTGACACTTTGGTATTCTAGTCTTAAATTACACTACATGAAACCCAAGCATTATAGGGACCCCGCGGCACCCTCCATCAATTAAGTATTGACGTAGCCCCCCCCCCCCAATCGAGTCCTATATACAAGGTAATAGGACGTGCCGTGCCGCTGGAATATGTCACCTTTTCAGGCTTAAATATATGTGTATAGGTCGGAAAACTATCAGAAATATAAGACAAGGTCAATAAAGTTCTCATAACTGCTTCACTGTCATCTTTCTTGGTGTTCTCGGTTGTGTTTTATCAACCAATTTTTATCTTTTGACACTTTGGTACATTACACACCACATGAAACCCAAACAATATGGGAAAAGGTTACATTTTACCTACGCAATATATGAAAAGGTATACATTTTTGAAAAGGTGGGCTAGCGGCACCCCTATCAATTAAGTATTGAAGTGCCCCGGGAGGTATTTATACATCCAGCTGTATGAACACCCTATCATAGCAAGGGATTATCTGTCAGATCAGGAAGTCATATTTATATACCCATGTTAACCCTACGATAATAAAATGAAAATAAGGAGATGTGGTATGATTGCCAATGAGACAACTATCCACCAAAGTTCAAATTTAAAAGTCAATATTAAAAAAAAAATTTCATTTCCATATTATCACCATAGGCCGATAATTACGTTTCTTTGCACCTAGCAGGTGGGTCAAACTAGTGTTCACACATCATTAAAAAAGTTGTCATACATATTTCTTGCCGCAATGACACACTCCACTTTATTTTTTTTTAAATCAAGAACTTTCCTCGTTAGCTTCCCTTTTGAAAAAAACGCATGTCAAAAAAGACAGAAGTTCAAGTTTGCCAATATCATCGACTAATATAGCGTCCCTGTGTACTGGGCGGAGTTTTAAAATTACAATCCCAACTTTTCCTGAACCTAGTAAGTAGTATAGATTTTGTTTATATATAATGTCTTTAACTGGTAGTGTTTGGAACTGCCCGGTAGACTGCGGATGTTTGTCCTAGGCAAAATCCCGACTTGGTCAAACCAAATATTTTGCGTTTCTCCGCAAGCATGCGGTATTGAGGGATAATAGCATATATCGATATATAAGGTCGTAATACTAGTAAGGTCCGGTTGCTATTGACCAATTTTCATCTACATGATCAAAGGTGGAAAACTGCAAATTATTGAAGTGTCCGGTTTTTTTTCTGCGTAAAACAAAAATGTGTTGCTCGAGTTCCTTTTGTCTATTATAATAACTCATTCTTAATCAATTATTTTAGTTTTACGCTAATATTTCCTTTTTTTTTTTAATGCGAACTCTGTTGGCATATTGATAGATACAACAGAAAACAGAAAATTAACAAATAGCAAAATAAGTAAAGGAAAATATCATAAATAGAAAACATTGGCCCTGAGGTCTCATATTATAGGACTTGCTAGAGTTCCAAAATCATAGAACCATGATACGAGAAAATTTGTTAGATATTTTCGTGACCATTATTGATAAAGTATATAAATCTTTAAATAAAATGTTATGTGTGACTGTCAAGTATTTAGTCTTTGTTTGAAAATTGTAATGTTCAAAATAAAAATACTTAACTATTATCAAAATTTTGCATGTTAAAATATTTCACATACTCCGGAATTGTTATGTTCAAAAATTTTTGGCAAATACAAAATACGTAATTATTATCAAAATTTTGCAGTGGGAAAATATTTCACATACTCCGGAATAAGATCCTACCAATACTTGGAAATGAAGATATTTCAAGTAAAAGAGATTTATGACAGTAACATAAAATGTTATAATACGCCAAACGGATAAACGGTTAAAAGCTCATTAGAGCTTATGTTGACTCTGTTTGTATACTTTGCCGACTCTAAATGAAGCTTATTTATTATTATTTATTTATTTATTATTTATAGCGTGCAGATGAACCCAGATGCTTTTATACTATAGCATACTATATGGGTTTTACTCGTTTTGAAAGCCGTAAGGTGACATGCAGTTGTTTACATCACTAACCTTTGTTTACGGTTAAACATTGCGTCATTGACAAAATATTTTCATATATATATATATTCTAATACATCTAAAGACATCTTTTGATATATTCAACCAGTATTTAAATGAAAAATTAAATAGGGTGTGAACGGATCCAAGGGCGAACGTGTAGGGTGAGAGCTTTTTGGAGCGAACGCATCAGATACCGTCGTACATGTCAATACTTATATTTTCTTTTTTAATGTAATATGCTTTAATATATCATGTATAATTCTGTCCTTTTATGTGAAAATGAACAAACCACTCTGTAGTTCTGACCATACGTATTTCCTGTTTTGTAGAACGTTTTGCATGGTTTGTTGGCATCGGGAAAGGGTGCTTTCATACACGCCCGCGTTCCAATGTCGTCAAAACTATTTTGAGAAAACCCTCAAAGTGACCGTTTCAAGGCGCTCGTCGTTAGAAACATGCGTTAAAATATGCGCACTGTTAAAGGGCCGAGCCACCTTAACCGAATACTTTTCCATATAATAGTTATTTCCCCGAACACTGTTTTTCTTGTTATTTCTTATACTTAGCAACCCTAGAAGAAACCGACAAATTTATTTTTGCAAATTGCTCGTTGTATCCTCAGGATGTTTTGTTTAATTTTGACCGAAGCGGTATAAAGATTCCATATGAGATTTATTTCCCCTTCTATATTTGATATAAGTGAAACGTATTTGTAACTGGCAAACCATAAGTGATAGAGACCTAGGGTCTTTTAATTTGAGGTCCTTGGTCCATAAAAAAGAAAGTGAAGTCAAGATCAAAGGTCATGGTCATGTTCAAAATTTTGATTTTGGCTTGTTATCACTTATTTTCAAAAATCGTATAAGATATCGACAAAATATTTTTACAGAATTGTTAGTTGTAACATGTCGTACCACATACATTTTGATTGAAAGGTTACGTAGACATTTAATGGGAGTTTTCTCCCCTCTTATATTTTAAATTAGCCGGATGGTGATATAACTAATTAACTACATTTAATAGAGACCAAGGGTCTTTTGATTTAAGGTCCTTGTTTTGTGGCCTTGAAATTGGGGTCAAGGTCAAAGTTTGATTTGAGGTTTTAGATTGATACCTTTGTGCTTACTTATTATTGGTTCAAGATAAAGTTAGAGGGTCTTGTACATTTAGTTACAGATATATGATCTGGAAGAAGGTCAACAGGATGTGACCTTTTGTAATCCGGAAGTAGCCTTTTGCATTATTTTCATGTACCATTTACGAGAATTTTATATCTTTGGATCAATGTAAAATGATATTGAAATGTACCCGGAATAAACTTTTGTAAACCGGAATTACCTACTGATCTCCCCTGTTTTAGCAAAAGTATAAAAACCATATATTTTCGGAATCAGCATAAATCAAGCTATTATCTGACACAAGAACTGACGTTATTAACTAAAATGGAATATTTTCCTGTCTAAATATGTCTATTTGGGGTGAAAAGACCTTCAATTGTTCTCTAAACAACTGGTTTTTAATTATTATTATTATTATTCTTTCCGCCAAACTTTAACGGCATTTCCCAAAAAAAGTACACAACATGTTGAAATGATATTAAGTATCAAGTATCGGTTGACCAAAAGTTATCTTGTGGTTAGGGCACCGAAAACCTTGTTATCATTCAAACACCGTAACCATAATAGGTAGAAAAAAAACGAAGGGTGGCAATTGTTCAGGACCAGACCCTGTTTCTTCGTTACATTTGGATCGAAAAGATGCAACGACTCATTGGTAGGGTTATGCCCCTTTGAAAATTAACGGATGTCGGTTGGCCACTAAAACTCAGAAACCGTAAATCGTAGCCACCTAGGATTTTCACCAATGATCATCAATTCATGTGACCATGAAAATGCCTCAAGGTCAAAGGTCAAGGTCATGACCTAGATTTTGATCTTGTCTTGTTATCGGAATTACTCAATAATCGTAAAAGGTGGCTGATAAAATGTAATGGGAAAATGTGTGTCATTCACAAAACAAAGTTTTACATTTGTTATGTGGGTCCATAATTATTGGACAAATATTATGGATCTAGGGCACCAAAACATTTTTTCTAGGTCCGAAATGACGATTTTTTGCTCATAACTCAAACGAGGTTAGAGATAAAAAAGAAACTTTGAATTGCAAAAATGTTTAGCATAATATGATCTACAAAATAGGGTCAAGGTCAGAGGTCAATGTCACTAGCAACGACATAAAAAACCTTAGCAACCATATATTTTTGATCTTAGAAGGCTATGAATAATATAAATATGACATTTTTGATACTGGAAATGACATTTTTGTCCCTAGCAATGCCATGTTTGTCCTTAGCAACCACTCATTTATTTTTATTTGAAGGCTATGAATAGAAGATATGACATTTTTGATACTGGAAGTAATATTTTTGTCCATTGCAATGATTTGTCCTTAGCAACTATTTGTTATGAACATAAAAGTACGTAGCAACCATATAGTTTTGAACTAAGAAGGTTATCAATAATATAGATATTTTTTTTCCGCCAAACTTTAACGACATTTCCCCCCAAAAAAATGTGACATGTTGAAATAATATTATGTATAAAGTATCAGTGGACCGAAAGCCATCTTGTGGTTTGGGCATTATGTCGTAACATTTCCTTTATCTCAAAAGTCGTTACAGATATCGACAAAATGATTTTTTCAACTGTTCCTTTGGACATGGCGCAATGGTGTTACATTAAAGTCGAATTTATGCGTTAACTTTTAATAGGAGTTATCTCTCCTTAAATATTTGACGTAAATGATGTGTTGCTAAATCTCATAAACCGTTAGTCGTTAATAGTCCAGGCAATCTATGAAAAACGTTAAACTAATTGCAACAGAATATATTATTGCTTTTATGTTATCAGATGACTGCCACATACAACATATAAACAGTCTTTGAAAATAAAAGATGTATAAAGGGGTCAATTTGGGGGGTGTAATTTGTGGATTTTGGCTTGCAGATATTGTGACAAAAAGATCGCCATACACACAAAGGGAGACAACTACAACAACAAGACTTTTGTCAGTACAAACTTTATCGTTGATTTATTCTGCAAACATATTTATACAATGTGAAAAGACTTTAGTTGATGGTAAGTTTCTATAATAAGTCTATATATCCTTTATCATACTAGTTACAACAACTGTCAAAGCACGAATCATCAAACGCAAATTCTAGAGTGACGTCACAACGCAGGTTTTTCACATACTATTTTCGGCATTATTTAAGGAAGTAATCAGAACTTTTTAATTTAAATACACATATTTACAGAAATAATTGTATGTATTATTATATTAGACCCATTTATACGTTTTAATTCTAAAATAGTAACATTTCTACATACGTCCTTGTCAAAATTTAAAAACTATGGAACGCCGTTAGCGACAAAAAAACATTTATAAAATGTATACGGATTAGAAAAGTAGCATATATCTTATATACTGCAACATAAAATAAGAACTATTAGAAAAATATAAAAACATTAGTGTAGTCCTGATGTAAAAAACAAACAAATTAATAGAAAACGCAAAAATAACAATCGTTACATGTATGATGATGATTACTTCTTCCGTAATAGATTTAAAAATAAACAAGCAAATTGAAAAGTATTTTTGCAGATTATATGGATGTATTGGATGACATAAGCAAAATTAATGCAATATCATGTATGCCATAATGAGATCTAATCCAGCGGTGATTTATTAGATTTTTAAGGTAATTAATAACGAATCATAGAGTTACATGTACATTGCACAAATGTTTGATGTAAGAGTAAATATACTCATATTGGAATATCAAATACCAGTCTCGGTAATGAAAAGATAATCTGATAGCCTTGAGTGCCGGACGCTTTGACTCACTGCCAGGTTAAACCAAGGACTCTTGGATTTTAGTTGATGCTGTTCCGGTGAGCATGATATATTTGAAAAGCAAATGATAGGGGTTTTGGGATCAGAATTATTCGACTCATCAGAGATTTCTTTCTATGGGCTATTAATTGAACGAGCTAGCACATCGGAGCGTATAGAACAAAGACGGTAAAATTCATAAAAATTCAAATTGGTATTAGAAATTCCAAACATTGAGATTTACTTTACGTTACCAGCAACAATTAATGTTTCATAGAGTATTAAGATTGTTTTTCTGGTATCATTATGCACAAATCGTCATCAGGAGTATTTGAATTCTACAATTCACACTCAATATGCACATGAGATCGAGTTATAGACAGTACATACACATTGTTATTAAGAAATATAAGTATTTTCTACTGTTTAAAGGCTATATATTTTTTTATACTTGCAGGTATCAGTGGTTGTTATGGAAAAATGCATTATATGCCTCAAAGATAACAATATATCATCGCTAGTCAAGTTACGGGAAAATGGAAGCCAAGGAATAAGTAAAGCGAGTAGAGAAAGAGAGGATCAGATACTAGCTTCTGCAGGACAGTTTGTCCACCAGAAATGCAGAAAATTATATACAAACCCAACAGAAATTACAAAAAGCAAGAGGCAGCAGAATATACTGAAGGAATCTGTTACTAATATTCCGAACCTACATTCAAAATCACATTTCAGTTATAAAGATCATTGCTTATTTTGTGGGAAAGAGGTACAGAAATGCAAATTAAAAGGAAACGACGTTTTTCCTGTCCGAACTGATGATTTTCAGAGAAGGATAGAACAAGTTTGTAATGACAGAGACGATGAGTGGGCAGCGGAAGTACGTGGAAGACTGGAATGCATAAGTGATCTACATGCTGCAGATGCACTATATCATCAAACCTGCAGTGTTAACTTCAGAACAAGTAAGAAAGTCCCAGAAGCATTTTCACCAGACACTAAAGCAAAGGAAAACAACTACCATGGAAGACCAGCAGCTTATGGTGAACAATTTAAAAAAAAAATTGAATTGTATATTATCTCAAAGAGCACGAGGATGAACAGATAACTATTGCAGAGCTGGTAAATAAAATGAATGAGTTCAGTTGTGCGGAGAACAGGCATACAATTCAGTTTATATGAAGAAAAAACTGAGAAACCATTTTGGAGAAAATATTACTATAACAGATATTTGTGGGAAAATTAGCGTTGTTATGTTGAGAGACTTTGTATATAAATGACACCTAACATCCACGCATTCCAACATCTATCCAAATCCCGAATGCAAAAAAATCTTTAACAGAGAAGAAGTGCCGGACCTCTGTGAAACACTTAGATTGCTTCGAAATTTTTAATTTGCATTGAAGATAGTTCGTGCTTTGTATTAAATAGGTAATTTTCAAGAGTGTTGCAGGTTAATGGTGGCGTGTGTCCAGAATTAACTCTGAAGGGATGAATTTCATCCAAGTTACCATGATATAAGTAACGACATCTCATTTTTCTGGCTAATTCATCGAAATCATGTAATAAGTCCTACTTTGCCCTTTTGACTGACGGTGAAGAAATGAATTTCAAACCTCTGGATAATACCAAATACTCGTCATCAGTTAATTTTCTATGCGAAAGATTAACAAACTGTTGAATTGATGTAAGCAATTACAAGTCTAGTAATACTAGCATCTTCTTTATCATTATATTGTAATATAATTATAATTGAATACTATGTATATGGAGTCTTCCGAATAAGATTTTTTTGCATTCGGGATTTGGATAGATGTTGGAATGCGTGGATGTTAGGTGTCATTTATATACAAAGTACAGCATCCTGTGTTTTGCAAGAGTTTTACCAAAGACCAACATATCAAAATCCAGACGATGAAAAAAAGGCCATAATAGAAGCTGCTGCAAAATAATCAAAAGCGACATCCGATCTTTAAAAGGGGACAATGAAAATTATCCATTGGCATCAGATGTATCACAACTAAAATCAAATTTGGAATATGCCAGGTTAAACCTGAGTTGATGCTTTCCGGTGAGCATATCTACTAGAAACAATGTTTTCTGAAAAGGACTCTAAAATGAAAATAGCTTCTATTGGACAGGCAATAATTCAGGCATCAAGACCCCGTGTGCTTATTGCTCCTTTTCAAATTGGTCTTGACATTCAACTTCACCACAACTTTGCTTCCGGTTTTCTGGTTTCTACTTTAAATAGCTTAGGATATTGCTCATCTTATCAAGAAATTCAAAAATTTGAATCCAGTGCCGCTTTAACACAAGGAGTTGACATCCCTGGCGAAATATGTAATAGTTTTATTCAATTTGTAGCTGATAAAGTAGACCATAATGTGAGAACACTCGATAACAATAACACATTTCATGGTATGGGAATCATTGTCGGCATTACACCAGGCACTAAGCGAACAGCACCTATTCCTAGAATGTCTGTTTCATCTGAGGATGAACAGATAACTATTGCAAGCTGGTCAATAAAATGAAAAGTTGTGCGGAAAACAGGCATACAATTCAGTTTATATGAAGAAAAACTGAGAAACCATTTTGGAGAAAATATTACTATAACAGATATTTATGTGAATTAAAGGCAATGGACAGGACTGCGTGTCTGGATTTACTGTCACTGGTGGTGTGGCCCTTCAAGAATCCAATGCCAGGTTGGTCAGGTATTATGCAGATGATGCATAAGGGAGAATTCCCAGGCAAGTCAACAGTTATATTTCTACCTATGATAGATATGAATGCTTACGATATGTCATGCATATACTCGACTCTACTGTTTGTTTCAAATCAAGCACATCGTTACAACAGAACACCGGTTTTGACATTCGATCAGCCATTGTATTGGAAAGCCTTGACAATAATTCAAAATGAACGTCCAAATAGTCAGTTGAAGTCTGTAGTATTGCGTTTAGAAGCGTTTCACACAGAAATGAGTTTCTTAGGTTGCATTGGTCACATTACGAGGAGTTCGGGGCTCTAGGAAATTCTGGAACTAATTTATGCGCAAAATGCAGTTACTCACATGCTCAGTGGTAAAGCTGTAGCTCGTGCGATCAAAGGACATATGCTTGTTGACACTGCCATCCACAGCCTACTTGTATCTAAAATTTTCAACTTTGATTTCCCAGAAGCAGAAGAAAATGAAGAGGAAATATAAATGATAATTTTGACGACAACATCTTGTCCGAGGCAGCCGATGTATATACAGAATTGTTGGAAGGAACACTGCCCATACCTTCTACATGTGATAGTGCTGTACTTAAGAGCATCGACGAAACAATGCACAGACCACTTGAAGAAATGAAGAAAAATTAAACCTCTAAATTATGGCTTCAGTATACAGAAATGATTCAGATCCTTAGACAGTTTATCAAAGCAGAACGGACTGGCAATTGGGACTTGCATTTAATACTTGGCTGCCTCTGGTCACAACTCATATACTAAATCTGCGTATGTGTATCTAATGATGATGCAACAACTTGAAACCGAGCATCCGGAAGTTTTGCTGCTTTCAAAGATGGCCGTCATGTAATGAGACGTAGTGACAGATATTGGGCAGGATAGTCCTCAGATCTTATGATTGAACAAGTGCTCATGAGGAGTGTAAAAACAGCAGGAGGACTGACAAGAGCCCGTAGAATGGGTGAAAGTCAAAGATCACTGTGGCTTATGTCAATGCCCGCTTGTGCAGACATGAATCAAGCTATACAAGAGCTCACAGGAGTAGGCTACTACTAGTATAGTAGTGATTTGCACAAAGAAGAATTAACTGCACGTCAAAAACGAGACAGAGAAGACATTATTACATATATGAAAGAACGCAGTCTATTCACTGGAGACAGTTCACTGCGAAATATTGAAACTGGAGTAACAGCTGATAGCTTTGTTAATGTAGACAATTCAAAAGATGTGGGGACAGCGGTAATAGAATCTCTTGTTGGACAAAACGTCAGTGATTACACTTTCAAGAAAAAAAAATCAAGTAATAACTTTAGATAGCAAAACTAGTATCAAAGTAGATGGTGAATTATTAGTCGACCCACAGCTACTCTTTCAAAGATGCACCACCGTAGCTAATGGACTCTTTGCAGACATATCAGAAATATTCAAATATGAACTATGTAGTGTTCCATCTTCGTTATTTGACAATAATGGTTTACCAAGACAGGCAAATAAATCAATTCTAGCAGATGCAATTTGGGACTTTGATGGATACGGATGTTTGGAAACAGGCACCAATGTTCACCATGTATTAGATGGTGGGTCTCTCATACATCGCATACCTTGGACAAAGGGAAACTCATTTAATAGTATTTGTCAAGCGTATGTTGATTACGTTAAAAGCCACTACACTGACGCAACTATTGTATTTGATGGATATCCAGATGTACCTACTGTGAAAGATATTACTCACATACGACGATCAAAAGGATGTATTGCTCCGAAAATTAATTTTTCTGCTGAAATGCCCTGTTAAACTAAAAAGAATGCATTCTTGTCAAATCAAGACGACAAACAACGATTTATCAACCTGCTAAGTGGAAAATTTAAGGCAAGTAATTATACAGTAATTCATGCCCCTGACGATGCAGACTTGAATATCGTTCAGACAGCAGTCTCAATTTTGGAAGAACGACATGTTGTAGTTATAGGTGAAGACACAGATTTGCTTGTTTTACTTTGCTATCATGCCCTGCTGCATACCAAAAACGTTTATTTCAAGTCAGAACCGAAGCAAAGTGTTCAAAAGATCCGAATATGGGGTATCAAAAAGACCAAGAAACATTTGGGTGAAGCTATCTGTCGGTTGTTGCCGTTTATACACGCATTTAGTGGGTGCGACACAACATCACGAGTGTTTGGGTTAGAAAAAGGAGCAATATTGAAAAAAGTTAAATCATCTGCTTACTTACAAGATCAAGCACGGCTTTTCCTAAAGAAATCAAGTAAAGCTCAGGTTGTCAAAGCTGGAGAAGGAAGTTTTAGTCGATTTGTACGGCGGTTTTTCAGTCGGTAGAAGGCTTAGATTTACTTCGATACAGGAAATTTGCGTCAGAGGTTGTTCTAGGGAACATTTTTGTTCAAGTACACTCTCTGCCACCAACATCTGATGCAGCTAAACTACATAGCATGAGAACATTCTATCAAACACAAATTCAGATTGGATAGGGACATGATTTAGATCCTAACCAATAGGGTTGGTATACATCAGAGAATAAACTAATGCCTGTTAGATGTATATTACCAGCGGCACCCGAAAAACTGTTTAAAGTAATACGATGTAACTGCAAACAGAACTAGGATTCAAGAAGATGTTCGTGCAGAAAACATGGAATTGACTGTTCTGCTAGTTGCGGCAAGTTTCGTGGCATTAACTGTTCAAATTCAAGCATAGTAACACAAGGTGATTTGGACGAAATTTAGAATTTATGTTGATGTGTATATTGAAAAATGGCAACAAGACTATGATTTTAAACAACAAAAAATGTTATATAAACAGGTTGAAGGACTATTCATGTCACTATTTGAATGAACTATAGTATGGACATTGTCTCATGAATGTGTAGATGATATTGTTTTTCCTCTACAACTTCTGTTCAATATATCTATATAATTAGAAAACTGACTGTTGAAAAAAATGCATAATTGCATGAGGTTGTTTTTGCAAATTGAAGTATAAGAACTCAATTCACATTTTTCGTGATCTATTTAATGAAAATCTTATTTTGACACGTATTATAATTTTTGGTCATGGATTTACTATTTAATAGATAACAAAAGATGTGGTATGAGTGCCAATGAGACAACTCTCCATCCAAGTCGAAATTTATAAAAGTAAACCATTATAGGTCAAAGTACGGTCTTCAACATGGAGCCTTGGCTCACACCGAACAGTAAGCTATAAGGGCCCTAAAAATTACTAGTGTAAAACCATTCAAACGGGAAAACCAACGGTCTAATCTATATAAAAAACGAGAAACGAGAAACACTTATGAACCACATCAACAAACGACAACTACTGAACATCAGATTCCTGACTTAGAACAGGTGCAAACAAATGCAGCGGGTTTAAACGTTTTAATGGTACCAAACCTTTACCCTTTTTCTGAAACAATAGTGTAACATCACAACATAGAAAGACACACTATAAAATATCAACTGAAATAGCTTAACTCAATCAAAGGACATATTAACACCAGTGAACATACACTGAACAAATAAATTTGACCTATGATACAATGTAAATACAAAATAAATAAACTAAGGGAAGAATAATAAAAGTAACAACGTTATATCGGTATGAAATGTTAAACAATTTCAGAAAAACAATATGCTCGAACAAAAATATCAGCCATTTGCAATAAATTTACACACAGGTAAATGAAAATAATTTTGTTGTTAGGTATACGTGTACAGTTCCAATAGAGAAAGGAAATATTTTTACAAAATAAATAATGTTGATGTTCAAAGTACGAAGTGGAAATTTATAGTAGTACCAAACACTTATCAAAGCTGGTATATAGACCAGATATAACCCTGAATAACATTAAATAACAAAAAAGCATTGCAATTAATATCAACAGGTCAAATTAACAAGAAAGTACGATTTGAGAGTACTCGCAGTTACTGACAGCTAGTTAAAAGCCAAAACACTTAATAATAAAAAATCATGCATCAGAGACTAAAATCAACTAAAACACATCCCAGGGATTTAGTTTTTTAACGTCATGGACAGTCAAAGAAGACATGACTTGTGCAATGCCAAAAATAAATGTATCGACAGACAGTAGGATAGTTAGGAGTTTAACCTCTTTATAGATCAAAATGAACGTGGGTGTGTCTTTATACATCCCGTTTGAAAAGAATACAAATTTAGTTATGTTTTAATGCTGATGACAAAATCGATATTAGTGCCAATGTAAACTATATTCAAAGATCTAATTACAACATTGGTAAGATAACCTTAACTAATAAGTTTATTTAAAGGTTCGATGAGTTTACACGGATCACATAGTGATTTCCGCGCTTTAAGTACAATATTACCGTAAAATTTAGAATGTCAAATACCGTTTTAATCAGTTTTCTACAGGTACAGCCAAATTTACTAATCAAATCTGTGTATCTATGAAAGAACTTAGCAAAAGTTTTACGTAAATTATGGTAACGAAATCCCTGACTTAATAATTTACCAGTGATTCATTGATAACGTTCATTAAAATCTATGACATCACTACACACACGGGCATAACGAACGAGTTGGGATATATAAACACCGTATGATGGAGCCAAAGGAACATCGCCGTCTAAAAAAGGAAAATAACAATAGGGAATGAAAAATCGTCTCTTTTGTCGTAAATTTTCGTATAGAGTTTTTCTTTAGAGATTGAAATGTCCAAATCCAGAGAAGGACAACTACTACTGTTTATGTCAGATTTAGGTAAGTAAGTTCTATTGGGTAAATTTCGGTAGTACATTAAGATAACACTGGATTATTTAACGAAAAATATCATCTAGATAACGGAAAAAAAAACATTCTAGAGGAAGGCAATTCAATTTACAGTTCACATCAAAGTAATAATTGTATTGACTATTGACTAATACATAATTAAAGCATTCCAGTTATTTGTAAGTTTTCAATGAAAATTTGCATTTCGACCCCAAATTATGGACCAAAAATTTAAAGTTTGTCATATAATGCCATGTATGTATATAACACAATTAAAAAGGAACAATACAAAGCCAAAAAGCAAACATTTTCATTGATGTACTGTCAAATTAATTATTTAAAGCTTATTTCCAGTTTTGCTGGATTTTTCCATAAAAACTCCCATTTTTACCCCAAAATTACGTTTTTGACATACAAATGCATTTTTTTGCATATACTATTTCTCTTTTAGATCCATGTTTATGGAATCACACACTGTTTTAAAGATTTTACTACAAAATAAACTTGTTCTGGCTTATTCCCAGTTTTCATCGATTTTTCTATAAAAACCTGTATTTTACCCCAAAAATATAGTATTTCCGAACTTCAGATTTTACAAGACTTAAGATATGTGATAGATGCCATATTAAACTTTAAAATGAGACCAAATGTCTTTCTGTTGCAATTTGTTTAAGGTTGTGACATTTTTATGGCAGATTGACTGGACTATCAGGCCTATGACCTATTGATTTGAGGTCCTTGATACATGACCCTAAAATTAATGTCAAGTTCAAAAGTCAAAGTCATGATTGGTCATATAGGGTAAAATTGCTCAATTATTCGCAAAGAATTTTCAACAGGGTACGTTGTCTGTTTGAAACATGATTATTAAAAAAAGCATAAAATGCTGAATAGATTCTGACATTAAACTCATCATCTGCTGAAAGTACATAAACATTTATTTCAATGAAAAAAATCAACTTTTTTATGTAGTGGAAATATCCCTGACAAGTAGTTGTTATGGACGCTTTTAAATTCCGTACTAAATGACACAACATAATTGTCAGTCAGCCTATTGAAATAGGAAATAAAATGTCACAGAAACTTTCAAATCAATGTATCACTCTAGATTATAGTTATTTTGGCACATAACTGGTTGATCTTTTATAAAATAAATCAATTGAAAGCACACCATCCAATTATGAGCCTCACAGATTTTTATTCTTGCTACTTGTACCATCTTCAAAAACTTCCCGGTGAAGTGTAAACAAACTGGGGACCCATGGTGTAGGGAAGTGTAACATGATTTTAGCGTTAGTCATAGATATACCACTGAATTCCTCCTATCAAGGGACAACACCAGTATGTTGATTTGACAAGTGTATGACAGTGTATTGTAAGAAAAATTATGGAAGGAAAGACCTTTCAATTGTTCGTGAACAATTGACCTTTATTCTTTTATCAATGTTTTTGCGGAAATCATTATACTGGGTGAGAAAAGAGAACATGTAGAATTTCACCAAATCTGGTTTATCTTCAGAGTCTTAATGAAATTAACTCAAATATAAAGTTTAATGAATATTTCATGAAGACTGAGAAGATCCTTGGTCTTTACTATGATGACTTTGAATTGTTAAGCAGTGTTTATATTTACTCTTCGCAGTCATTGAAACTCATAGACTATTGATAGATATTGTTGTTTGTGTATTTGTTCTGTCGAAAACACAAAAGTAAGCCGTAACACCTGAATGTGCTGTCTTGTGACCACGGCATCAAAAATACTAGCTAGAGATACAAAAATACCTAAAAAAAACTAACAATAGTGTGTTCTATCCTAAACATGTACAACATATTCCATATTCACAGAAACAGTAGAAATATTTTGCAAATTGAGGTCCTAGGGGCAAAAACCAGAGAAAAATCCCTAGCCCCTGTGTCATAAAACAGATGATTTAGCTTGCAAAGGCTATGATTCTTTTATTATCAAGGTTTTTTGTATAGAAAACAATAACTGTGCTTTGAATCTAAAAAAAAAAAAAAAAAAAAACAGATTCCATCACTCAGTTCTATACTTGTTTTAGTGAATTCATATATCAGACTGGTTAACTACTGAACTTTACATTAATTTTTATAGTATTCTGAAATGTTTTCAATTTATTATCAGAATAGTTTCATACATGTTCTAAGCATTTTATGTCAGAAAATATGCACATAGGGTAAGCTGACATAAATTAAAAATCTTGTTTCGAAACTCTTTAAAAATTGAAACAGGATTGGGAGTATACAATGTACTGTAAAAGAAAAGTTAGATCGTATGCAGTCATTTCTTTTAGGTTATGATTCTGATCAATAACTTTTGTTGTGAGAAAAAGTGTTTTTCCAGATTTTTCTATTTAAAAAAAAATTTAGTATAGGTTGCACTTTGTAAATACAGCTGTTTCACAAACCTCGCCTCTTTTGGGCACAATAAGATATACAAATAAGTTTACATAGTCGAAATTGTCAACTGATTCCTTTAAGGAGCTATTGCCGTTGAAAGATGATATTTTTCCATTTTTCAGTATTTGTCCAATCTATAATAGATAGTTAGAAACAATAAAAAACAAAACTGTTCAGCAGGACACGATCTACAAATTAGCCATCATGGTCGAAATGTCACCTAGACCAATTAGTGTACATTGGATTGGAGTATGAATCGGCATTACAACAAGGTAGCACATGAACCCATTAGAAAGTTGTTACAAAGTTGGTTTTTTTGTTCAACTTGAAGAGAGTGTTAAATTTTATCTACACGATAGCACATTTGACTTTATAATTCTGACTATTATTTTATACATGCTGTACAGCCAAAACGGAGTCTCGGGGATTAAAAAAGACATGACTCTACCAGATATTTTAGTTTTATATTACAGGACATATGCCAAGATACAGTGTAAACAAGAACTATCTACAGGAAATCGAATGTGAGCCTGATTACTTCATGCCACATGAATTTCAATCCAACAGATATAGAGGCAATGGTGTAGAGCATTGCGAATTTAAAAAGGACAGATGTAATTCCGAAGGAATGAAACTTTGTTCCAATGGCACCACGACAGATGACGGGACTTGCAACTGTGATTATACAAACCATTACGTTCCTGAATTACCAAACCAGGGTGATTGTTTCTATGCTAAAAACAACAGATGCCAGAAGTCGTCCATGTGTACTGCGTTTCACTACCGTAATTTGTTTTCTCATTATCTAGTAGTTCTTTATTTAATAAGGTAAATCCAATGTCTATTTTGTATTGTGGACAGTTTTTCTAGATCTGTTCGTCATTTATCTATTGCCGTGGTGTTATCTGTCTCTCTAGTTTATTGATTTTAATTATTCTCTTTGTATTTTTTCTTTTTAATCTTTTTATAATAATATGTTATCCCATAGTCAATATCTATTTTGTAAAATCTATTTTTGGATAAATATCATAGTCAACGATGTATTCCTCAGCAATACGAGGCAGACGAGTAAAATAATATAACAAAAATAACCTAGAAAACAAATAGGAAACCATTGGCAGGTTAATTTGATTTTCATATAAGAAAAAGAGGATGTGGTATGATTGTCAATGTCAACTGGCCTCCAGATAACAAATGACGTAGAAGGTAGCAACTATAGGTCAACGTGACTATTCTAAGTATAGACTGTGCTTATGCCACTTAAAGCTTGTTTGTATGCATTATTTGTACATGTTAGAGTGTACGTAGATACGTATACAAAAGGTGAAGAGGCGATAGATAAATTCTTAACATCATACTTACCTCATGGCCATCAATTATGCGCAAGGACATAAGTAACTTAGGGAAGGCTTACGAAGAACCAATCATTTCAAACAAACAGCTGATTTCAACGAATTACACTTAAATAAATTGACACGAATACAACTGCGCTCAAGAAAAGAACGGAATGATTGAGATATATAATGGTAACAATAACCACAATCAGTATAAAAAAAATGATAAAGGTTTCAATTTTAGGGCTGAAGTTCCTCCATTATAAAAACAGTCACTGCATACAGAATACAGAAACAGTACAGTAAGTCTTAGTGCTTAAGTAGAGAAACCCAATAACGATATAATCATTACATTATACGTTAATTAATAACCGAGTCAATTGATAAGGCTTCACTATGGTCACAGAAATCAACAATTCTCAAAGTATCAATTTTATTTTAGAAATTAATAAAATATACAAAAAAAATTTCCAACATCCTGGTATGAAAATAAAATAAAATATGTATATGCTGTAGTAAAGTTTGATGATTCCAGTCACTTACAAAATGTATAATCCAAGGTGATCATCTGCATATTTTTATTTCCAAAGTTTATAAAGTTTGATGAGTCCATTAGTATTAAGCAAACAGGCTGTTCAAAGATGATGTGTTTGTTCCGGACCATATACGTATTTGGACCATATGCGTAAACTCGTGTGGTCCAACCATACGTTTATGGTCGGACCATATGAGTTTTATACTCGGTTGGGTATTAACGCGCCGGACAATATGAGTATTTAGACCATATAAGTATTTTTCGAATAATTATAACTTTCTTTGCAGGAACACCCAGCTCATTATCTAAACAAAAAACGGCACAAGTTAAACTATCTGAATTCCGTTACCTTTTACATATTGTCTGAATAGTGGTGTATCTGTTATTTTGTATTTGCCAGTGTCAATTCAAATCGCTTTTATAGTGCCGATATTCGCCAGCAAGTGATTGGGGAAGGATATTTTTCTGTTTTCTTAGTGTTTCAATGATTATTTCAGAAACTTTCTTCTTATTTCTGCTTATTTTCATATATTTCATATGTCATTGCTCATATTTATACGATCTTACTGGCATTGTAAAATCGTTTGAATAGGAGAAAGAACACACAAACAAATTAATTAAAAACATTTTATATGGAAAATTTAAGAAATTATAATGTAATAAAATCTAATTTAAACACCAAAATAAATTTGAAAAAAAGAAAAAAAAGAGGGTTCAGTGACCAACGTTCCTGTGAGTTAAGCTATGACATTGTTTTACTTGAAGTAATTTTCCAAAGTCGACATATTGCGTTTCTTAAAGACAAATCGAAAATGACCAGGTAAAACTTATTTGACTTCAATTTTAACTTGTAAGAAATATTCATTTTATTAAATTGATTATGTAGCAATGATTACCATATGATTGAACAAGTCTAACTTTCATTTTTGAAAATCTTAATTTGTGTGACACCTTTTCAAAGTTCATCATGCTATATAGCCGGACCATACCTCCTGCTTAGCTGATCGTTTAAATTATATCATTTACTTTTTTAAAGATTGTAGGAAAAACGTATTTTTCATATCGTTATTTATTGACAATAACTAATGTAAGTAGTGTAACATGTGTACTGACGTGCTATTCAATTGTAAATTGTGTTTTGCTTGTCAATTTGCCATTTCAGGTTTCTCTCTATATCTATTATAATTTTGAAAATGATAGCTGATATACACAATTTGATAAAAAAGACATTCAAGGGTATTTTTCCCCAACATAGTTTGTCCAATTTTATTCTGAAAAGTTCCGGGTAGATAGATTCGAACCTGATAATCAACATATAAGATAAAACTGTTTTTTTATACACGAACCAATATAAATGTCAAAAGAAATACAAATATGGAATCTATATATTTTTTGATATACAGACACTTTACCAAAAAAAATCGTTATTGTATTAAAAAGAACATTTTTCAAATTGATGTGCCTAAAAATGGGAAATATGAATTGCTGTCTATCTTGGCGTGCATAAAAATCCTACAAAGTCATATGGAATCAGAAATCTTTTCCTATACCTCCAACACTACCCTTTTAAAGTTCGCCAAATATAGGCGGACACAACATCTACTAGCATTGCCAATAGCAAAAAGTACGGGGCGAATTAAGTGTGTGTGTTCTTTTTTTTTTTTTTCTTGGAGTGGGGGAGCGTGGTTGGTCCAGGCCTCTTTTAGTAGAATATTTATTATTGCATTTTTCTGATTTTTTTACTGCTGTCCCTTTTTTTTTACCCCTATTTTTACAATTCGAACTTAAAATATACCTTAATACTGCAAGGTTAAAGTGAAATGTTTACAGAACAGAAAATAAGCATTACATTAAAAAGGGTTATTAAATTCGATCCACGTAGTAAGATGTTGATGTGACATATTATGAATATATAATATTGTTTCTCACGTGTGAAATACAAAGAAATTGTGGGTGGTTTGTGTTTAAACCGTGTATTAAGTAATCAGAATAAGACAACCAGTCATGAACAAAACTACCATACTTGCGAAATAGCAGTAAATCTGTCTGATCGCATATAATCCTGATCACGCTAAAAAAAAACAGATAATTTGGTTAAATATTAGCAGATGAGGAACCACACCATTAATGGCAATAGATAACTCGGAACTTTTAGTCCATGTATACTTTTCTTTTTGTATGCATAGTAATCCTTTTACGTTTTGATACAAATTGTTGACCTCACATTGACATTACAATGACTTTCCTGCACTAAAGTGACCAAAATATATCATTTTATTAATTACTCAATATATTGAAAACGTTTGAAAAAATTGAGGAATTTAGCCCATTTTTTGCAATCCAGGCACCAAACATTATCATTTTAAACTGTATACGAAAGTAAAAATGTGACTGTGTGTTATTTTTTTATTTTCATAGGTCAGGGGTAACTCCTACATATACCAATCAAAACTTATCAGATCAACCGGACAGCGGTACCTCAGGTATAATTTTGATATAAGTAATTCAAAGACAGGGCTTCGGCCATTGTCAAGTGGCCAAGTATAAAATGGGTAAATTGAAGAAGATAACTTACACAAAATTTACCAATATATCTGTTTACGGGAAAATTACATTATGGACGTCCTGATTCATCGAAATGTCTTTTACGGGGACGTTCAAATTGCCATACATCCGATAACCAAAGTTATATGAATAAAAAAGACACCGAAAAATATTTTTTTTTCCAAATCATTTCAAGAGAAATGACTGAAGCTGTGACTTTATCGATTTGTCGGATGCATTTTTATTCATATTGCTATTTAGTAGTAAGGTCGGTGGTTTTAACCCCAACAAAAACAAAAGGCGTTAAGGCGCACCAATGTATATTGCATATACCGCCCCTTTCCCCACCCTAATTACGTCACCGGAATTAAGGAAGATGAATCACGACGGATGTATGTTGATCGTATTTATATATGAACATAACAGTATGAGTTATACCTGATTGAATAGCGTCGACCCCATAATTGACGTCAAATCTTAGTAACACATGAGTCACAAAATCGACAGTGTTGGTACGTTTATTATATAGAGGCATGTCTCCCTGATTGGAGAATTAAAATTAAAGAAAATTCAAAAATCTAAAAACAAAAATCAAGCAAAACAGGTGGTCATCCTTCGGGCAACATACTATAAAATAAACATCCCTCAAGACGAATTCGATTCGGTGCATTTCGTTTCTGATTACTTTAAGGTAAATTGGTTTTTCATATATGATATCCGCGAGAGACATTTCCCGGGCGTACGTGTCGATCACAAAGTCCGAGCAAAAGAAGACCCGTCTCGTTGGTATTGGAAAGTTCGATACGAACGATAACTCTAGCAGTGCACATTCCCATTCTCCGTCCAATATGTAGCTTTTGGGAAGTTGAACCCTAAATGCGCCACCTTTATTATTTTCAAAAAGCGAAAGAGAATATTCGCTTGATACGTAAAGGTAAAATTAATCCCTCGTTTAGTTACAAGTCTTGCATAAAGCGTTTTTATAGACGTATGAAAGGTTGATCAATGTATGTAGGGATTTTATTTTTTTTTTTTTTGCGATTTTCAAAATATTTGTATTTTTTTTTTTTTTTTTTTTTTTTTTTTTTTTTTATTTTGATTATTATTTTGAATTTTTTTTTTTTTCAAATTTTTACATTTCAAAATTGTTCAATAATTTTGAAAATTTTGTATTATTGTATTTTTGAATTTTAGAATGTTTAAAAATTTAACTTCTTTTTTTAGATTTTTTAATTTTCTTTAATTTGAATTTTTCAATTAGAGAGACGTTCCTCTGTGTAATGAACGTACAAACAATGTCGACGTTGTGACTCGTGTGTTACTAAGACGTGACGTCAAGCATGGGGCCGACGCTATTCAATCAGTTATGACATATATACTGTTATATTCATATCCAAATACGATCAACATACATCCGTCGTGATTCATCTTCCTTACTTCCGGTGACGTCATTAGTGTGGAGAAAGGGTACGGTATATGGCATATATAATATGCCGGGTTGAGGCCATGTCCATATTTGGCATTAAGGGGGCGGGGTCATGCCCATATCTAGCATTAAGGGGCGGGCATGTCCACATATGCATCCATGTCCAGTGCACAATGTTAAAACAATATTGTAGACATCGCGATATTAACAATGTTAACACGATATCATGTCAACATCGTTCACATTGTATGAACTCTTATATATTGTTTACGTCATTAACATCGCGATGTATACAATGTTGTACAGATATCATGTTTACATCGTTTAGATCGCGATATCAACAATGCTAACACTATATGGTGTCAACTTCGTTTAAATTGTAACAGCTGTTTTATACTGTTGTATACGGTGCAGTAACGATGTACAGTCCTTGGATGGTGTAAACTTCCCACTAACACCATCCCAGCAGGCACTCAACGTTGAATAAACGTTGAAATGAGGTTGAAATGGTGATCAACGTGTATTCAACGTTGAAACAACGTTACATTTTCAACGTTGGATAATAAACAAATATTCAACGTTGAATTAACGTTGATCATTTCAACGTTGAAATTGGAACGTTGATTCAACATTGAATAAACGTTATCTTTTAATAAGTATTTACTCACGGTAGTCCTATCATGAGGCCTACATAAGAATTTTTTTAATTAACTGATGTTTTTTACCTTTTGTCAACAACTGATTACATTAAACACAGTGACTGCATTTCATTTTTACATTGAAAAGGTCCCATCGTACCAACTATTTATCTCAAGTTGTGTGTATGGAAAGGGGGTGTTAAATCGTTTGATACTGAATTTCTAGGAAAAGAAATAGAATGCGTTTATTTAACATAATATTATTGAAATGTTGAACATTAAGATAACATGTATAGAAATTTGAAATAGTTGATTATTAACTAAACTCGCGATTTTTTTTAATTCATATTTTCGCGGGATTTGAACAGGAAGTTAGATTGCCCATGCGCATTATTTAAACCGGCACCTTTCCTGTTTTTAAAGATAGAACAACAAAGAACAAAATCGATGAGAAACTTTCCGTTAATCAAGTATCATTATGGTATGTAGATGTTTCTATGTGGCTATCACGGTATTTCATATGTATGAATTGTATTTAGAAACTCTGAATTGTTATCAATATTGCACAATTAGAGAAAATACAACATCAACATTGTATCCCAGAGAACAGATCAGAGCACACTGGGAAGGGCCATAGTAAACAATATATCATCACATAATTCCTCCAATTATACTATTTTTGAGAGCATTTAATGTGGAAAGCAGATTTATTTTCATATTAAAGTTGAGATAAAATTGAGACATTAATATTCTAAACTAAAGTTTCAAATAAGAAAAAAGGGGAGGGTCGTAAGCGTTTACATTACTGGGTAAATTTCCCAAAATGTATAATATATATATATATATATATGTATCTTCGTTTATTTTAACTTTAAGGCTTGGTAAACTACATCATTTTGACGATAATAAACAATTAATTTTGACTGGACAACAATGTATTGAACGATCAAGTGATGACTGATGGGAAAATGATACTGTTTTACAATAAACATTATATAATTCAACAAAATATTAATATTTTACCTATCAGAGGATAACTATAGAATGTTCATTGATAACTGTTTACCTAATTAACATTTCAACAAAAGTCATTCTATTTTTAAAACAAGACCCTTATCTGATCTTCATGTGAGTGATCTCTGACTCTGTGTACTACGAGAAATGAAGTGAGCATTGCATCTACATGTGCGCACATTCAATTATGACTACTTTAAAATCAACATGACCATACAACTTAATAGAAATATTAAAACAAAAATATGACACAACTTTAGTAAAATAATAGCATTATCACATGCTGGGCAAACACAAATTAAACAATAATTGAATATGTGTTTATTCGACAAAGACAATTATTTATGTGAAGGGTATACTAATGCACATACATGTATAACACAATAAAAAGAATAAGCTATATTTAGTATTAACAAAATAGCCTATATTGCACTTAGTCTGATTGAGAACATACAAGTACAAAATGTGCACAGTAAATACTATTATTCAAAATTCATATACTTCCTTTTCATAAATCATTATCATGTACTGGTCCTTAATGTGTATTTAACAATGCGCTGAATGTTAGGTGTCCTTTATCGTGAACATGTATTTTTTATTTTACAGAAGCTTGTCAAACAAATCAATGGCTGAAATGTATTATGAATCAGACATGTGGAGCAAAATAAAATTCAGTTTTGGAAATTCCAGTCTATAAATCATCAAAGGTAGTTTTTTGTCTGTATATATCGTTTGTGTTTAAGTTTAATCTATTGTTTATTTTATTTTTGTTATTTTACATACCATATTATGTTTGTCTTATCTAAAGTATTCTAGTAAAGAAAGCACTTTATTTAATGTTAATGGGATTGTGCAGTCATCAATAAAAAAATTGTCATAGGTAAAATGTTTTCATGGTTATCAATTACATAGTCAAACCTGCAATCTTGCAAATCTCGGATAGAAGCTTCTTCATTAACAAAAACTACTAATAGTACACATTTAATGAATGGCTATTATTTATTTTGAATTTATTGAACCATAAAATTATTTTTTGACTCTTCACATTGAATAATCCGCGAAGCGGATTATGTAAAATGTGAAGAGTCAAAAATTAATTTTATGGTTCAATAAATTCAAAATAAATTATTGCCATTCATTATAAATAAATTTCTGTCAAAAATAAGGCTCAAAGAACTTTTTATATTATTTATATTAATAATAACAACGTACACACATGTTGGCGTATGAATATACAACGTCAGAGTGGGCATGCGCCATAAAAATTGACAACATTGAAAATAAAAGTAATACTTTTAATCAATCAGAAGACAGTAAATACACCAAATTTATTTATTAATGTATATAATTTTTATTAATGATTACATTTGTACCTTATTATATATGTGCTTTGTCGTTATGGTTTTATTTTTTATTGCTTCTAGAAACAAATTGAAAGTGGCTCAAATTTAGGATATCTTTTCAGGACATATATAATTTATAATTATTATAATCTTATCTTTTCCAGAGTTTAAATATACTGCAAAAGTATAAAGATGTCACTGAGAAACACATATCTGATAAAGACTCCTCCTGCTTGAAATTGAGGTCAGCTGCAGAAATATCGCAAAGTGGTGGAAGAAAGTTGACATGCAAAAAGGACAAGAAGAGACATAGATAACAAATGAATTTATAAAATAAATCTTTTATCAAAAGAAATATCATTGTATTACTAAATTTGATATTGTTCCTCAATAAATTTGTATATGTTTTAATGGTTTATACCAATAATAGGTGTGAGGGTAATCCAGGACATTTGGTTTTTTTTTTGGAGAGTTGTCTGGTTAACAGTCATGCAGCATCTTCTTATTTTCATAAGTATTGTGATCATCCTGATAATGTCTTCACTCTGCGTGGGATATACTACTTTTAAGAAGGGCTTAACATTTGTCAGTCGTTTCATTAGGACTACTTTGAACTTATGAGAATTGTTGAGAAGTATTCAACATCTTCTTTCTGTTTGGTGATGCTTTCTGTGGTGGGAACAAAGTGCATGTCATAAATTTTATGCAAACTATGTAATCAAATTCATTGAATGATTTGTATTTTATAGCTATTCACAAAAAAACTACAAGTAATAATATATCAAAATGGTAGGTGTCTACTTGTATATCAATATACATTTAGATAATTATGTATTATAGTTAACTTTAAATACAAGTCGACACACACAATCATTTCAGCTATTCCTTCTTGTAGTTTTTCTTGTTCTTAATAGCTAAATACACGTTTTAATAAATTTAACATTTGAGTATTAGAGACACAGAAGCCAACAGGATCTTATGATATGACATTTATGGTCTAGATTATTGACTTTGTACACATACGGAATGTTGTATCAGTAGCAGTTGATGTAATTATTTAGATGTCTCCCATTTAGGTTATCTATTTGGTTCATATGTGTCTTTGGGGAGAAAAAAACATTAAAAAAAAAACCTGTACAGTCTCCTGTCTACTATGTACATGGAACAACAGCACAAATTTGGAAAGCAGGTAAAAATGTATGTAACTTTATAATAAATCTTATTAATATACTTTCAACTACTATTCAACCTTGAATCAACGTTGTTTGGATGTTGAAACTTCAACGTTGAAATTTCAACGTTGATTCCAATTTTCAAAATCAAACATAAATTTGACATTGTTTCAACGTTGAGAAACAACCTTGTTTCAATGTTGAATAAATGTTGAGTGCCTGCTGGGCATACACCATTACACCATTCACCATGCATCATTACACCATACACCCTGTGCCATTACACCATACACGTTACACCTTTGCACCATACACCTTACACATTACACCATAATGCAATTTAATTTCAAAGAAAGCGTGCGACTACAAAATTATTTATTATTTAAAAAAACGAATTTTGATCACAATATTGTAAATGAATGTATACAATTACAAATCAGTTCTTATCAATATTTTGCATAGTTTTAAATGTCGTACACCATTCATTCACACATTCCCTTACACCATACACCATAGCACGATACACCTTCTACCATTGCACCATATGCCATACACCATTACACATTATGCCATACACCATTACACCATACACGTTTTTTTGGAAAGTTTACAACATCCAAGGTCTGTAGTGTTTACATCGTTTTCATTGCGATATTAACAATGTTAACAAGATATATTGTCAACATTGTTTACATTGTAACAACTCTTATATACTGTTTACATCGTTGACATCGTTAACATTGCGATGTATACAATTCATTATCAATATCGTATTTACATCGTTTGCATTGTACATGTAGTGCGCACGATATGGTGTCAATATTATTTATAATGTTTGAAATGTAATAAAATGTTTACATCGTTTCCATAGATATATTACAATTTATTAACGATATATTATGGATTATAAATGTATCAATTTTTGTAATTGGATAACATCGCAGAGATGTCAGTATATATTCAGGAAACTACCGGGGTATATACTACATTTTGTTAACCCCAATTGGAACATCAACAACGTCATCATAGCAAACGTTTATATGTGACGTAGTCTTAAGCTATGCAGAACACTTAAAGAATGTAAGAGGCTCCTAGAGGGAAAATAATGACGTTTATCCGTCAATAATATGTTTTTAATTTAAAACCACGATATTTACACATTCAATACTTAAGTAATGTCTTAAAGTGCTATTACAAATTATTGCATATATGATAGAATTATTTTCACAGCAAATAATAAAATCCTTCACATATGCGGAAAATATCAAGTTTTTTTCAGTATTTGTTGTTGTTAAAAGAAATACACAAAAATACAAACGGTATGCATGAAATCTAAAACTTTATTCAAAAATATTAATGAAGAAAAAAATATTTGAAAAGATAGAAACTTGTATTTAGAAGAATTACACAAAATATTAAAAATAATAAACATGTACTGAATATATATATTGCGTGGTGAATGTTACCTGGTATTGGTAAAAAAAAAATGGCAGGGATACTCAGTAATATATGTGTAATTCGGGTTTCAGACAGGGTATATAATTTGACATTCCCGGCTTAGGGTTTATACAATGTAAACGATGTAAACACAAAGGTATAGACTTTACATACAACATAAACACGATGTTGACACGATATTGTCAACATCACGATGTAAACGATGTAAACGATGTAAACACAAAGGTATAGACGTTGTATACAATATAAACACGATATTGACACGATATTGTTAACATTGCAATGTATACGATGTGAATTATGTAAACAGAAAGGTATAGACTCTATAAACAACATAAACACGAAGTTGACACGATACTGTTACCATTGCGGTGTTTACGATGTGAACGATGTAAACACAAGGGTATAGACTTTTTACACAACATTAATACGATGTTAACGATGTGAACTATGTAAACACGATATTGTCAAAATCACGATGTATACGATGTGAACGAAGTAAACAGAAAGGTAGAGACTTTATATACAACATAAACACGATGTTGACACAATACTGTCAACATCACGATGTATACGATGTGAACGATGTAAACAAGATATTGTCAACATCACGATGTATACGATGTAAACACCAAGGTAAGGACTCGATATACAATATAAACACGATGTTGACCCGATATTGTTAACATTGCGATGTACACGACGTGAACGATGTAAACACAAAGTTACAGAACAACTATATAGATAGGATACAATGTAAACACAATAATGACACGATAAAGTAGACATTGCGATGTTGACAATATTGACAAAACATCGTGCACTGGACATACAAGTCCTTTGTTCATTTATGTATCATTGTCATTTTGCTTAGTTTCTTTTGTTACCTATTCTGACATCGGACTCGGACTTCTTTTAAACTGAGTTTTACTGTGCGTATTGGTATGTATTTCTTTATTCTACATTGGCTAGCGGTATAGGGGGAGGGTTGAGATCTCACAAAACATGTTTAACCCCACCGCATTTTAGCACCTGTCCCAAGTCAGGAGCCTCTGGCCTTTGTTAGTCTAGTATGTTTTTTTTTTAATTTTAGTTCATTTATATGTTTTGGAGTTTAGTGTGACGTCCATTTTCACTGAACTAGCACACAATTTTAGTTAGGGGCCAGCTGAGGACCACCTCCGGGTGCGGGATTTTCTCGCTGCATTGAAGACCCATTGGTGGCCTTCGGCTGTTGTCTGCTCTTTGGTCGGGTTGTTGTCTCTTTGACATATTCCCCATTTCCATTCTCAATTTTATGTCCAGTGCACAATGTAAAAGTAATATTGTCGACATCCCGATATAAGCAATGTTAACTCGACATCGTGTTAACATTGTTAATATTGTAAGAAGTCTTATATATTGTTTACATCGTTGAAATAGTTTTCATTGCGATGTATACAATGTAGTTACGATATCGTGTTTATATCGTTTACATCGCGATGTTGACGATGTGAACGATGTAAACACAAAGGTATTGATTCGGTAAATTATATAAACGATGTTGACACGATATTATCAACTTCGCGATGTCTACAATGTGAACGATGTAAACACAAAGGTATAGACTTGGTGTATAATATAAACACGATGTTGACCCGATATTGTCGACATTGCGATATTTACAATGTTAACACGATATCGTGTCACCATCTTTTACATTGTAAGAACTCTTATATACTGTTTAATTCGTTGAGATCGTTAACATCGCGATGTATGCAATGTGGTTCCGACATCGTGTTTACATCGCGATGTTGACGATGTGAAAATGTAAACACAAATGTATTGACTCGGTATACAATATAAGCAATGTTAATACGCTATTGTGAACATCGGAAGGTCTACGATGTGAACGATGTAAACACAAATGTAGAGACTTGGTATACAATATAAACACGATGCTGACTCGCTATTGTCAACATCACGATGTTTACGATGTGAACGATGTAAACACAAAGGTAGAGACTTGGTATACAATATAAATACGATGCTGACTCGTTATTGTCAACATCGCGATGTCTACGATGTGAACGATGTAAACACAAAAGAATAGACTTATGGTACACAATATAAAAAAAATATTGACTCGCTATTGTCTACAACGCAATGTCTACTATAAAATCAATGTAATCACAAGGTGAAGACACAATACAATTGCAATGCAAACACAATAATGACACGATACAGTAGACATCGCGATGTTAATAATATTGATAAAACATCGTGTACTGGACATACTTCACATTTCAGGGTGGGGTATGGCCATACATGTATAAGGGTGCGCCTTAACGCCTTGTGTATTTTGTGGCTGTTAAAAAACCACCGACATTACTACTTTATTTGGTATATACGGATTATTCATTAAGAAGGTTAGAAACTCAAGCATGTCTCTTTAATGATTAGATATAAAAAGATGTGGTATGAGTGCCAATGAGACAACTTTCCATCGAAGTCACAATTAGTAAAAAGTAAACCATTATAGGTACGGCTCACTTTTACTCGTCACATAAAATAACACAGAGGCCATGACTTTTAATGAAACAACTTTACTCATAAAGTCTTAATCTTTATAAGCAAAGATAAGAAACAAAGGGACACAACATGAGGTTTCCAAAGAACATTTTTATGTAAATGGAAAGAAGCATCTGATAATAACGAAGAACATACACGCAATAAGAGCAAAAGACTGCGTCTGCTGTTGAGTTCGGGACAAACACTTTAGTTTCCGTCTATATTGAAAATATCAGTTAATGGTCAACTAAGTATCATAATGTGTTCCAAAATATAACGGAATGGAACGACAATTACAGCGTCGATATTAGTCTTATAATTTATGTTTTATGTAAATACAATAGAAAATTTCCATAAACGGAAAATACATATTTGATTTTAGAGGCCAAGTGTCATTGCCCTACAGAAAGTCGATGCATACAGAAAGATGAAAATAATGCAGATTTCATAACATTGCAGTATGTGTTATCAATGATTGACAAGTTTGGGTGTACATTGTACCTATAAATAATAATTTAAACGAGATATTACAGTTGAATTTGCACGGTGATGTTGTTGTGTATAGCCCGTAAATTTAGATATTATTCATGGTAACTCATCGATCCTTTGAATAAACTTATTCTGAAAGTTTAAAGTTATCACCACCAATTTTTTGGTAGGGTTCGTGTTGCTCAGTCTATAGTTTTCTATGTTGTGTTTTTGTAGTGTTGTTATTTGGTGTTTTTTTGCCATGGCGTTTGTATATTTATTTTCAATCAATGAGTTTGAATGTCCCTTTGGTATCTTTTACCTACCTAATCAATTCAACACCGTAGTAAGATCTTTAAATCATATTTTATCTGTACTAAGATTGATTTTGATTGATAACTTGAAAAATAACTAAATACGTATTGCTATATGTACATATATAAATATTTATGATTCTACTTCCTGTCTATACCATGTGTTTATAGTTTGGCATTGCACAAATTCAGGCTTTTCAATGAGTGCTTCTTACGTCTTAACACTAAATTTATTGGATAAATTCCGACCGAATTTATTGATTAGTTGTAATTGCCTTTGAACTAGTTTTCAATTACTTCGAGTTATCTTCGATCGACACTTTTTTCTTTCTTTATGATCGTTGTTTCAATAATTCGTGCCAGATGAGCCAAGCCATTTCCAACGGATAATAACCATTTGTTCTTCTGTTATACTGTTACACCAATATCCAAGGAATTGGAAGGGTTGAAAGCTATTTTTTTTTAACTCCGGCACATTTGTTATGTACTTAGCCCAAATGAGGAGCCTATAAATTAGTGGTTATCTTAAATTGTTGTCTGTCATGTTTATTTTTCGTTTATTATCTTGTATTAAAGTCGGCCCGATTTGGTTTCTCGTTTGAATGTCTGACATATAGTCAACTCAGGGCCTTTTTTGGCTGACTATACGATTTGGGTTTTGCTGGCGTGTGGACCTAAAATTGCTTGCATTAATGCCATTCGAAATCCTATGGTATAGATTTGTCATTCGCAATCATGCAACATAACCTTTGTTTTATAAAAGAGGTTGCACAGTGTAAGGATTTCAGAAAGAGGTTTGTAGTGTCTACACTTTTATTTTTGAAAGATAGCAGGAAGCTTTTGAATACAGTTGTTATCAGTTGTTATCGTTCCTTAAATACATCTGCTAACAACTGTAAGAAGAATTGTTCTAGAGCAGTCTCTAGCATAGTTCTACAAGAGAGCAGTTTTGGACAGTTCTAGTCTAGAACAGTTTTGAGAATTGTTTTTATCATTTCTTAACCGTAACATTGAGGAGTTGCATATCTCAGTTTACAGTACACGTACCAGACGATTTCCTAAGTTTTGTATTTGTTACCTTGACATGTCTCTTTTAATAGTACCCTAATCGTACCCTAAACAGACTCTTAAGGTTTTATACCCTAGATAAGATTATAACATGTTTATCTCAGAACAGAGTTTTACCTAAGAACTGTTCTTGGACAGGACAGTCCCAGAACTGTTTTTTTTTTACAGTTCTAAGAGAGATAATTCTGACAGTTCTGAAAAAATATAACTGATAATAATACTGTGATGACGTGTCTTTTTTTGTTGAAAAAACGTCTGATACGGTGCTTTCGGTCAGGGATTTGCTTTTTGTCCGCTTTTGCTTTTTGTCCGATAATTTTGCTTTTCGTCCGACACTTTTGCTTTTTGTCCGATAATTTTGCTTTTCGTCCGACACTTGCTTTTTGCCTGTTGCTTTCGGTCCGTTTTGCTTTTTGTCCGCTTATTTTGCTTTTAGTCCGACATTTTTGCTTTTTGTCCGGTGGTTTCGGTCCGTTTTGCTTTTTGTCCCACGCTTTTGCTTTTTGTCCGTTGCTATTTGTCCGACACTTTAACTTTTTGTCCGTTGCTTATTGTCCGAATTGCTGTTTGTCCGATGATCCTGCTTTATGTCCATCTTAAAATTTGAATATTTTGTAGGTTCCATTCGAACTTCAAAACTCAATGACATATTTGAAATAAATACAAACCATATTCATTTCTATAAATGAGTGGTGCATGGAGTATCTGATTTTTTACTAGTCTGATCAATATATTCTGAATTTACCGCTGTTAAAGCCAAACATGCTTTAATTAACCGTACGCTTCGGTTAAAAAAAAATATTCGTAAATATTTAGACGATCGTTATAATGAGCATTATTAATATATCTTTATATTTGAAAAAAAAATCGTCTGAGAAGTAAGCCACAGAATTCGAAACCTTGGGATGCAAATAGGGCGTCATTGCCTTTCGATATGGTTTTTGTCTCGCCTGCCTGGAAAGTAGTTGAAAGCTAGACTTAGGGATTGATTTTCCAGCGACGATAATGGTTAAGTTTTCTGCTTAAATTAATTTGATATGATCTACTTTCGATAGATCATTGTTATTTAATTTAAAGTTGCATTGCTACATTTTGTATCTGTACATATCAGTTGACGACATTATGAAGCTTTGCCTCCTGGGTCATGGTCTAGCCACTTCTAATTGATAAGCAATGTTAATGTTAAGTTTCGGTATTTTCAATAAAATTACATTACAATCAGTACATATCAGTTTGACGACTATTTTGTGGCCCTGCCCTCTAGGTCGGCATAAAACGGTGACTTTGAATTAATTCGCAATTTTCAATGTTAACTTTTCTGCTTAAGTGAGATTGCTATGAACTACTTACAATAAACAAGGATATTTCCTATAAAGTTACATTACTGTCTGTACATCTCAGTTTGTTGACCATTTTCAGGCTTTACCCACTAGTTAATGTTCCAACACTGAATTGATAAGCAATGTTGCTGTCCATCAGCTTGTCTTTTTCTGAATTTTATACTATAGTATGTCAGTCAACAATTTATTTTAAAATCATATTGAGAGAAGATCTGAATGATTCAAATTTTGTATATACTAATGCCTTATGTTTGAATGACATAATTTTCCATTGTGCTTGATTTTATATTTGTGGTTTTGTTCGTGTATAGGCTGATTGTAGGGCGTACATGTCCGACCGGTAGGTTTCAACGGATCGTGGTTCATTGGGCAATGTTATGTTTTCATGGTTCGATTTTTGTTTTTTGTCTGATACTTTTTCAGCAATGGGTCACCTATAATTAGCGTATGCAATGCTTGTTATTTCTACTCGAACATTGAACGATGTTCATCTAACCTTGACCTCATTTTCATGTTTCATTAGTCAATGCTTATTTGTCATGTGAAATGGTTGTATGTTGACATGCTAGTCTCGAATGGTTCGTCTGTTTACTTCATTTTTTATGGTTTATTTTTTTTTTTTTTTTTTTTTTTTTAATACGTTTCGGGATTCGTATCGGATACTAAATACAATGGGTGGACAATGTTAGATGTATTGGATAACTGTAATATGCAGATGTCGGATCGGCAATGTAAACTGACATTGTTCTAGCTTCCGTCATTCTTCGATCAATTCTCATTATGGTTGGTTTCTCAGAAACTATAAGACATAGGCTATATTTAATTGACATATCCGACAAGAAGTGTCAATCAGACATTGAGCTCAGTTTCACAGTTCATTGGTCAATTTTAAGATTCGGTGTTAAGTCTGTTTCCCAGATAATAAATAAAGGCAACAGTAGTATACCGCTGTTCAAAAGTCATAAATCGATTGAGATAAAACAAATCCGGGTTACAAACTAAAACCGAGGGAAACACATCAACTATAAGAGGAAAATAACGGAACAACATAAACACAGAAGTGCAACAAAAACAAACGCCAGCTTACATAAAAACGGACTATTTAAAAACAACTGCCATATTCCTAACTTTGTACAGGACACTTTAAGAATAAAAATGTGGGTTGAACCTGATTTTATGGCTAGCCAAACCTCCCGTTTATATGGCAATGCTAAAAAAAATATCGCTAAAATACGTGACAGGAATACAGTACAAAAACACGCAAGAACACTCAGCACAGATAAACGCTTAAACATGTTAAATAAATGATGTAATAGTACATTGGTAACATGTAAACCGCAGAATAACAACGAACATCTTTCATTAACGACAGCATAGGACACCACAAACAGTAACGTATTTTTGTGACGTATATATAATCTTTAGATTCATACAATTAAATGGATTGAGATTCAACAATTAACAATTATTTTCCCATTACTAGTCCAAATAATTATCATGATTATGACGGTATTGAAAGGCTATTTTTTAATAATGATGTGACGAAAAACATTTATAAAAGATACCGTACAGACTAATAACTGCATTCTCTTAACTCGCGTTTTCCCTACAAAAGACTCATCCGTGACGCTCGATTCAATTGATATAGTTAAAATGTAAAACTAAAAATAATTGTTAAGAATGCCAATGAGACAACTTTCTATACAAGAGTCCAAATGTCGATTTTGTTAGCAACTACGTGGCACCATACGGCCTTCAACGCGGAGCAAAAGTCTACACCTCATAGACTATTCAAAACGAGAAAAACAACGGCATGATTTATGAATAAACCTGAAAAATGAAAATATTCCCATGTGGTATTAATGTCTGACTTGTAGTGTTTATTTGACCTTGACCTAGTTTTTATATTGTTTAGTTTTAGAGGTATGGTCAGTTTTTCAGATATTATTATTTATCAGTTACGTTTTTGAGTTGACTGATTTACAAGACTATTATGCGGTACGTGGTTTACTCACTGTTAAATACCGAGCGATAACCTTTGGCGAGTTTATTATTACTATTTGAATTAAATAACGAGAGTTGATATTAAGCGATTTCCAATTGGCCTTTTCAGAATCTAAAGGACTAGGGGTAATCTCATTGTTAGTTCACCAAAAAGAAAATAACGTCACGACATTGGTTAAATTTTCATTGTTTATGACGTTTTAAACCAATCACAACGTTTTGGTGTACGCTTTTGAATATATTACCCAGAATGTATTAGATCCTGAAACGGACAATCCTCACGAGTTGTTACCTATTTCTCTTATGGTCGACACTCTCATTGTGTTAAATTAAGAATTCCGCGAATCCTTGATCTAGTCTTTTGCACATAACAGTATGACGTCATGTGTCATGTTCCAGCGTCAAACTTTAACATCAGACATTTTAAAACTTTTTGTACGCCTCAGAATGTAATGAAATATGACCAAAAAAACAATTTTCAGGCGACAAGTGTAAGTGTTTTGTGTATCATTGAAAAAGTCGCATTAGTCCGTTGCCATGGACGAAATGTACATCGTCGTAACCTTTGAAAGACATCAGTGACCTTACGAATAGCTAATGGAAATGTCATATTATCGTCTCATGATGCTGAATAAGCCAATCAAACAATCAAATTAACGCAGTTTTCGTATCATTTTTTCGTATCACACTCGGTGGAATGTGATAAGAGAAATATCTTCCTGCAAGAAAAAAGAGATAACAGGCACCAATAACAAGAGAATGTTGTTTTTCTCCTCTGTTGAAGCATATGATAGATAGATTTCATATCGGATGTATTACATTTGGCTTCCGTCGTCCGTAAACTTTTCACTTTTTGAACTTATACTTGAGAATCAATTAAAATGATCAATATATTAAACTTATTTTTCTCCATTGTTGAAGCATATTATAGAATGATCATAATATGTCATTTTCATATCAGATGTATTATCAGCTCTCGAAACTTCGGCTCTTGAGCCGATATTGACCGAGGGCTGATAATACATCTGATATGAAAAATGTCATTTAATAATCTGATTATATACTTACAGTTGAACAGCTTACCACAAAAATCATACAAATGGTGATACAATAGAAAATGAAAGGATATGGAATAAATGTACATGGGACAAAATCGCACGAAATACATAGAAAACATAGAAAATAAGCATGAAACTTTGTAAGAACATGCCTTTAGGTGTATTTTATCATATTAATGAGACAACTTTCCACAATAGACCAAATGGCGTTGATGTTAGCATCCATGGCTAGGTTGTTTTATGTATGAAAGGCCAAAATGACAAGTGTAACACAATTCAAAACGATTTTGATAGACAGACAAACGTCAACTGTTGAATTGTTGAATTGCAGGATCCTAACTTTTGACAGGCATACATAATATGCGTCGGGGATTACCATGTTTTCTGGTACCAAACCCTCCCCTTACTTGAAAATTGGTGTAACACTTCACAAATTTTCTATAAGGCCTTGGTAACCGAGTGATTGAAGTAGTTCATCTTTAGTAATCACTAGAGAGTCAATACTGAGGTTGTAAGTTCATGCTGATGTGCTCGACTGTAATTATTATTTACTAGGGTTGCCAGTTTTGCTGCAAAAGATCGATGGTTCTAACACTATATACATTTCTAGATCGGACATAAAGTAAATCATCGAAAGAAAAAAAAAAAAAAAAACAGACCGAAAGCAAAGGACAAAAAGCAAAAGTTTCGGACAAAAAGCAAAAGTTTCGGACAAAAAGCAAAATAACGGACAAACAGCAAACCGGAACGAAAGCAACGGACAAAAGCAAAGCGGACCGAAAGCAACGGACAAAAAGCAAAAGTATCGGACCAAAAGCAAAATTATCGGACAAAAAGCAATGAGGACCGAAAGCAACGGACAAAAGGAAAAGTGTCGAACAAAAAGGCAAAATAATTGGACAAAACGCAAAGGTCGAACAAAAAGCACTGTATCAAACGTCGCAATTTTAAAGGTAACAAAAGATATAAAGTTTGTGTTCAACAGAGATTTGCTGTCTTATTGCACATGTTGCACTGCTCACAAATAATAATAACATAGAAGTTTAAAATCATGATACATGAATGTCCCCTTGGTATTTTTTGCCTGTCTTATATAGCTTTGGTGTTTAGTATGGTTTGTACTGTTTGATTCTGTTCATGTGTAGTATTTTGTTAACTATTATTTATTTATTTGTCCTTGACCTTTGTGGCATGGTTTGTCTGGTTTTTCCAGCTAATTGTTTGTAATCGTTCATTTGGTTTCGTTCTCCCTTTTTGAGCGAGTTGGGCAATGTCCAAATACGGCCTATAAAATTGGGAGGTTTCAATGGGTACCTTTTTGGGGTAATCAATTCCTTCCTATATTTTTCAACCCAGATCTCGCAATCTTCATAGAAAGATTACACATCCACAGAAGTTGTACACCTGCTACTATGGAATTATTTGAGGACATTTTTAAAGATTATGGAACAAAGGCTTTTTCTTCAACAAAATTTATAAAAGATGCAAATTCTTGAATATTCATAACAGTCTTGAATACACTTTGGAGTCTTGCACCTGCCATTATGATATTGATTGAGGCATTTTCACGATTTCTTCAGACTTAGTCATTTTTCAGTAAATTGTTTTAAGACGTTACCAATTGTTTTGTAAACTTCTACAGTTTTTAACCCAGATAGATGACATGTTTACAGAAAATATGCAAACTTATATAAGACTTGTTGCTCTTATTATTGTATCCCACACACCCCCACAATTTTTAACATTTTAATGATTATATATGTGCATGCAAATGAATTACTTGTCAAATCATTCATACTGAAATAGCTTAAACATGATTTTTTTACCTTTCTAAAATTGTCCATAATAAAATTTTGAAAATTATATAGAAACTAAGGTTTCAACTCCCTTAGGCAAAGTTGACCTTAGATGGATTTGTTTTTCAGGTTATTTTTAGTTATATAGCTCTTCAGCTGTTTCGGTTTTATTCATTTCTGACTTTCAAATATTCGGCTTTGGGCGTTCCTGATGAAGGTAAATCTAGAAAAGCGCTTCGGAGGCATGAAATTTATAACGTGTTGTTTTCATTTTGTCTTCCTTAAAGTTAAATACATGTATGTTAATCCCCTCCCCCTTTTACAATGCAAAGAGGGCATTAAGTGTAATTCTTGACCATCTGTTCTTCCATCTTTTCGTTTTTCCGTCTCTCCTTACTTCCGTCTTTCGGGTTTTCAATCCTTCCGTTCCATTTTCGTTTGAAAAGCAGGCTTGAACGGGGGTCAATCGTGTCCTCAGACACAATCTTTTATTTTCATTTGCATATGTCATTATAGGAAAATAATAATTTTGCAGTTGCATGATGAATAACAGTTTTTGTCTTCCTATCAAATAATAATAAATTTAATATATACTTGACAATATACTAGCTTTTTTTTCTTAGATCAGAGGTAACATCGACAACATTGCAAGACGTATCAGATAAAATGAACAACGGAAATTCAGGTATTGGTATTCATAAATTAAAGTATAGGGCGCTTTGGTAATTTGCCAGGTTTGACAAATATAAATTACTATCAATTACTGTATGAAATTATCATTTCAATGTCAGCATTCTCAAGGTTCTGATTAGTGGAGATGTCATTTACGTGGATGTTGAGACTGTTATGAAATTTCCGAGAACAAAAGTTGATTATCTGTATTCAAGAACTTATTGGGGGTTTTTAGTTATACCTTAAACATTTTCTTATTTACGTTCGGATAATTCGTTTAAACTCAAAATACTAAGGTTCTTTTACCATAGATAACCTCAGCCCGCTTTGGCACTACTTGGCACTACAATATTTGGTTCTCAATGCTGATATAGTTACGATACTGTTGTCAGGTCATTAAGGATTGCATATTTTGGTATTAATATTGATTCACTCATATGGTCTTTGCACCGGAAATAAACACATTTATTCTAAAAGTAGTTGTTGGCATGATACGGGTTATGTTCTTCTCATATATTTTATGATGGTATGATACTAAACCCTTAACGGGAGGGATTGTACCTGATTTTAATATGATGAAGACATAATCTTTCAATCAGTTTAATTGAGGCCTGGAGCTGGCATGTCAGTAACTGCTAGTAGTCCTTTGTTAATTTATGTATCATTGTCATTTTGCTTACTTAATAGTTTCTTTTGTTACCTATTCTGACATCGGACTCGGACTTCTTTTGAACTGAGTTTTACTGTGCGTATTGCTATGTGTTTCTTTATTCTATATTGGCTAGAGGTATGGGGGAGGATTGCGATCTCACAAAACATGTTCAACTCCGCCAGATGTTTGAGCCTGTCCCAAGTCAGGAGCCTCTGGCCTTTGTTAGTCTTGTATGTTTTTTTAATTTTAGTTCCTTTATATGTTTTGGAGTTTAGTGTGACGTCCATTTTCACTGAACCAGTACACAATTTTATTTAGGAGCCAGCTGAGGACCACCTCCGGGTGCGGGAATTTCTCGCTGCGTTGAAGACCCATTGGTGGCCTTCGGCTGTTATCTGCTCTTTGGTCGGGTTGTTGTCTCTTGATATATTCCCCATTTCCATTCTCAATTTTATGTTGAACTTCATTATTGATTTAACATTTAACTGGTTTTATACGAATACTACTGACAGCTGACTACTGATGAGTCTTGTGTTGACGAAACAGGCTTCTTGCAGGCAATAATATAAGCATAATATCTTTGATGAGTTTTTACGTATATCATTTTATAAAATATTTTTTTTATATCTAAATACAGAACTTATGTTTTCCTCAGTTTATGATATGTTATAAACACTTACAGAACTAAATGATTTTTTTTTTTACAAAATTTTTTTTCGTAAACAGACGTTCTATATTTTATTTCGATATATTGCTTTAATATATCAATAACTTCTTAGTGACAAGTAGAAATATATAACATACAGCAATCTTCCAACTTCAAGACGAGTTGTCACATTTGAAAAATGCATATTGGGTGTTAGAACATGTAGAAAATGCTCGACAAAATTGGCAACTCGTCTTGAAGTTGATAAAGGTCTACAAACTAAAGATATCAATCCCCTCTTAAAGGAATCATTTGAAATCTGTAAGATGTTAAATGCACAATATGTATACATATGTCAAAGATATTATCCATCAGGAGACGAATGATTCTGAAAAGATGTCTTCAACCAAAACTTTTAAGGAAGTCCTAAATCTCTGAAACATGTATTTTAAGTAGGCATTTCTAATCATGATAAAAAACCTTATAAAAATAATATTGAAAACCTATGTGCACAACATAAACTTTTTCTCAAAAAGGATCCCAAAATAGATACTGGTACATAGTTTTACTTATCACATTCAAACTTTGAATTTAGCAAACTTATTACGAATATTGGAATATGTGAGCATAATATATTAATCTTGAACTTGAATTGGGTAGATGTAAAACAAATACCTCGAGATCTAAGACTGTAATGTTTGATCTATTAGAGATATAGATGGTAAATTTCATTTTTTCTTCCATTGAGAAAGAAATAAAAACGAAAGAAACAGCTACATCTCTGAAATTGTTTCTTAAAATACCGACTTTAAGAGTTTTACCAATAAAAACTACAATATACATATTTTCAATCCAATAAATTTTCAACAGGTTCAAAGTCTAAGGTTCTTTTTTAAAACCGTCAATGGAACTGAGGACAAGCGACTCTTGATTAACTTATTGTTTTAAAATTTGTTGTATATATGCTGTTGTTTGTATTTTGTGTCTCACAAGTTGTACTGTATATGCCTAAAACTATAAAGACTATAGAATACATTTATAAAAAAATCTGCTTACCATTAAAAAAAAATTAGGTGTTAAACTATGACTTCCCTACAAACGCCTGTCAAGTAAACAACTTGTATAATGTGTCTACTGCAAATTTAAAAACAACGCTATCATTTTCAAATTTATTAGGTAAAGTAAATAGCATAATTTAAACTGATCGGCTTATCTGGTGTTTTTAATCTTTTCTTTTATTTACAGGAGATAACAACAACATTATCATTGAGCGGTTAATTCTGATTGTCTCGTTAAGTTTGTGTGCAATTCAGTTTTCAGTTATATGTTATTGTTTAGTTGTAAAGAAACTTGTGGAGAGGAAGAACACAATACGCGCTGTAAGCTTTCATGGCCAATCAAATACCAGTTATCCTGTTGGTACAGGAGATCATTACGAAGAAATCGACATAGAATTGGAAAGAAACAGTAATATCTTTACCCACAATACACCAGTGAGAAGAAGCCCAATCCAGATAGAATCGATTCGAGATTCACCAGGTCATATGATAACCATAACACAAGACAGAAGTATCAAAGGTACGATAGCAGAGGCACTGGGAGATTATACAGTCTCAGCTGATGAAAATTCTTCTTCAGATGGGAACAGGAGCAGTCATGACTTTAATTATGAATCGGGATACTTAAATCCGTATCAACCACTTCAAACAAATGACTCAAATACAGCAGAGCACCCATACAATGAAACAACAAATGACAAATTGTCAAAGAAAAGTGTTGATGTTAATTCGGGTCGATCGACAGCTTCTTATATTTGTCCATTACACGACTATTCTCACAGTGAAATAACTACAGACGAAACTGCGACGAAGATGCCTTATACTGATAGCATTGAAAGGTCGAATGAACCTGAATTCTACCAATCTCTTGATCGTAGAACTTCACCATGGCATAAACACCCATCTGTAAACATTAAACAAGACAAAAGCTCTTAAACAAATCCTTAATAATTATGGATCCAATGATATAAATTCTTGCTAAATAGTGGATTATTTTATTGCATCGAACAAACAGAGTTTAGAATATAAACGGCCTCTGAAATTTGACCAAAGCTCAAATCGCTTCATGATTTGAAACATATACATTATATGAAATCAAAACTAATTAACAGGCGGTTTTGAAATTGAACAGTATTTTTAATATTTTGCCCTACGGATTGCGAAAGTGCTGTAATATGTTGCAAATTGTTGGTTTAAAAATCAAACAGTGGGACGTTGGAATGTTTTAAAACAATTGCTACAAATATAGTGACGTTGCGCACGGTATTGGTGTCTCTTTGGAAAATGCAATAAACTCAAGCTCTTTTCCTATACAATAAATATCCATGTTCTGCATATCATTCGAAAGGAAATAAACCAAGGAAATCAATAACATAGATCATTTTGTGCTTTGAATATTATGTAATGACAAACTTTGCTCATTTCGATGCCAATAACGTCATTTTAAGGGTGTCCCGCTGTTACAATTTTGTTTTGTGCACGTCATTGAAATCCCATTGCGGATTAATTAGTAGGTTAAATGTGATATAATTTTACAACTGCATTGTATACCTTTAACGAAAAAGGCGTCATGGACGTTTTTAACTGTGAGTGAAAGAAGATCGTCAGAAGCGTTTAGATTAGGAAGAGAAAATGTCCCACTGAGCAGCTCAACCCTTATAAAACTTTCTACCTTCACTATTATAAGATATAACAGATTTTAGTGGCTTTTAATAATACCAGAAAAATTATACATGTCCTGAAGAAGCTATCTGAAGTCATCATTATGTAACTGTGGTCTTTCCTTCAAAACATCGTCAGTTTTCCTGTGTCCAATAAAATGTCCTGATGGACAAAATAAAACAAAGAATAATTCGAGGCTGCTTATTAAACGAAATTCTACTTGATCTCCAATTTTTAACACCTTTTAACTGATATGAATGGAAAATACATTTAATTTCCTCTAAAATGATATGATATGTACTTGTGTTTGAGCTGCAGATAGAAAATACGAAACGATCTAAGATGTCCAATGACATGTCCCCATAACTGTAATTTGACGTTCACGTTATGATAACGCTAAACTGTACATGACTTTTCTTGCATATTTGGCATAAAATAATTTCATGAAATGGTCTGATCTATATAAAATAAAGTTCTCGTTTAATATGCATTAAAATATAGATCTGCATTGTATCAATGAATGAAGATGTCTAAATATTTAACTCGGATACTTCATAAAGACAAGGCTCCGGGGCCATAAAAGTGAGACAAGATTACATATGATCACAGTCTCACTTTTAGAAAAGCAACATACAGTGAAAATGAAAATGCGATCAAAAGTGAGCTCATCTTATTTACCCCTTAGCCATATTATAAACGATTCAAAATCAAGCTATACACCCTATCCTTAATTCCTAGTGTTGCTATTAAAAGAATCGAAACTATATACATGTGAATAAAAAATTTCACAAAAAATCTAACGAGAAAAGTACTCGTTTGTCATGAACATTTCAGTATAACGAGCAATCATTTTTTTTTTTGTGGCAGCGACTCATTTAACAAAAATCTTACGAGAGAAATACTGGTGTATGTCATGAACATTTCAGTATAGCTTACGATCATGTTTTTGTGTACTGTGGGTAGAACACTCTCTAGCCATCTATCTAGCAACATGTGTATGAAAAAGAAGATTAATACTTCTAGAAGGAATGTGAGGCAGAATGGAGTTTATTTACTCGAATCTCCAACAGAATTGCCTGCTATGGAACTTTTTTTTTACATTAATTTGAGAGAGAAAGAGAGAGAGAGAAAACTCAAAATGCACTCAGTGTTAGGGTTATAGTTGTCCAACAAATATGATAGATTGCACACAAATATGTAGCAGGCTCCACTGTATATATTTACAGACACTCCAAAACCTATTTCTTTCTTTCCATATTTTTTGAAAGCGTATATTTTGCGGGAAGTTTAATATTCTTTGCATGAATAAACAATTTATAAAAAAGGAAGAGAGAATTTCAAATACTAATAAATATACTACATTGAATACGCTGTGTATATACATTGAAAGCTGTCTTAAGAGACCACTTAAGGGAGAGCAAAATTAAAATGTGTTTTCATATGACAGGTGGTCTTTTAATACATGTTCATTCTATATGGAATGCACTACAGAGGGACCTACAATTAATGGTCTTATAACACAGGTTTTTGCTTAATACAGGTGGTTTCTTAAGCAGGTTTGACTGTATATATATCAAATTGTCATCATATTTTCCTCTTTTTTATCACTAAATCAACCTCAAAAAGCTGTGGTTCTCTCAAAGCACCCCGGCTTCCTCAACTAATAAAAACTGACCGCCACGAAATAGTCAATAGTGTCGAATGTGGCGTTAAACACCAAAAATCAATCAACCAATCTGCTGTGTGCAAATGTTCAATTCGCAGAACGCCACAAAACATGGTCTGAATATCGCTTTTTATACTTTTTTGAAAACAAAATCAAAACATTGAAACCGAAAACCTGAAAATAACCCGTTTGGAAACATGTCTAAAAATGTCAAAGAAAATTTAGTGTAAACCGATATTCAGTTATATGTTGAAATTGGAAGTGCTAAATCAAAAACAATTTATAGTATAAAAAGTACATAGTACTTCGTTTCAGAAAACATTGATCCATGTATATGTACTAAAGTAGTAACTAAAAAATACATATCTTGTCACATAAAAATAATCATATGTTTAAAAATCGGATTTCAGCCTGATGTTAATCAAATACTAGTAGTGGTTAAGGTAGATTTGAGTCTATATAAAAAGGGGCAAGGTTTTCCATACTTTGCCAAAATGCTATAATTTCAAAACATAATAAACAAGAATGTGTCCCAGTACACGAATGCCCCATCCGCACTATCATTTTCTATGTTCAGTGGACCGTGAAAATGGGGAAAATCTCTAATTTGGCATTAAAATTAAAAAGATCATATCATAGGAACATGTATTCTAAGTTTCAAGTTGATTGGACTTCAACTTCATCAAAAACTACCTCGACCAAAAACTTTAACCTGAAGCGGGACGAACGGACGGACGGATGAACAGATGAACGAACGAACGGACGGACGGACGCACAGACCAGAAAACATAATGCCCATAAATGGGGCATAAAAGTATGGATCGCTGACCTTTTTGAAGCTTTAGTTTGTGAATTATATCAGATGAAAAGATATCTCGTAAAATGCGTTTTCCGAAAGCAAGAAAACAATACGGAATCTCCGTTCTCGTTTTCTTAATAAATCACAAGAGACCAGATGACATAGAAGTTAACAACTATTATAGGTCACCGTACGGCCTTCAACAATGAGCGAAACCCATACCTCATAGTCAGTTATAAAAGACCCTGAAATGACAAATGTAAAACAATTCAAAGGAGAAAACTTACAGCCTGATTTATGTACCAAATTGTGTAAATTTCTTCATAAAATATTTTTTTCTTTAATTATTTGCCTGATAAAACAATCCTGATTTAAGAATTGTAATCAATGAAAACATTTTCTTTTTAAAAAATTAATTTAGACCCCGACCAACCTTAAAATATTGAAAGTTGACAATGGCAGCTTAAGAACACGTATTTCTTTCTCAAACTTGTTGTATATTTTATCAAGTATTTCGTTAGAGATTTATAAAAAAAAATGTAATTGATGTCAAGATTGTGAACTAATACGAGCATTACCTGATAGAATATGTAAAATGAGATTATGAAAAGAAAAATATCTGGCGATCGTCAATCAACATCTTTCACATAATCAAATTAAGAAGCATTTGAATATTAACATAAATTGAAAAAAATAAGGGAGAGAAATTACCAAATTACAGCAAACAAATAGAAACGTATAATAGAAGAAAAGAGACAGAAACAAGAAACGAAATATTAACAATTTCACTAGCCAAGATTGGAGACGTCTTCTGTCAAAGAGAACATTGCTAAATTTTAAGAAAAAGAAGAAACTGAGACATCGAAGGTTATAAGCAAAGACATTCAATGTGATATGTTGGAAGCACGCTCGTCCTAAATGTAAAGAGGTAGCCCCAGATTTTTCCTGCATTTGTTTCACTCATAGTATCAAACTCAGTTTTAAAGTTTCAAAACATTTTGAATTTTGAAAATGAAAAACGCTAAATAATATACAAAACAGATTTTAAATCATGTTACAAGACACCAAATTGTTATTCCGTGCTAAACATTACTGTGAGAGACAATTTTACACAAAATTAAAAATGTTGCATGTGTTTCAAATATTGTTCTAATTCTATGGAAATTTGAATATCAAAGTTTGTATTTATTAATGCCAATCCCGGCTTGAAAAATGTAAAATATATAGTGAAGCAACTTCGAAAATCTCTGCAAAATGAATACTTTTAGAAGAATGTAAATTCTACGGTAACTTTAAACAGCATTGTCACATATGTAAGTAAAAACTAATACGCTTGAAACGTTCTTTGGAACAACGTCAAAATCGTCGTTTTATTGGGAACGTCGTGTAACGCTGAGTGGTACCAATACCGTGCGCAACGTCAGTACAGATTATTAAAACATTTGACTTTTCTTCACTTTACACAAGTATTCCCCCATTCCAAACTCAAAGACAAATTAAAAGAGTTGGTATGGCTTTCTTTCATAAAAAAAAATGGCTTACTTTAAATAAATCAAATGTAAACGGAAATAACTGTCCTTTCCTAGATTTAGATATTTCAGTTTTACACGGGAAACTCCACAAAAATTTACGACAAAAGGACGATTTTTCGTTCCCTATTGTTAATTTTTTTTTTTTTTGATGGTGATGTTCCTTTGGCATCATCTTACGGTGTTTATATTCGCTATGCCCGTGTCTGTTGTGACGTTTTCGATTTTAATGAACGTAATCTATGTATTACTGGTAAATTATTAAGTCAGGGATTTCGTTACCACAAATAACCTTAAACCTTTACTAAATTTTTCCATAGATATAAAGATTTGGTTTTGAAGTTTGGTTATACCCGTAGAAAGCTTATTTCAAAATGGATAGCACAAACTCATTTTTACGGAGATGTTGTTTATCGTGCCCGGAAATTTAGAAACGATCGTGGAAAACTTGTCGATCCTTAAAATAAACTTATTCTAAAAGGTTACCAATTCAACTCTGTAATTAGATCTTTGAAATTTGTTTTTATTGGTATTAATATTGATTTTGTTATCAGTAAATTAAAATCAAACTAAATATTATTGTTATATACATATGCACATGTCGATACCTGTATATTGGCATTGCACAGGGTCATGTTTTTCTCTGACTGTTTATGACGTCTTTTATACCAAATTCATTGGATGTTGGATGTGTAATGATTGATAATTCAGTCTTTGGTGCATGATTGTTTTATTAGTTGTTATTGGCTTTAAATTAGCTGTCAGTAACTGCGAGTACTCTCAGATCTGTACTTGGTGTCTTTTTGTTGTTGGGATGTACAAGTACCCGGCCACAACCACTCTGTGTTTTTGTTAGATGTATTTCTATTTGTGTCCATCTGATGAGTTGAGCCTTTTTCAACTGATTTTTATAGTTCGTTCTTATGCTGTACTGTAACACTACTGCCCCAGGTTAGGGGGAGGGTTGGGATCCCGCTAACATGTTTAACCCCGCCAAATTCTGTATGTATATGCCTGTCCCAAGTCAGGAGCCTGTAATTCAGTGGTTGTCGTTTGTTGATGTGTTACATATTTGTTTTTCATTTATTTTTTTGTACATAAATTAGGCCGTTAGTTTTCTCGTTTAAATTGTCTTACATTTGTTATTTCGGGGCCTTTTATAGCTGACTATGCGGTATGGGCTTTGCTCATTGTTGAAGGCCGTACGGTGACCTATAGTTGTTAATTTCTGTGTTATTTGGTCTCTTGAGAAGATTTGTCTCATTGGCAATCATACCACATCTTCTTTTTTATACCAACGTTGATACAAGTATCTTGTCTTAGGGAGGGATAAATCCTACTTTGTAAAAAATCACTCTGATTCAAACAAAAAACTCTCTGAAATTGACATTATCAAGATGCTTGATTTCTTGATTGACAACATATTTGTTGCATTTTGAGGACGTGTTTTGCAACAAACAATCGGCATTCCAATAGGAACCAACCGTGTCCTTCTTTTTGCCGACTTGTTCCTTTATTCTTATGAGGATGACTTCATAGAGGAACTTCTTAGAGAAAAAAAAGAAGTTAGCAGTATCCTTTAACTTAATTTCCGCTATATTGATTATGTTCTCTCACTAAATAATTCAAAATTTGGTGACTATGTTGAACGCATCTTTCCCATCAAACTTGAGATAAAAGATACAATAGATACAGTTAAGTCTGCCTCATATCTTGACCTACATCTAGAAATTGACAATGAGGGTCGGTTGAAAACAAAACTTTTCGACAAAATAGATGATATCAGCTTCTTACTTGTGAACTTTACATTTCTATGTAGCAACCTTCCAGCAGCGCCTGCATACGGAGTATATATCTCCCAATTGATACGATATTCCCGGGCTTTTATTTCCTATCAAGATTTCCTTGATAGAGGGTTGCTGCTAACAAGGAAACTATTAAAACCAAGAGGTCCAAATGGTGAAGTTGAAATCATCCCTTCATAAATTTTACGGAAGCCATCACTACTTGGTTGACCGTTATGGAATATCCGTTTCACAGATGATAGCGGATATGTTCCTAATGTCGTAACTACAATCCCGTCCCCTTTTCACGGATGTGACCTACCGAATTAGACTTGTAACCAGGTTTGTACTAACATGAGCAACACGTTGGGTGCCACATGTGGAGCAGGATCTGCCTACCCTTCCGGATCACGTGAGATCACCCCCAGTTTTTGGTGGGGTTCGTGTTGCTTAGTCTTTAGTTTTCTATGTAGTGTTTTGTGTAATATTGTTTGTATTTTTCTTTTTTAGCCATAGTATTGTCAGTTTATTATCGACTTATGAGTTTGAATATCCCTCTGGTACCTTTGGCCCCTCTTTTACACTCTATCATTTTGAAAAGGTATTAAAACACAAAAAAAAAAAAGCTTGAACATGTTGGTCAATATTTTGTTGTACTTAATTATTAATTTTTTGTTGGGGTTCGTGTTGCTCAGTCTTTAGTTTTCTGTGTTGTGTTTTGTGTACAGTACCTATTTTTTGTCCATTTGTCTTTTGTCTTGAAAATCATAAAAGACACATACAATTATATTGCAAGATCTGTATATCCTCTAATTCCGCCCAAATTATCATACGCGTTTTATAGGATATATATAGCTTTAATGACGATGTTTGATAAATTAAGCTTTAACATATTACTGATTAACTATAGTATTTAGATAGAAACTATCTAAATTATCAGCAATGCAAGATCTACAAAAAGGTTATACCGTGAAACCACCAATTGTCACCTTCTAAGAGTTTCTGTCGTTTAACGATGATTATTTTATCATTTTTGTGTGTGCATTTGTGTCTGTTATTGTGAAATTTCTTATAGATAATATAATAAAACAGAAACTGTATACAACAGAGAAGGTCAGCAATACAAAATTTACAAGTAAATCAACAAAAGATGATTTTTTTTTTATCAATTTTAAATTTTCGCTTGTTGAAAAGTATAATGTAATTTTACGGTTTGGACTCGATTTCACGGTTCACAGAGAATGGAAATATGATAGGACAAGTGGTGTCATACATGTATCGACATATATTCTTGTTTTGAAAATTATTTAAGGTGAGCCTAAACTGTAAACGTAAAATTGATCAGAAATACTTGAACTCTATTTATACCAAATGTTACGTATGACATCAACTAACTCCTGATAGGAGTGTTTCGCCTTATTCGTATGCATCTGCCTTATATGGTGATTTTGACATATCGGATGGTTTTCGCCTCTCATCTTGAAAACTGCTGTAAACAGAAACTATAAAAGCTAAAATCATGATCAATACAAGATCAACTAAAATATATACTGACATAAACTATGCATCAATTGACCTTTAAATAAGGGATTTCTGACCGTTTGAAGCAATTTTGCCTCTAATCTTAAAAAGAATCAATAAGTACACAGACAACAGAAGGGAGAAACAACAACAACAACAACAACAATTGACCATTATTTCAGTTATTGCCTTAAAAATACATTTTAGAATATTATTTGCATTTCGATTCAAAGATCTTCACCACTTAAAATTGCTTTCTTCCATAGGTCAAATTACGGGTAAATCAACAGAGCTACAGTACTAACAAACACTAATGATAATCATTATAATATCTAGTAAGAAGATATGGTATGATTGCCAATGAGACATGTATCCATAGACCAAACGACAAAGTTATGAACAATAACAGGCCATTTCCGTCCTTATGTTTTCGTGTTTTAATTTCTCAAAACCCAAAACGAAAAACGATTTTTTTTTTCGTTTTTTGTATTTAATTTTGATTTGATATCTTGTAACGAAAAAATGAAAACTGTGTTTTCGTTTTTCATTTTTGATATCACACATGTAAACAAAAAAAAAACGACAATTTAATTCAATCTCTGAATTTAGTTCTAAGTTTTCCTTGTTGATTTAATAAAAATGTGTCTAATTTAGTTTCATAGTCATCGAAATTTGACTATGTCAAAGTAAATCGTTAGCAATAACACAATCTTACTGGTATGTTGTTGAATTTAATGTAGAGAAAATAGACCGCCTGTCTTCTGAATGGAAATAAAGTGATTAATGAAACAAAGACTTTCACATTGTCTTGTTTTTATCTATAATAAGAAATACAATTGTAATATTTTAATATTAAATGGATTACAAATTTAGATTATACAATGAAATATACTATAAAGATGGTAAATATATATTTATGTTTCATTACTACATGTATATCACATTAACAAGGGAAGTTACTACCTAACTTGACAGGAAAACTAGCCCGGTCGTTAAAGTATACACAGCTGTGATCAAATCTGAGATGAACTTGATGGATGACAAAGAATTTAACATTCTTAACAATTAGGTTGCATGAACTAAACTTTATGTTTTGGAAGGTTAGAATAATGGAAACATGATTAGAACTGACAAATAAGGTCCATCAGCCAACATTACACGAATATTCTGGGTTATAGTCTGTTACATCTTAATCAGATCAATAAAAAAGAACGCAAGTCCACGCTTCAAATCGGGAATTAACATACAATCTTATGACGAAATGGTGATGAGTGACCAGGAAGCAAAAGAAGATAAGTAACCATAATCTGGCAAATTATTGAAGCTCACGCCTTAATTGAAAGTTAAAAAAATAAAGAGAGGATGTATGATTGCCAATAACAATCTATCAAAAACAAAATAACGTAGTGCATGACCTATACTTTAAGGTTTTGAAAGTTAAGTAATCTAAGAAGATTCGAATAGATGACTAAGGTCCATCAGCCATTATTACACAAACATCAGGACGATAATATGTTTACGTAATTTAGGTTAATTAAAAAGTCATCAAAGTTCACACGTCAGGCCAATGTTTAGCAGACCATCGTATGAGTCACCTAGAGGAAGCAGTCTAAAAAAAAGATATATTTACAATGATTTGGCACATTATTGTAAATACCCGCGCCTAACTTAATTTAAAACAGAATATAAAACAGATGTATGTGATACGATTGCTACGACTTTTGTCCATTAAGTCGCAAATCACAAAACATAAGGTTGTAAGAGAAATTTATGTTAGGTCCTTTTCTTATTATGTTGGTGTTGATATAAAAATTAAGAAGATGTGGTAGAAGTGCCAATGAGACAACTCTCCACCAGGTATCAATGACATAGAAATTAACAGCTAAAGGTCACCGTATGGCCTTTGACACAGTTAGACAAAAACCCATACCGCACAATCAGGTATAAAAGGTCCCGAAATGACAAATTTTTAATGTAAAACAATTCAAACGGAAAACTATCAGCTTGTTTAAAAAACAATGACCGAAATACAAAAATGATATACAGCAGCAAACGACAACCACTGAAATACAGGTTCCAGACTTAGGACAAGCACATACAGAATTTAGCGTGCGCCCAACCCTCCCCTAACCTGGGACAGTGGTGAAACTGTACAATATATAAACAATTTATAGCAATCAGTTGAAAAGGGCTTCACGCATCATATCGATACAAAACAGAAAAACAATTAACAAAAAAACACAGACTGGACGTAGCAGGGTATTTATATACATCCCTACAACAAAAAAGTACAGATCTGAGAGTACTCGTAGTTACTGACACTTAGTTCAAAACAATTATAATAAAATCATGTATATGAGACTAAAGTATCAAACAGTAAACATCCAACGTCCAATAGATTTAGTGTAAAGATGTCATTAACAGTCAGAAAACAAACACGACCTTGTGCAATGCCAAAATACAGGTATCGACATATTGTAGAACCGTAAATGTGCATATGTATAATATGTTTATAACAATAATATTAGTTTGGTTTTAATTTACTGATAACAAAATCAATATTCATACAAATATAAACAATATTTAATGACTTAATTACAGTGTTGAATTGGTAACCTTTAAGAATAAGTTTATTTAAAGGATAGATAAATTTACACGGATCGTATCTAAATATATAGATTACGTTCATTGAAATCCAAAACATCACTACAGACACAGGCAATGCAAACGAGTTGTGGGATGTAAGATGGTGCCAAAGTAAGATTGCCATTCAAAAAGGAAAATGAACAAAAGGAAAAGAAAAATCGTCCTTTTTATCGTAAATTTTGGTGAAGTAGTGAAGTCATTTTAATACAAAGTTACTAGTAAGGGTAGAGCCGATTTCTCCAGTACTTGTTTCATTCACAGGGTCAAAAATTGTTTTTCATATCTTTTTTCTACTTGAAATGCAATGAAAAAGAGACTATATCATATAATTAAAGTATCTTTTTTAACAATTTACACATAAATTTTCATAATTACGTTACATGTATGTTTCATCAAAATACGTTATTTTGATTGGCTAACAGCAATCTCGCGTCATTCTGAGATTAACCTTCATTTCAAAATGAAATGTAACATTCATGATGACACCAGCTTCAAGAATAAAGTGCTCAGGTAAAAGAAACGAAAAATGATAGAAATCGTGTTTTCATGATACTAGGAAAAAATGTATTTATAAGTATTGAATACTTCTTTTAGTAATTGTATAGGTTTGTAAAAGCGTTGACCATGCGCACATTTTTAGAATGAAGAGCTTCCGCGCTTCATACAAAATGTACTTCGGTGAACGCTTTTACACCCCAATCAATTTACAAAAAGAAGCATTCAATTCTAAATAACCTCAAAAAAAAAAAATATTCAGCGTTTTTGTAAAATTTTGTATTGAAGGACTTCAATAACAAAAATGAATTAGTGTTTGAAAGACAATACGCTTTACTTCAAACATAATTCATTTTGTTTTTGTTCACGATGACCTTCTTTTACATTTTAGGAATATATTTAGATACTAAAAAGGAAGAAAATAGCAAAAATCGCCGTTTTGAGCTATCTTTATTTCAGCTAAAATGGTGCATGATCTATACTTTTAAATTTTGAAAGGTGGTAATCTTTTGAGCTATTTAGCTATCACAATTTGTACGGTCTGGACTATCTGCAGGCTCTTTTGGGGTTTATAATCTTGTGATCTGTTTCAAATTGACCCATTATGTTGTTATAAACTCAGAGAACATACATTAAATAGAATTTAGTTAAAGATTGAGAATCTTTAAAAATGTCCCTGGTGTGAAGTAAATTCGGGGGAACATTGACCCTTAGGCTTCCTATTTAAATTGATTTACAATTATTCAATGCGTTCTTGTTTTTATGATAACTGTAGAAACGTTCTATGTCTTGCATTGGGTCTCTGGTGGAGAGTTGTCTCATTGGCGCTTCTACCACATCTTACTTTTGTCGAGCGTGCGAAAATTATTTTGCGATAGCGCGACATAGCGATCCTATAGTCCGTCGTCGGCGTCGTCGTCTACATTGAGTTCAGTCTGTTGTTAAAGTTTCTTTTAGACATCAATAACTTTGCCAAACCTATACATGAAATTTTATGAAATTTGAACAGAAGCTTGTTTATGACCAATATCCAGGAAAAAAATATTAGAAAATATTACCATTGTTCCGTATTTTACTTCATATAAACATGATAAATCATGGACTTCGTATGTTTTACAGTTTACATTTAGATTAAGTCTGTGGTTTAAGTTTTTCAGTCATCAATTAATTTGTCAAACCTTCATGGAATTTTATGAAAATTGGACAAAAGCTTGTTTACGACCGAAAGACAGTATCCAGAGCAAAATTTTGAAAATATTTATTTTCATTTTTCCGTGTTTTACGGATAAATAAACTTAGTTTTTTTTTCAGTTAACATTCACATTTAGTCTAAGGTTAAAGTTTTTTTCAACATTCAAAAACTTTGTCAAACCTACACTAGCATATTTATATCTAAGTAATCTAAGAATTATATTAAGGTGTCCCATGATTGTCTAAATGCTTGTATTGTTTTATATTTGACATTGAGATTATCAGGCAATTTTTGACAAAATTTATTAGATTTATTTGACAATTTGTTAATAGTTTATATAACCCAGCAGTGGTGTTCTTCCGTTGTAGCATTGAATTAGAAATAAAGCAAAGAAACCCAATCAAATCGATCAAACTAAAGTCGTTTTCAACCTAAAGTGAGGAAATGCCATCTAGAAGGTCCAATAGGACTATAAATGAGATGAAGAACAGCAATGAGGGCGCCTTTCCTTTCCTTTTGTTTTTATCTTATGTGCGCACTATTTCACCGTCTCCGTCCTGTATCATTTTAAAACTGATACCATCTTGCCTTGACAATATAAAGAGATTGTTTTGCCTCATCTATATAATGTGGGACGTCTATAGATGAAATTGAAACATATCTGCTAGTCCACTTAAAAGTTTCACATAGTTTATAAGGGCCCCACGACAAGAGATCAGAAATGCAGATTGTCTGATCCTAAAACAGGGCTTTTGTTTCGAAACATCGTATTGAAGTTTTAAATGCTGATTTTTAGCCACCGTTTCTCTAGTTTTTCTATTACTGGTGTTGAAATGAATGTCTATTCTACACAACGGATATGCTTCCTTGGCTTATATCAGTAAAACATTACAATATAGGTTCGTTGCGAACACTGTAACTGAAATTAAATGTGTAATCAATCACGGTTTTTACGTAACACATGTACCTGAAAGGGGTCCCCTTACATTTTAACACATATCGGATCGATGTGCATTACTTTCAAATTGGTGGATAGTTGTCTCATTGACAATCATACTACATCTCCTTATTTATATATAACACGGAATGACGGATCTTTATATATACACCAAAAATAAAGTCAGACCAGTTTAGTCTCTAGTGCACATTTTATCACATATCGATTTGAGTTGCTCAAACTGCCTTAATGTAGACCAACCGTCACTGTTTAATTAAGACAAAACTAATAGAGACACACTTTACAACCATTTATAATTAAACCAGGTATGAAACGTCTTAATTACGAATCGACATAGATACGAATCGACCATGTACGAATCGACCAGGTTACGAAACGACTAGCATTCATCAATATATTATGCCCCAGATAAAACCTATTCCTAACATTGCTCCGTATAAAGTATACACAAAATAGCTGGTAGATATCATAATTAAAAAATCAGGGTATTCATCGTATAAATTTATTAACTTAAAAATAATCGTGACTGAATAAGGAACTATTCTTTTTTTTTCCAACATAATGACCAATGCACTTTATATCAAAGAGACATACTAATGAATACTTCGTAAATCGTCGATTGTTACAAGAATACTAAATTTGCTAAAATTCTTATAATTGACAATTTTCTTCCTAATACAATTTATTTATAATTCTTTTAATCAACCAGGTCTTATTTTATTAGGATTTGAAATTAATAGTTAGCAGTACTGATAGTTTATGTAGTTAATAAAAAAGTACAATACCATCAAATTTCCTTCGAAACAAGATGTCCCAAAAGGGTCTTCACAACCAACTTGTGCTTGCTATAGATGAAATTGTTTGCTGTTAGCTTAAGGTTGCACAACCATGTCTGATACAATCCTGTCATTTTTGTAGGATCTGGAAAACTATCTAGACTTTTGTCATAACCTTGTCGGACAGAACAACCGTACGCTTGACAAGCCATTCTAACACTGAATGACGTCAACGGTAATCCCTGATTGTTTGGTACTTTGCAAATTGCGGTTTATAGATATCAAGTGTTCAGTAGTTGTCGTTTGTTGATGTGGTTCATAAGTGTTTCTCGTTTCTTGTTTTTTATATAGATTAGACCGTTGGTTTTCCCGTTTGAATGGTTTTACACTAGTAATTTTTGGGGCCCTTTATAGCTTACTGTTCGGTGTGAGCCAAGGCTCCGTGTTGAAGACCGTACTTTGACCTATAATGGTTTACTTTTATAAATTTTGACTTGGATGGAGAGTTGTCTCATTGGCACTCATACCACATCTTCTTATATCTATCAAGTGACGTTTTACACCGAGGATGCTGTCAAGATGGCGACATGTCGAGAACTGATAGTTAATTTCAAAAATTGATCGTGATATCTTTGCAAGGAGAATATAACTTAAATATTTATGAATATGTGATTATTTATACGTAAAGAACAAAACATCAAATTTCCTTTTTTTGCGTATTATCCCTTTCGTATTCTTAACCTGAAAAATAAGAATGAAAATGACTTGAAAAACATTTATGCGATACACTATGAAGTTCATGGTGTAATAATCTATCTGCTTGGGTTTCCTCTGATGCTTCCTCTACACTTTTGTTTTCGTTTGATTTAAATGTGTGATATTTTTTGGCAGCAACATCTCCTTTCAAAGCCATTTTGTCCCTTCAATTAAATATTTATCCTAATGTATATCGACCTCAAGCTGGCAACATTTAAAATATGTATCTTCTCTCAATTTAGGTACACGATCAGTACATGTAGATAGCTCCGTAATAAAAAAAAAAAAAAAAAGATTGTTTACATAAAGTTGTGTGTTCATGCATAAATGTACAAATTTGTGCATGCTACCATATTACTAAATGACTAAAAAACACCCTTTATTGGAATTTTGACGTTTCGGGATGATCTAAATCCGATATTGGCATAGTGTAATGCATATTAAGGATTATATATATTATTACAGATTACATGTTATCTAAAGAATTGACATGGTCAAAGATTTTTAGTAAATCATTGTAAACTGCTATACACGAGACGTATTGAAAAGTTAGTGACCAAGAAAAAAATAAAGAACCAAAAACATATTCTTTTTGCAAAGAAGTGACAAACAATCATTGTCCAGTCATAAAAGCACGTTGTTTTAAAAAAAAGTATTATTTTATGTAATTGTGGTTCGTTCTTTATTTCAAATCACGAAAGATCGAAGAGAGACAAAAGATAACATATGGATATTCGAACTCAAAAGTCGAAAATAAAACAAACAAATTCGCCATAAAAGATATATACGTTTTACAATGTGAAAGGTCGTATAATTGTTAATTTCGGACGCATGAAATTTATAAAGTGATGTTGAAGTTTTGACAGCACTGGGTCGATACCGTTGCTAGTGGACTATCTGTCTCCGAGGGTATCATTAGCTCAGTTGATATGATTAATAATAAACCTTTTGTTAATTATCCGTTAATGAATGTAGAAATTGATAAAAAAAAAAAAATTAAAGTTTCAACTCCCCCAGTAAAGTAAGCCTTTCACATCCTAAATTTTACGGTAATATTGTACTAAAAGTGCGGAAATCACTATGTGATCCGTGTAAACTCATCGAACCTTTAAACAAACTAAAGGTTGTCTTACCTATGTTGTAATTATATCTTTGAATATAGTTTACATTGGCACAAATACCGATTTTGTCAACAGCAAATTAAAACATAACTAAATTTGTATTCTTTTCAAACGGTTTTTTGGGATGTATAAATACACATCCACGTTCATTTTGTACATAGAAATTACTCTATCTATATATAACATTATACATATTTATTAAAAGGTTAACTCCTAACTATCCTACTGCCTGTCGATACTTTTATTTTGGCATTGCACAAGTCATAGATTTTTGAAGATGTGGTATGAGTGCCAATGAGACAATTATCCATCCAAGTCACAATTTGTAAAAGTAAACCATTATAGGTCAACGTACGATCTTCAGCCTTGGCTCACACCGAACAGCAAGCTATAAAGGGCCCCAAAAATGACTAGTGTAATACCATTCAAACGGGATAACCAACGGTCTAATCTATATAAAAAAACGCGAAACCACATCAACAAACGACAACCACTGAACATCAGGTTCCTGACTTAGGACAGGTGCAAACAAATGCAGCGGGTTTAAACGTTTTAATAGTTATTTGATCTATGACACAATGTAAATACAAAATCAATAAAATAAGGGGTGAGATGTTAGACAATTTCAGAAAGACATCCATAACTTTGAACAAAATGCCGCAAAATAGAATAATGTACACAGGTAAGTCAAAATAATTTTGTTGTAAGGTATACATAATGGAGAACGGAAACATTTTTTTACAAAATAAATAATTTTGTTGTTCATAGCACGAGAACAGAAGTGAACATTTATAGTCATACCAAACACTTATCAAAGCTGGTATATATTAAAAATTGAGAGACGAGATATAACACTAAATAAGTAAACATTAAATAACAAAAACGCATTACAAATAGTATCAAAAGGTCAAATTAACACGAAAGTACGATTTGAGAGTACTCGCAGTTACTGAAAGCTAGTTAAAAGCCAAAAACAATTAATAATAAAAAAATCATGCATCAGAGACTAAAATCAACTAAAACACATCCCAGGGATTTAGTATTTTAACGTCATGGACAGTCAAAGAAGACATGACTTCTTTGACTGTCCATGACGTTAAAATACTTACAAACCTGTTCGTGCATTTTTTATTGTTATTCAACGTAAAATAATTACCTAAGATACCTTGGACGATCGCATTTCATAAAGGATCTCTTTTGTTTACTTATTGTACCTCGAACTTATTAACCCGATGTAGTTCTTTAAGTTGAGGTTCAATTTACTAAAAGGTAATCGGGCATGACTAATAAGACACGCCCTCTTAGAATCAGGGGGTCCAAAATAGAATCGTGAAAAACAGCCAGCGAAATACTTTAATTGACAATTTCAGAGAATCAATGTGCTTTCGGGTGATTTAATATTTCCGTTCAATAATCATACGATATTTGAGTGGAAATGCAAACCTGTCCGAAACCGGGAAATGTTGGCTGCAATATGAATTGATTTACAAAATAAGTTCATATCTCATTAACTTATAGTGGCCATCATTGATTGTAAATTCATGTCGTTTTGTGTATGGCATTCGTTTACCGTGGTGAAAAAAGGCGGGGGCTAATAGCTTAACTTACGATTTTGATCATGGTTCAATTTTGTATAGTATGGTATACGTTATACCTCTAGCCAACGCTCTATCTTATTAAAGTGTCGCTATAAATTGTTATCATTTGCTGCAGGACGATCCACTTTGCATCTCGCCGTAAATATGCATGACATATTTGCCACTGGACATTAATGGAGCAATCAATTAATCAGCTTCATTTAGTGATGTATAATCATTATTCTTCAATTGATAATTGTCTCAAACAGTTTTCCAATTTTTATATATTTGATTTTGATTTATATTTGATTTTTTAAGCGTAAATTTTAGCATTTGTTTTCTCATTTTTCTCATTGCATTTAATTTTTAACATTGAATAACGTAGTCCACATCAGGGGTTACAATGTATCCTGTCCAGCCAAACTAGTAGGAGGGGAGTAGAACTGACAAAAATCTTCATTGAGTGGCAATAACTCGCATATTGAAGCGTACAATGACGGCAGTCACGTCTAGATGACAAAATTTGCTGTGTCAAGTTTTTTTTATATCTGGTATAGTTGTTATAAAAGCAAAAAAGGATAAAGAAAAATGTTGTCAAAAATTTATATAAGGATTCAACTTATCTTGGCCGTTTCATTTATTCTTTAGATATTGTCTTACTGATCGGTTTTGTTATTTAAAGTTTTTTTTTTCATCTACAATTGTCCTTGCAAAAGGCGCAAAAAAATGTGTTAAAATCAAGGCGACTTATTTGAAGATTCGGTTGACCTTTGTTGTTGTTTAGATATTTCAATCATTTAACTTGTGCGTAGATCGTACTTCCCCCTCACAGAGTTATTCGAATGATTCTTTGACATATAGATAGCGTGAAACTCATACTGCCGCAGGCATTGAATATACGATATTTCTATTTCCAGACCGGACGAAGCTGTGTATCTATCATCCTTTAGCAAGGGTATACTGTCGGGCGGGAGAAGTCTAGATATATCAATATTTCTATACACAATTCAATCATTTGGTTTTAAATAAAAGGAGATAAAGGTATACATAAATGCGACAGAAACCCAACGACAAACAAATCAAAACATTAAGAGTCAACATACAGTCTTTTGTAACAGAAAGATGTCTATACAGAATAAAAAGCTCAAAACCGCCCCGTGACTAAAAAATACGGAGTTTATTTAATAATATCTTCCGTCAAAGATATCCCTACAGGCATATTTGATTTAATATTATTTACAGTCAAAGATACCCCAACAGGCACAAGTGTTTGGTTGAAAAGTATCAACTACCTTTGTTTGATTTCGATCAGTAGAATTAAAGGAGTAATATAAACCATAAGAAGAAAAACACTTCACTGTATACATGGTATAGTAACGGTAAAATAAATGATGATATGGATGACGTCCAGAGAGAACTTAAATGCATATTCCGAACGAAAACATATTAATATAATATAAATATTAACCCTGCGTTGTACAAGACCGACAAGCTGAGCCGGATTTGTAACGTGTAGTTCACTAGCTAACAGTTCACATTTCTAACTCCGAGCCAACCAGTCTGTGCTTTTACTCTTAAATGCCGCGTGTTTAGCGTTGAAACAGCAAATACCAATTTGAAAGTCTTTGTTTGGCCCGGTCGGGATTCGAACCAATGACGATCCGTTCTTGAGGCGAACACACTTCCACGAGACCAATCAGGAGAGCGGTAGTAAAGAATGTCATACCAAAATCTAAGTACAATAAACAATACAGCACTGTATTCTCACAGTTACTTAAGCGAGCTAAAAGTATCAAACCTAAATTAGATGAGTTAAATTATATTGGAAACTACACGTAAATATCGATGGCCGACTTCAGAGTTGATTTCATGGATCAACGCTCTCAGAAAATTGAAAACTCTTGCACCAATTATTTGAGGGGTCCGAATGCGGCCAGCTGTTGCAAGGCTAAATTTCTGTTCTTATTCAGTATACCCTCATTTTCCAGTGGTATTCCAAGTTTCACGTTCAACCTCACTGTCGACATCCTATTGCAAGACCTACCTTTTGTATTTAAATTTTATGTGTTCTCGTCATGAACATGCATGAAATATTTGCCACTGGACGTAAAGCAAACAACCATCAATCAACTTCATAAATTATTCCATGTACCTAGTACACGAAGACAAGATTGTAAAATGCTATAATGTAAAATTAAATCACTCAATAATAGTGCAAATTTGTTTATGTTTTCTTTTTTTTGTTTTTGTTAATTTCTTGCTATTTACTACACTGAACACTTGTATTTTTTTTTAAATGTTTCTTAACTATGGTTCTTATCTACTGTTTTATTACGATTAATAATATATGATTAAGTCAGGCGATAATAAAACTAAGAAAGGTAAAAAGTTTTTTCAAGGTGTTTTTGCTTGTTATGCCAGAAAATCGCCTTTTAATTGTACACAATGTAAACTTGTATAATAGGCCACACAAAACAAATTAGGCCAACTAAATAGATATGACAGTTACAATATCATAACACCTCCCCCCTTGAAAAAGTTTGATTGTAACAAAAACTTTTCATGAATAATATGTACAAAAATACATAGTAATATATAGTAAGTATTTTCAAAAATACACAGTATATACACAGTGTTTTAATAAGTTCTAGATAAAGCATCTGCTATTACATTATCTTTACCTTTAATATGTTTTACAATAACATCATATTCCTGTAACAATAAACTCCACCTAGTCAATCTCTGGTTCTTGTTTCTCATTTTATGTATGAAGGTGAGAGGATTATGATCAGTATAAACAAGAATAGGATGCACAGTGGGATTTAAATATACATCAAAATGTTGAAGTGCAGACAACAGTGCAAAACACTCTTTTTCAATAGTCGAATAATTTTTCTGATGTTTATGTAATTTCTTAGAAAAATATGATATAGGTTTTCAACATTATCATCTGTCTCTTGATATAAAACAGCTCCAACTCCTACATCGCTTGCATCAACGGCAAGTTTGAATTGTTTTCAAAGTCTAGAGTGATCAGAACTGGACTATTAATTAAAAGTGACTTGCTATTTTCAAAAGCGTTTTGACAATTTTCACTCCAGATGAATTTAGAATCTTTCCGTAAAAGATGAGTCAATGGTTGAACAACAGTCGCAAAATTTGAACAGAATTTCCTGTAAAATCCAATCATGCCTAAATATCTCATAAGTTGTTTTTATTTGTAGGAGGAGGAAATTTGGTAATTGCATCCACTTTAGCCGTAATAGGTTTCACCTGACCTTGTCCAACTGTATGCCCTAAATAATCAACAGTGGCCTGACAAAATTCACTTTTACCAAGATTAACAGTCAAATTTGATTGTGACAATCTATCAAAAGTATCATATAAATGTGTTAAATGTTCTTCCGAGCTATCACTACATACAATAAGATCATCAATATAAGCATAACAACAGTCTAAATCTTTTATAACATTATTGATCATTCTTTGAAATGTAGCTGGAGCACTTTTCATGCCAAACGGCATTACAGTATATTGAAATAAGCCGTCTGGTGTGACAAAAGCTGATATTTCTTGAGCTCTCTGTGTCAATGGGACTTGCCAGTAACCTTTCAAAATCAAATTTGCTCACAAATTTTGCTTGTCCAATGTTATCAATGCAGTTGTCTATCCTTGGAATCGGATAGCAATCAGATTACTTTTCTGAAATCAGTTACGAAACGAAAGGTTTTATCTGGTTTGGGCACAAGAAGACAAGGAGAGCTCCATTCACTGTTACTCGGCTCAATAATATCATTGTCAAGCATATATTTAATTTCTTGTCTCATAAATTCAAGTTTGAGTGGATTGAGCCGGTAAGAATGTTGCTTAATTGGAGAAGCATCACCTACATCGACATCATGACAAACAGCAGTGGTTTTGTTTGGCACATCTGGAAAAGGATTTTTAAAAGAAAATACCAAAGCTTTTAATTTTTCTCTACGATCAAATGACAGATGTGCAAGTTTTGAATCTAAATTTGACAAAATTTCTGAATTTTTTAATCTAACTGTCTCTTCCATAGTTTTAGAACTGAAAGGTGGTTCAATAACATCTGGCTTGCCATGATTGTTCTCCAATTTAACCATGGCTAAAGTGGCAACTGGTTTACTCTCACCTTCATTAGTACGCTCAAAATATGGTTTTAACATATTAATGTGACACACTCTATTTAGTTTACGCCGACCTGGTGTTTTTACAATATAATTCAAATCATTGATTTTACTCTCTATGGTATAAGGACCACAATATTTAGCTTGTAATGGATGTCCAGGGACTGGAAAAATACAAGTACCTTATCACCTGGCTCAAAACTCTGTCCCTGGCATCTTTATCATACCATATTTTCATCTTATTCTGAACAGTTTTAAATTGTTCTGAGCAATTTGACAAGCAGTATACAATTTTTCTTTAAATCTAGATACATAGTCTAGAAGATTCAAGTCAGTGTGTTCAGTAAGCCATTTTCCTTAATCAATTTTAAAGGTCCCCTTACAGTATGACCAAATACCAACTCAAAGGGACTAAAACCAAGGGATTCTTGAACAGCCTCTCGGACCGCAAAAAGTAAAAAGTGAACACCATCATCCCAGTTCCTGTCAAATTGAAGACAAAAAGTTCTAATCATGTTCTTCAATGTTTGATGAAAACGTTCTAAGGCACCTTGAGATTCTGGATGATAAGCACTTGACCTATACTGAGCAATCCCTAACTGGTACACGACTTGCTGAAATAAACCTGACATGAAATTTGAACCCTGGTCGGACTGTATAGACTTTGGAAGTCCTACTAGCGTGAAAAATTTGATCAGAGCTTTGACAATACTAGGTGTCTTGATATTCCTTAACGGAATAGCCTCAGGAAAGCGAGTGGAGGTACACATGATTGTCAATAAATACGCATTTCCGGTCTTGGTCTTCGGTAAAGGTCCAACACAATCAATGAGTACTCGGCTAAAAGGTTCTTCAAAGGCTGGAATAGGCAGAAGTGGTGCTGGTGGTATTTTCTGGTTAGGCTTACCAACAACCTGGCATATATGGCATGATTTGCAGTATTCTGCGACATCATTTCTAAGTCTTGGCCAGTAGAAATGCTGCAAGATCTTAAGACAAGTCTTCCTTATACCTAAGTGTCCAGCCAAGGGGGTGTCATGAGCAAGACCAATAATGTCTTGCCTATAAACTTTAGGCACCACCACTTGGTATACCACTCTCCATTCCTCCTCTGGGGTAGCATCAGGGGGCCTCCACTTTCTCATTAAAATGCCGTCTTGATGGTAATAGCATTCGGCCACTTTGTCTGCTTCTTCCTGTGGTTGAGCCCTCTTGCAGAGCTGAAGAACCTCAGGGTCTTTATTTTGTTCTTCTACAAATTTCATTCGGTCTAATGAATGGCTGTTTACGTCTGGCCAAGGCATAATTACATTCTTGCTAATACTAGGTGGTCTTATGACGGCCTTCTCTGAGCTACCGGGACCTTCAATGTCGGCTAGAAAGGTGTCAGAAAGGTCCATGTAATCAAACTGGTCTTCTTGCAAATCCTCATTTTGCTGTTTTCTAGCCATCGCCCTAGTAACGACACAAGCTGGATACAGTTCTGCATCATCTTCAGGTGATTTAGCATCCACCAGGTTCACTGGTAACAATTGGTTCAGCAACCACTTTGTTCCTAGCTAGATCATTTCCTAGCAATAATGAAACACCCTCAACAGGGAGATTAGGACGAACACCCACAACAACTGGTCCAGTTATCAAACATGACTTCAGATAAATACGATGGAGGGAACATCTATACAACCTAACTCCACACCTTGTAACAAAACAGAGGCACCAACAGAAGTCTCCTCGGACAAAGGCAATACACCTTCTAACAATAAAGACTGAGAAGCTCCAGTGTTCCGTAAAATCTTAATAGGCTGAGGAGTAGTATTATCAACAATAGAAACAAACCCATCAGACATAAAGGGTATATAATCCTCCATGTAATCACAAAACTGGACTTAAAAGCCTGACTCGCAGGACATTCCAACGTGTTGGTAACACGGGTGTCGTACAAGCACTGGTCTTGGGCTTATTATCTCTGTCATTCTTCTTCTGGAGTCTAAAACAATCAGCCATCAGGTGACCATTCTTCTTACAATAAGCACAAGTCAGTGACTTCTCAAAAGTTTCAAACTTTGGACTAGACATATTATAACTAGACTGTCTCTTATTCTGTGCAACAGGCTTACTATCAGTACGCTCAGTGCTTTGATTCTTGTAATTTCCACTCGAAGTATTAAAATTTAGACCTTTGAAACTTCTCTTATGTGAAAGGGTATAATTATTGGAAATAACAGCTGCATCTTGCAATGTCTCAACAGTTTTGTCATCTAAATGTGTTTTTAAGTCTAAATGAACACACTGCTTGAACTCTTCTAATAACATCAATTGTCTTAAATTATCAAAATTTTTATCTATTTTTTTTTGACGTAAGCCATTTATCAAATATATATTCTTTTTCCCTAGCAAATTCAACATAGGTTTGTGAATCAAACTTTTTATAAGACCTAAATTTCTGTCTATATGCTTCTGGCACTAGCTCATAAGCTTTCAAAACTTCCTTTTAACCGTGTCATAATCAGAACTATTTTCTGATGAAAGTGCTAGTAAATTTCAGCGGCCTTGCCCTCAAAAACACTTTACAGCATTGTAGTCCAAAAAGGCTTCGGCCATTTCAAATTTTGAGCAATTTTCTCAAACTGTGGAAAAATTTATCAACTGTTTTTCACAAAATTTGGGAACCAAACGTATGTTTTTGCTGCATCAAAATTAAAATGTTCTGATTTTGATTGGAATTTAGTGTTGCTTTCTTCATTGGCCATTTCAATTTTCATTTTCTCCATCTCTAACCTTTCCTTAATTTCAAGTTCTGCCTGTTTTAATTTAAATTCATCTTCCTTTTCTTTTCTTTTCTCCATCTCTAATCTTTCTTCTTTTCCAATTGTTTTGATTTAAATTCATGTTCTAATTCAAGCTGTTTTAATTTGAAAGCATCAACATTTTCTACCTTGAGTTCAAGAGCCTCTTCACCTAAAATTTCTGCGTCAACTAATTTGTCTATTACCAAATTTTTTATAATTTGTTTCCTCATAGATACTCTAAAGTCTAATTTCAGATGTTTAGCAAGCAACACTAATTCCTCTTTCTTTAAATTATCAAACCCTTCCAGGTCTGGCGTTTTCAAAAATTTACAGGCATCAAATACCATATTGTAGAATTTTGTTGGTTAATTCTAATAAAATATACTGAAAAATTTTCAATGAGATATTTACGTTATCCCGGACGAGCCCCCAATTTCTGTTATGCCAGAAAATCGCCTTTTAATTGTACACAATGTATTTTATTTTGTACACAATGTAAACATGTATAATAGGCCACACAAAACAAATTAGGCCAACTAAATAGATATGACAGTTACAATATCATAACATGCTTCATCTAGACACGAAAAGGGAATGACGGACGACTTAAATAAAACTGTTTGTTGTTATATAATACTTTGTATTTCAATTTAAGAATGATGATCAACCTTGCGAAAATATCTCATCTATACACGTTTTGATCAAGCCACTCAAACCTACATAACTTGATGCTAAAGATGTCACATTTAGCCCATTTAATACGATTTTATTGATTGAAGTTTACAGGCATATTTTTTTATTAAAAAAAAACAAGATTTATTTATTAACTGGACTGAACAGACAACACTAATTATTTTGCATTTGCATGTAACGTAGTGTAGGAAAATTACAGAATCAAAAACACAATGAACATTTACCTGAGTATTGTGAAGGACTTTATGCATCTATGTGAGTTCGATCAGAAGTTGTGAAACAAGCTGTAAAATAACTAATTGTTGGAAGAGTTTACTTACTGCTTTCATATGGTCTGGTCTTTACGAATCTATTTCATGATTACTGACAGATTAAAAACATCAAATATTTATAACAAGAAGTGTTTGTACAGAACATTCATTGATCAGTTGTAAATGAGGTCTGTATAGGGTTTTGAATTACTCATATCGCAGGTGCTTCGAAAGGGTAAGCAGATCCTGCTCTACCTGTGAAACAATCTATGATATTTTATATGAGTTATTGCCCCTGAAATGATTTATTATAAGGTTAATTAATTATATCCTAAACTTGGTTCATTAAAAAAACCATAGGGTCTTTTGCAAAATGTTGGCTGACATATGACCTAGATAAAATTCAACCAGAAGTGACATTGATTAAACCAGAAGTAACTATTTTTGCAATTTTTTCATGGAAAAGTACATAGAAACCATATACGTTTTAAAGAGGCATATATAAGCCTATCATTTGAGACCGGATTTGACCTTCAATAAACCGGAAGAAGCTAATGATCTGATAGACAAAAGTATATACAAACCATATATTTTTTAAATCAGTGTATACGCAGCTATTATATGCAACCGGAAGTGACATTTTCTAAACCGGAAATAGCACATTATCTCCTTTTTTCAGGGAAAAATAAATTAAAACCTTATATTTGTGGAATCTGTGTGAATAAAACTATCATATAAGAATGGAAGTGACATATCTAAACCGGAAGTAGAAAATTATCTACCTTATTTTAGACAAAAGTATATAGAAAACATATGTATTTTTAAACAGTATGCAGATACCCGTCATTGGACGCTAATAGTGACTTTGAATAAACCGGAAGTAGCTTCTTATCAATAATTTAGAAAATTGATGTGAAAAGACCTTCATTTGGTTTTGAATTTCCTTTTAACTTTTTCTGTTTTATTACCTCCCTGAAGTCTTATTTTCCGTTTTAATATTTTGAAATTATACTGAAACGTTTACTCCCTCAGACAAAGTTGGCTTTAGATGGATTTGGCTATTTTTTAGGTCCTTGTTGGTTGATAGCTCTGCAACGTTTTCGGTCCTTATACATCCTGAACTTTCAAATATTTGGCTTTGAGCGTTCCTGATAAAGGTAAATCCAGAAAAGCGCTTCGGACGCATCAACTTTATAACGTGTTGTTTACATTTTCTTCGATATTTCATTACCGATATAGTCTCAAAAAGCCTTTTATTTTGGAATTCATTGCATACGATAATATTTGTCTTATTTTTATCTGAATGGCTGTCAAACGAGTAAAGTTGCATTTCTAGTTTATTCAATTTTGTTTATTGTCATGACAGTATCAAAGAAGAATTAACGATTTCACTAGCTGTCGAAGCAGAAAAATACTGTTATTTCATTATTTTTGATATTTGTTGTATTTATTAGTTATACATAATGAAGGGAAACTATATTCCATATATAAATGCATCACGTTGAAATTTAAATGCATACAAACAAATCAGTAAAAAACGAAATTCAATACCAGGATTCGAAAACAAGAGTAAATTGTTGTCATACAAATTGAATAATTTTTCTAATTATTAGTATTGAATTCAAGCAACGGTATTTTTCCCGGTCTGAACTCTCATGAAACGATTAAGAAAAACAGTGAAAGTTAAACATGAAAATTGAGGTAATTGCACGAATTTCAAAAGGAACGGCACCGAGTGTACCGAACAGGAAAGTCTCCTGCTATGTATACATCTCAGTTGCGCACATTCATACTCATCAGTCAATGTTGTGATACTATACATATAACGTGCTATGTATACCCTGATTAGAATAAAACCAACTGTTATATAAATTTCAGACATTTTTCAATATTCATATTCATACAAATTTTACAATTATGTAATTCCTTGTGTTATTGTGTGTGTTTACAAACAGTAGTTGAATAATAATAATTCATGGTTATATGAATGGTCAAATGATTTAATCATTTGCAAAAAAATACATTCAACGGAGGACGATTTATTGTATACAAGTAATTTGAATATTCGACTAGAAACAAGTGTAAATTAAATGCTCTTCAACAATTGAATTTTCCTACTAGAAATGTATTAAAATAAGGGAGATTGGCAAATGTTAAGACATGTTCAAATGCAGTAAAAAAGTATTCCCTAATTGAAAAGATCGATTCAGTATATATGTGTCTGCTTTTCATTAATCAATCTCTGTACGTTTTAAAGTTTTGGTCTGATTTTCATAGCAACTGTTTTAAGTGAATAATCAGAACTGTACCACGCTTTCCAATACATTCCATCTCTGTTAACCACGCCACCATTGTAGTAAATTCCGTTAAGATTTGTTTCTGTGCAACCATTGAACCACCAACCAGCGTGTTCTGAGTCTAAAGCGCAATTATCTAGTTCATTATCGTTGTCATTGTCCCAAGTAGAGAAAGCCATTCCATTTAATTTGCACTCTTCTCGAGTAGGGGATAATATGCTGTCTCCTGAAATTAATTTGAATTTATTATTTAGTAGTACAGATACCGATACAGAAATGTGTGGACAAACCAGGGTTTTTTTTGCGAAAAAATATAAATTGGGGCGATTAAAGTTCATTATTGGCAAAAGAATCTGGCGAAAGAAATATAAGTTTCGATTTCATCCATCTTGTTAAATTTTTTCGGGTTTCTTTGACTTTACCTGCTCAGACAATACTGGGAATTCACCTTGCACTCGTTACGATTTTGACAGAAAATCAATAATCAGCTGATTGCATTTTATAGGTTAAGGCAAAAAAAAAGGACTAATCCATAAAGTTGTTGATTGTATTGTTTAATGAAATGGTGTAGTTAAATGGTATCACATGAAATCTAAAGGATTTATTTACAACTTTGCGACGCATATGTTTGAAGCATAGATCAGGATCCCGTTTCAATCAATCACGTCTCCTCTTTTCTTTTAACGATGGTCCGGAAATGAAATCTGTTATAACGAAAAATGTTCACAACAAAGAAAAATCTCCGACTTTAAAATTGATTTGAAGTGGGAACTTTACAATCGTTTTAGCGACGCACGTGTTTGAGGTATAGTTTTACGTCTCAACATTTTCTTTTTGCGATGGTCCAGAAAAGAAAAAGTAAGAAAAATCTCAGACGTTACCTGATGTTCAGTGGTTGTCGTTTGTTGATGTGGTTCATAAGTGTTTCTCGTTTCTTGTTTTTATATAGATTAGACCGTTGGTTTTTCTGTTTGAATGGTTTTACACTAGTCAATTTTGGGGCCCTTTATAGCTTGCTGTTGGGTGTGAGCCAAGGCTGCGGGTTCAAGGCCGTACTTTGACCTATAATGGTTTACTTTTACAAATTGTGACTTGGATGGAGAGTTGTTTCATTGACACTCATACCACATCTTTTTATATCTATTTATCATTCAACTAGACGGGAAGTGTATATCCGATAAACTTATTGCAGATGAATCTCCTGTTCCCAGAAGTCAAACATGATTATTTCATGATCTATAATGCAAATTTACAGTGTCTTTTAAAAAGTAAATGTTTAGTGTTTATTTATTACAATGTAGAAATAAAAATAGATTTGTAGAATTATCATAGACAACAATGGGGCAAACTGAATATTTTTTTTTTGTTAGAAAGAAGGAAAATTTAAAAGAAAAATATGTTTATGTTAGATGGCGAAAAAAAAGTGGCAAAAAATATATTGCTTTGGCGAATGAGATGGCGAAAAAGAAAACGGACCCAGGGGAAACCCTGGAACAAATCTAGTTTTGTTACCTTTCACACAACTAAGCCTTAAAAATATGGAAGATGGAGATATAAATTATGGAATTTGAGATAAATAACGATCTGTTACACTACTACACAACACATATTTCGATAAATACATGCATTCAAATTGGAAAAATAATATAGGCATATATCGAATTTATTCGTTCATAGTGTGTTAATTTACGTTTTTTGATTGAGTTAAGCCTTCCAATTGATATTTTATCGTGTGTTTTTCTATGTTGTGATGTTATACTATTGTTTCAGAAAAAGGGAGAAGGTTTGGTATCATTAAAACGTTTAATCCCGCTGCAAATGTTTGCACCTGTCCTAAGTCAGGAATCTGATGTACAGTAGTTGTCGTTTGTTTATGTAATTTATACGTGTTTCTCGTTTCTCGTTTTTTATATAGACTAGACCGTTGGTTTTCCCGTTTGAATGGTTTTACACTAGTAATTTTGGGGCCCTTTATAGCTTGTTGTTCGGTGTGAGCCAAGGCTCCGTGTTGAAGGCCGTACATTGACCTATAATAGTTTACTTTTATAAATTGTTATTTGGGTGGAGAGTTGTCTTATTGGCACTCACACCACATCTTCCTATATCTATATATTAGTCCGAAAACTTAAGTTTCAACCTCCTCACAGAACTGTTAACTATTAAGAACAAATTGATGCAAGGAAGTGTACATGCGCTACGTTTGTATACGAAAAAAACGGACGAAAAGACAAATATCGTTAATTTATTTGCGTCACCAAATTCATATGCATACATTTTCTACAAATCTTTATGCGCAATGAATTTTATAACACTGTCACTTGACAAAGTGAAAGCACGAAGTCAACAATTCTAATGATGAGCCTGTGGTACATGGTGGTGGTCGGTGAATAACAGTTGGGTAAACGAGGATAACAATAAGAAAGAAAGCAAACAATTATTTTCCCCGGGTGTATCATCAATCGTTGTTGATAAAAAAAGAGTGAAATTTCTATTGATGTTTTGCAGTTAGTAATTTATGTCAATCTAACAATGAAATGAAATACACCGATTTTATGTTGAAGAATACATTTACAAACTATGAATTTGATGAAACAGGAATCTGAAAGTTCACAATATATTCCTATGATTAGTGCATGTCAAACAAAATGAATCTAACTAGAGCATGTAGAGGATTTTCTTGTTCCATGGAAGTTCATTTCATTGTTTGTTTTCCGGAATATATCTTAACAATCATCCATTTACCTTATGAAGTTAACGTTAGTTTATGGTTCGACAAAAACAATTATTAGTTTACTACTAGTAAATGATTAAAATATTATTTTGTCTGAGCCAAAATGCCAACCCAGTCAACCAATACCATTTAAAAGGTATATTAAGGAACAGAAAGTGACCGATTTTCAAAAAACAGTAATTTGGGGAATCGCATAATCTCATAAAGGTACGAGGCCGAGTGCATCGAAAGGACAGGCATCTCCTGCTATGCATGCATCACTTGCCATGTGAATTCACACTCAGTACTTATTAACCAAGAGTTCAATCTCAGATTTAAAAAGTCTTTACATTAATGACCTTAGCATTTGCCTTTCCTGTCATGCTTACATTTATAAACTCTGTGATTCAAATAGGTTCACATACGGTAAACGACATGCTTGATGAATTGTCATGAATTGTTGATATAGAGTAAGATTAGTATGAACGATATTGTAAAAATCAGTGAAAGCATCCTATGATTTCCCTTTTTGTTTGATGTGATGAAGAATAGAAATATACTAAACAGGTTTTACCTAAATTAAATGTTCTCTGAGAAAGTAATGACTTTCTTATTCTTAACATGAATTTCACATACCGATATTTCCACTACAGTTCCCTATAGTAAGTACATAGTTCGTCGTTTCATTTCCAATAAAGAATGTGTCATACTCAGCGTATCTTGTCTCATTGTTCCAATCCTGAAGATCAATTCTGAGTTTGTAGTCTTTTGAAGACAGGATATTATGCAAATTATCGTTACCTGAAAATGATTATATCTCCTTTCTTATTTTGTACCTTAAGTTCCTCTATACATGCTGTATGTTCTCGCAAAAAAATGTTGATAATTTATCTTTTATCCGAAGGCATATAAAGCAACACACACAATCATTTAATGAGATGCTTTTGAAATTTCTTTACTAAGGAATAATTCCTTAAAATAAGAACCAACCAAACTGAAGAAATTCTAATGTTGGAATATAACCGCCTTATATACACATTGGAGACGTTTGTTAATCAACAATGGGGAACAGTTGAACCTGTATTTAAGTACAATCATATAATTTATGAACAGAACAAATTACAACCATAATTTCTCAGTTAAAACGATACGATGTTCATGCAACTATTAAGCCACGTATATGTCGAGATGGTAGACCAAACTCAATGAGAAAGTTTGTCTGCTCTCGTTTTTGATGTGCTATTTTAATTAAGTAATGTGGGGTAAGAATCGGGAAAAAGATACCGAGGGACATTCAAAAGTCAAACGTCTACGAAATACTGACAACACCATGGCTAAACGAAAACGACGTACAGACAAACAACAACATAAGCAACTACACGGACAACAAAAAATAAAAAAAACACAAAGCCCACACAAATAAGGAGGTGAATTTTGTACATCTAATATAAAAACTTTAATAGTTAATACGGTGTCGTATGTACAGCATATTGTAATTACGAGAAGAGTTTTATGAACCTTGATGTTTAATTTAGACAATAGTAGTTTAACGATGTTCAAATCTTGCAAATCTATTAAGAAGATAAAATTCAAGGTTAAAAAAATAAAAACTGACGGAATCGCATGAAATAAACAAAAACGAAAAGCGTTTACTGCTATGTGTCCATCACCCGCCATGCGAATATACACTCAGTCAAAATTTTGATTTATAAATATGGCATTACTGGTTCATCTCAGTTCAGACGACTCTTCTGGTATCTAATGATTTAAGATTGCATATAACATGTCCTAGTGAGTTGAGACATACACACGTCGTTTCGGTTAGCCAACTCGTGATGGTGACCGTAAAAATATGTACTGTTGATTTCAGTCTTTTTTCTCATAACACGGCTGAATCTGATTTGTGTAAGGATCGCACTCTGTAATGCTGTCCGTTTAGTGTTAACATGCACAAGCATACATGTGAAATGCAAATATTATTTTCTTAAAGCTGATCGGATGTTACATGTCAAAATTCTTCGTTTGCTTAACTTTTCTATTATAATGTTGATTTTACAATTATGCTAACAAAAGTATATACTTGTAATATTTTTCAGACGTTTTTCCTTAATATAATATTTTTTCAATAGACAATCGGCATTGCTATGGGAACCAGTTTTGGACCTTTTTTTGTCGACTGATTCATTTATTCATATGAGGCAATATACAAACAGGAGGTTTTCCGTTTGAATAAAAGAATGTAGCATTACTCGTCATTATTATTTTTGTCTTCATTAATGATATGCTCCAACTAAATAAAGATTGGTGACCATGTTCAACACATGTATTCGATCGATCTTGGATTGAAGGCTGAATAATTTCAACAAAGTCTGATTCATATATTGGCATTCAAATGAAAATCGACAATCATAGTTGGTTGATAACAAAACTTCACAAAGAAAGAGATGATTTAAGCTTCGAAATTGTGATTCTTCAATTTGTATGCTGCAACATTCCGGTAATGTCTGTATTTGGAGTACATATCATTTAGTTGATTTAGATATTCAAGAACTTGTCTTTCCTATCATGATTTTAAATTGAGAGTTCCTGCTAACAATGAAGCTCTTAAACAAAGGGTTCATAATTGAAGTTTGAATGGCATCCCTTCGAAGGAGAATCGTCACTGAATTATCGTGACGTTTATCATAATTTAGATGATCGTAATAGAATAAATGTGTCATGAAGCATGCATAGCTTACTTTAAAGACGCACTATGTTTCGCTCATTTTGAAATTCATGCGATTCCCTCGGTTTATGTGTGTTAGCTTGATTTGTATTTTAATCGATTTATGAGACTAAAAAATTGGTAAACAACTGGTGCCTTAAGGTGGTACCCAACACCTTGACTAATATTAATTTGGCTCGTTTAATTTTCATAAAATTTTGACAAAATGTTTACTTTGACCCTTTGACAAAAATATAAAAATTTTAAAAAATTTGAACCAACCACTTTATCAGAAAAGTTTCGTTGGTTATATAGCAGTTTGACAAACACTAATTTTGATCATTGAGAAGCTTAATATTTCCTTAACAAAACGACGTGATTAAAACGTTTAGCTGATTTTTACAGAGTTATCTCCCTGTAGTGTTAGGTACCACCTTAATTCGTGGATATGTTTCACTTGTCGTAACAATCACGTTCTAATTTCCTCAACTTATCACCAAAGGTTTACAAGCAACAGCAACACTAGGGGTCGCATTATGGGAGCATGATATTACTTCCGCGTTTTAGTTGGGTTCGTTTTGCCCAGTTTTTACTTTGGGAGGCTGGTATTATTTTGATCGTTTTCTGTGTGATCTTAGTAGTAAAAAAATATATATGAGCCTCTGCCATTTAGACTTTTATCCATCAGATATCAAATGACGTAGATGTAAGCAACTAAAAAGTGTCAATTTTTCTTTGACTAAATTTGTTTATGTCCCCTTTGTATATGCTGACCCTTTAATAAATACAATATAATAGTAGTTGTTATGCCATATCATATGTTCAACATCAGACAACGCATGCGTATATGTAACGCATTCGTTAGAAAAAGAAAAACATGTATATTAAAAAAAAATCCCAACCTAACCAGTATTCACAGTTGACATTTCCAAAACCTTGTTTATAGTCTTTCCAATTTCTGTAGAAATCTGTTGTTCCATCTAACCTTCTTTGTATAACCTAATAATGTAGAAATAAAAATGTGGTAGTGTCCCTACAATCTATTTTCATCGATTGCTGTAGTCTCTATCCATTCATGTTTAATGAATAGTTTCTTCACAATTTGGTAAAAAGCAAGAAATCCTACAATCATCTGTGATTCACTGTTAACTTTTATCATTAATCATTGTATTTGAATGGATTTTTCTAAGAAGAAGAAACCTAGAGTTTTGTCCCATTAGCATACATTTTATTATTCTAACTAAATCAAACATCAATTGTGACCTTGATATTATGTTAAAGTCATATGATACTTCATATTAAAAAAAAGTTGAATATGTTTTATTTACTTGTAAAATTGAGAATGGAAACGGGGAATTTGTCAAAAAGAGAACAACCCGACCAAAGCGCAAAAACAGCCCAATTGCGAGGGAAAACCTTGATGAAAGAATGTAAACAAAAGTTTACTGGAAGGTAAATAGTAATAATTGATTCTCAAAAAGAACAAATGAAATAGACCAAATCATAAAACAACTGTTATGGAAAAGTTTAAGAAAAAAAAAGGAGAACGCGTGGAAAATATTTAAAAAAATTAAAACATCGCTCTAACCATTCACGTATTTTTCCCGTGCTCCACGGTTCTGTATTTATTGTTTATCAATGTCACTATCCGGTACATTTCGGCAACAAACTCAGAAGTTAAATAACTAGCGATCAACAATCACTGAATGAAATATTAAGAGTCGATAATCGTTATAGATTCATAATAAATGTAAAAAGAGTGCATACAGGACTTCGTGTAGTATATTTTTCTTTATCTTTTACTGTTTCTGTTAAATGTATGCATAACTGGTACATGAACTCGGTACGATTAAAAGCTTTACATACTGTGCATATACATGTCTATTGTTAAAGGCTTATTTTGCCATCTTAATGTTTTTTTTTTTATTGTTGTTTTTCTTTGATTCCGTAACTCATTGACGCATATTCAATATCATATTTTATTCATACCATAAATATTAATATTGCGATTTTTAAACTTTAATGTCATTTATTATTTGATTTGGTTTTTAATGATCATATTCTACACTTTAATTGTAAATTTATATTCGAGACGAAAACATGCTAATTTGATATGAATCAGAACTATACTTTGTACAAGACGGACAAGCTCAGCCAGATTTTGAACGTTCACACAATAATCCCTGTGCGTAATGAAAGACAAATCAGGTTCAGCGAATTCAGAACAATTCAATCGCTTTGACTCATTTTATCTTACACACTTACTAGTGATCAGTGCAAAAACTTGATTAGTGCAAAACTACTTTACACAAAAACAAGACCTAAATGTGTTGTATTTCTTTTAATATTTTGACTTTGCTCTATGTTTGTCCGGAAGTATTTGCTTAACTTTGAGTCCCTGCAGTCTAACAAAAATACCAAAATCCAAGGAAGCCTCAAAAAGGGAAAGTCTTTTAAAGACTGACAAAATCAAACGCCATCAATCAACGAAACAAATGAAAAGTGCATTTTGATTACTATCCTATTCCGATCAAACCCGAAAGTCGTTCTCTACCAAGAATGCAGTTTTGGTCTGTTATAAAACCTTAATATTAACTTAATTGTTGCTGTTGTTCAAAAAGAAACCTTTTAATCTATTAGCAAGTGCTTTCCTATGGCTTATCAATACATACAATACTCTAGCTTAAATTGTCAATTGTAATATACCATCCATTTCCCATCAATCATCATATCGCAGTAGACATCAAAAGGTCCATCTTTATGATACATCGTATAAATTCCACTTGCGCTTCCATGCGGAACGTCACTACAGTCAAGGAATTCATCTGGAATATTATAAATACACAATTCTTAAGCTAATCGCAAATTAAAATAAATACAAATGAGAAACACGAGATACTAGTAAATCATGTAACTAATGAAATTTGAAACAAACTATTAATATAAATAAGAAGTCAGAGGAAAACCAAACAGATAACCTAAAACAGTAAATGATAATGGCATTTATCTTATTTATACATAAGAGTAAGAATTGGTAGATTGCCGAATAAAATGCATTGCTAGGATATTAGAAATTTTTAATCAACAGTACAATACAGGACAGAAAATTAGGATGACCGTACACAAAAACGCTACTGTAATCTACGATATTGAACTATTGGAAATATAGCTTCAAATTATCAACGTCATCAGTGATAAAAATATTTTTTTGAAGTTTTTCTAGCTTAGACATACAATAATACCATTTACGGTACCAATTTTTCTGCACCAGATGCGCAATTCGACAAAAAATGTCTCTTCAGTGATGCTTGATGACAAAATATTTGAAAATCCAAAGCTTCTTAAAAAGATGAAGAGATAATGCTCATGACATGCATGTTGGTGAACAGCAGTCCTCGTAGAATATATATCATGTGATTGTTGTTTGCGTTTCATCCAGTGGCAAAAAACGTCATGCGTGTTCAAGACGAGAACAAATTATGAATAAATATAATACATAGGTCCTGCAATAAGGGGTCAACCAGGTTGGTGGACGGAGAATTTTGGAACACAACATAAAAAATAAGGAATTTTGGATTGGGACCGCAATTAGACATGCAGCATGCCACCAACAAACTGCAACGGTTCAAAACGTGAACACTTGTCTAGGTAATGTGTACATATGTGTATATTTATCAAAGTAGATGTGAACGTTTGTCAGCGGCAACGGTACATGTGTCCAAGGCATTGTATATACTTTGAGTTGGTCCTAGTTTGATGTAAACAAAATGATCTGTATCAAATCTATTAAATTTAGCAATTGTTATTAACTAAGGTTTCAACTTCCTCATGCAAAATGAACCTCATATACTATAAGCTACACTGTGAGACCGTTTAATGCTTTAGAAGGTTTAATAATTTCCATGTCAACATTTTGATCTCGAGCGTATTGGATGAAGGTTAATCTGGAAAAACTGGTTGTGCGAACAGAAATCTAGACAAAAGTGCTTTAAAAATATACGTATGATTCCAATTTCAGTGCACACGACAAGTATGTCCTAAATACACATGTTAAAGTTTAATGTCATTGCCTACGAAAAAAGAGGCGAAATATAACATGTTTTACAAGGGAACACTAAAAACTTTCAAGTCGGAAAGAAACTGACAACGTCATTGTAAAAAACGACGAAAAAACATAATAAGTTCACAAAATACTACATAAAATGTACAGACTGAGCAACTACAGTCCAATTAAAACTGGCGGTTATATCAGGCGCTCTGGAATGGTAGGTAGACCCTAATTTACATGTGACGTATATCGTGTAACTCCTTTAAAATAAGTTGATACGTTAAATGTATTTCAAGTAACTGGGGATCACGCACTAGCGCATTGGTAAATGATGTTTATTCAACCCTAAGTTATTACCAAATTCGTAAATTATTATTCAACATAACTCAAAACAAGGAAACGACAAAACAAATTGATACTATCCCGACTCCCCTTAATGCCGTCAAACGTCAAAAAAAAAAAAAGTTACGATATTTCAGTAAATAAAAAATATACACATGTTCGCATCAACTTTTGTAACAAATATCGTTATAAATGTTAACTATAAAACAAACCTGTAAACTTATATGGTAATTTTCGGAGGACAATTCCGTTCGCAAATGGTTCTGTTTCCGAGACACAACAAGAGTATAACAGACACTGTTGTGTTACTTTGATAAAACTTGCAGAGTAGCAGGCTGAATAACTTGCACACCAACTTACACAGAATATGCCAGATACATGTTTCATTTTGCCGATTGATGTTTCAGTTGAAGGAATTGTCTTATTCTCTTCAACTGCAAACTTTTCCTTTTTTATTCTAATGGTGAAGCCGTATGAGCAAACAAAGATAGTGAACCAGGTGTATAATATAAGACAGTAAAACATGTTGCAAAACTTTCGTTCCAGATGTGGCAAATCTAACACCAGAACCACATCTTTATATGTGATTGATTTCCATCTTTTTTATTTGTCTATTTCTAGCCAATTAAAGTACAAACTAACTTTTCCTTCAACTTGAATATTTGAGGATAACACAAATATCTAATTAATACTACAAGTAATTATACATTTTATGTAGTCCAATGTTCATAATTAATCATTTTTGTTGCATCTTAATAAGAAATGCTTGTAACATCAATACAGAAACTTATAAAATACGATAGTTCTGTACTTCACGTTTGCACATCTCAAATTGAAATTGAAAAAAGAATGAGCAATATTTGTAGATAAACAAAAAGCTTAAATTAATGACTATAAAACTAAAAAAAAATGTCCTCATAGTGCAGACAAGAAATATGTCAACACGACAATTATTTTGCAAGGATAATTACTATTTATTTAATTTATTAAATGTTTACATAGAACGTATCAATGATGTAGCAAAACAACATGGATATCGGTATTGATCGATTAACCAACTTGTTTTGTATATTTTTGGATTGTTTGGGTTGTTTCCATTTAAATATTACAATCTAGGGTAAATATTCATATCATATGAAAGACCTTGGTTTAAACCTCACATATATTTATCATCTGTTTACAAGCAAAGATCACATTATCAGTTTGTATTACTTAAATATTTAAGGCAATCCCTTTCTGTGATGCAATCCAACCATTTGACGGTCCGATTATAATTTATATATTACATGTGTATATAAACTCGGCATTTAAAATGTCCCTGTATGGTGGTTTTTCGAGTAAATATTTTGTCTAGTCTTAAAAATGTTTTGCTTATAACCAATATGTATTAAATGTTTTTCCCACGTACTTTAATTTTAAGGACATTAATTCCAAATACAACTTTTGATATTTATTAAGAGACAGAAGATACCAAGTATGCATTTAAAAATCACAAATCGGGATAAACTTACAACGCCATGGCGAAACACGAAACACGACCTTACAAAGCCACGACAAAACACGAAACACAACTTAGGGACAAACGAGTCAACAAAACAATAAACAGAAATCTAAAGAATGAAAAAAAAAAGACTCAAAAGAAATGGGGTTAATCGCACGAAGGTTCAGTTTATCCTACTCAACTAATGACATTTGTCCTGATACTCTTGTTAATAAACACCTGATACACTGATGAGTCATTTTCAGTGAATTAGCAACGTACAATGCGGATTGATAAATGTTTTTTGTTTAACTCTACGACATCACCATATATAAAAACCATAGAAACATTCTCTAACCATTTAACTTACATCAGTACATGAGTTTTAGTCTCTCGTACGTATAAATATGAATTGCTTTTTAAAAGTTTCCATTTATCGGTAGATTATCCAATATTCGTTTTGACATATTTGTAATAGGCTTCAGCTGGCAAGAATAGCAAAAATTGGATTAAAAAAAAATAGTTGATACTTTTACAAAAACGATGGAAGATATCAAGGGGGAATTCTACATTCATAAGATATAGATAAACTGACAACGCCGTGGCAAATAAAAAACGAAAAACACGACAAACAAGTCCGAAAAACAATATATGGAAAGCTAAAGACTCACCAAAACGAATATCACCAAGAACTACGTGTTACTTCAGGTGCTCCGGAAGGGTGAGCTAGTGTGCAATATCAGGATTTAATACGAAGGGTCTTAACATAAAATTTGCTATGTCAATTTAATAGCAAACACCAGATGTACATTAACCAACCCTCATTTTAAATAATTAACTTAACGAATCATTAACCTGTTTGTCTGATTGGAATAAAGGCGAAAGTGAAATCATTTTATCAATTGGTAAGGTTAAAAACAAAACATATACAACCATTCAATCATAATAATAATAAAAATGATTCTTAAAAGTGTTTTTTCTTTACATTTCAGACGAAAAAAGGTCTATGAACAGGATGTATCACTCGAGTATCATTATAATATGTAAGTTATTCACATATTTTGCTAGAAACATGCCCTTAAATAATGTAACATACATGAATGTAAGCAAAATAAAAGCCGTTAGTTTTCTCGTTTGAATTTTTTAAATTTGTCATTTCAGGGTTTTTTATAGTTGTCTATGCGGTATGGGTTTTGCTCATTGTTGGAGGCCGTACGGTGACCTATAGTTGTTAATTTCTGTGTCATTTGGTCTCTTGTGGAGAGCTGTCTCATTGGTAATCATACCACATCTTCTTATTTTTGTATTTGTTTTATCTTGACTATGAAACCATGACAACTGATTGAGATCATAATGAAGGTCCAAAAAGTAATAAAAATATATATAATTATGTGAAGTTACTGTAGTTATGAATGCAACTCTTTGTTTTTGTTTGTTCTTTTCTATCCAAAATACCTAATACTTTTTTCTATTTAAATAACTTTTCTTTTTTAAATGTTTCTAAATTATACAATAATACCTTAAATGCACTTTACAGTATCCCTGAATTGTTTGTGTTTTTTTTTTTTTTTTTTTTTTTTTTTTTTTTTTTGCCACTTGGAATGTCAAAACTACCTGTGCTTAGACAATTATTTTACAAACATAGACCAGAAATTGTAACATAAATACCAAAAATTGCTTTTCTCACACAATGCTTGATATTGACCGGAAGTACATAAGATAGTAGAGTCAACATATTTAATAAGCAAAAACCTGTCCTCAATGCTTTGTTTATTTTACATGATTAGTTGTCCTAATTTGTCATAAACCTTATGCCTTATACTTAGTATAAGTTACATGAGTAATATCCACTTCATGTGATCGGCGAAACATACATGCATCTTAATATTAACCGTTCATTAGTTAAAACCTTTTCTATATATACCAATACCAAATTGTTTATTATAGTGACATATATTTATAATATCAAACAATATATCAATAAGCCGTTGTAACTACATGTATTAACATCCATCCCTTTGGACCTATAAGTCACTTTGAACATTTATATATATAAAAAGAATAATCATTTAACGGCGGACAAAATTAGAATATAGGTTTGATTGTTCCTATACAAAAAGTTTTTTCTCTTATTAAATGCATTGTTAAAATATTTAGCAGTTTTTCTAGGATATTTGCAGATAAGCACTATAAATTGTTCATCTTTAGAGATGACTTCAAAAGAGTGTTCTATATTCAGTATAAGTTGAATTCTTAAATCATATAACATTATTGATAAATTTAAGTTTCCAATGCTAAAACCAAGGTCAAGGTCCTTAACTTCCTGCACTAAGTCATTGATAAAATTGAGAATATTACGGATGAAAGATTGTAGCCTTGCTGAACACCGGATTTACAACAATTTATCATTCAATCGAGTACAAGCCGTGGTATTGACGTAAATGTTTTTGATAGAACTATAAATCTTCATCGATTTTATTTAAAAAAAGCTTATACAGTAGCATATCTCTATCACCAAATTCAAACGCCTTTTTTAAATCGATAAATATAGGAAACGTTTTTGGACAGTTCCTCACAATTGCAATTAGTGTGAAAATATAGTCTATACATGAACGGTGCGCAAGAAACCCATTCTGTTCGTCTGCTGACATATCGTTTATTTCTAAATATGTGGATACTCGACTGTTTATAAACGCACTATATAGTCTCGAGATACAAGAAATCAGACTTATTCTACGATTTGTCTTTAAAAATTGGACAAATTATTGCCTGTCATCAGATTGATGGAATAATGCTGGTCTCAAATATAAGCTGAAACATAGAATGAAGCACGGTTACCACAGATTCGTATTTCAAGACTTCATATGTTGTTGATTCCACAATCCTTTCTATTTTTTGTCACATGTATTAATTGCCTGATTTCGTCGATAGTTTATGTTGTATTCAGTTCCTGGTTTTCGTCGTATAACGGCTCAAGCATACGGTCTTCTAAAGAAGACTTTTGTGATAATACTTGGGTATGAAAATTGTCATCATACTTCGCCGTACTATGGTCCATGTTATAAATTTTATGAAAATTTGTTTTCCACCTGTTTAACACTGAATCATCATCAATTACGATTTCACCGTTTGGACGGTATACTTTTCGGGGTCCTAGCTTTTGATTTTATCCCAGAAATCATTAGGATTCGATGTAACCGTATTATAGATTTCCAAACAAAACGATTGTCTGTAATGACGTTCACATTATCTTAATTTTCTATCGAATGATTTGTGAGCCTGTTGATATTCCACCCTACATCTCCCTCTTTTAGATGATCTTCCGTTAAATCCAAGAAACCGTTTTTCCTTTAGACGCATTGCGTTCCACAGTTGACGGGTTTCCTCATTCCAGAACGGTTTAGAATTTTTATGTTGTTTTCTTGTCAGTCTACTTGTATCAAATAACGGAATTTGACAATTCCTTTCATCAATTATCAAAGAACAAAGATCCGAGTAAATATTATCCTTATAACTTTGCGTCTCCCTCGTGGTCTCAATTCGTTGAATTAAAGTTTGCAGTGTTGCTTTTCGTAGATCAGATCCAAAAAGTCATTAGGAATCGATTAAAGCCTGAAGCGTTTTAACTTTTTTAATTTCGAACTACTATATTCGGATATGTTAGTTAATGTTTTAAATTCTGCCAATAGAATAGAATGATCTAGAATTTATTTCTGTCATCTAGAAATTTAAAAAATCGTTCTGCTCAATTACAGATCGGGTAGTGATAACCTTGAATGAGGACAGAACACAGGTCGAGAACGTCATGAGGAACACACATATATAGTCCACCACGGATTTTCCTCTTCATTTGAGTTGTATCTATGTTTAAAATACACGTTTTCAATTCATTAAAGAACTCTAAGAATGATTTTCGATGTTGATTGACTGTTTTGTTGATCGCTGTCCTGCTTCGTATTGAATCGAATCGAAATCAGAAAAGTCATTTTAAGTTTATAACAACAAAACTGGGGAACATGTTTGATGGCCCATTACAAGTTATTCTTTTGTAAAATATAATTTAAAATTGATTGCGGTTTTGTTATGTTGTGAAAAATGAATCTGAAAAGGGTTCGCAAAAAAAAAAAAAAAAATAGCATTATGCGATTGCAATAATTCATTTGACATGTATAGCCATTGTTTAAAAATTGCAACAATACATAGAAAAAAAAAAAAAAAAAAAAAAAAAAAGTTTTGCATTAAAAGTATAACTTGTGTTTAAGTTATTGCGGTATCGAACGTTTCTAACATAAGGTATTTGTTTCAGTCTTTTCTACTTTAATTTATGTATCATAGAGAAAACATTCAATCAGTATGTCAATATTGGTATAAGTCAAAGTCCAGCTTTTCATTCTAGTCGTCTCACTTTGCAGAACCGATCAATTACATTAATTCCCAATTTATTCTCGTCCTGAGTTTGAAGGACTCATATACTATAGAACGTTAAACAAACTAGTTAATCGGTTTTGGGGAGCAGACAATTGTTTTGTTGGTGTGTCATTGACCTTTAATCCTTATATCTATTTTTATATCTTTTGAGTTTTATGTACATGTATAAATAATAATCTGTCTTATAACAGGTTTGTTCTAGTCTATCTATGTACATTTCGTATTGAGTGCTCATAATATCGGATTTTACATAATGACATCTAGCTGATGTCTTACTAAAATTATTGTCAATTTTTTTTATTGCTATTATTTTTTTTAGATATTCATTTCTATTGTTTGAAGCTGTGTGTTGTAAGAACGAGTGGATTTATCATGATGAATCTAAGTTGGATAAAGAAAATTCTCGGATATATGTTATACAGCTTGAACATCATAACCAACGAAAACCAGACTAAAACTATGACTATCTAACTAAGTATAGCGGTGATACATACCAGCCACATTTTTCAATTAGGGACAATGAAAACGAACGATTACATAAAAGGGCCACACAACTTACCAACTCCAAATTATTTCAACACATATATTCTTTAATTTATTCTCTGAACAAAAGAAAGGTCCGTGGCACGACAGTTTAAGACTTTGACAATAATGTATGTTGAAATGATTAAAGGTTTTATGTAAAAATTAGGAAATGTGGTATGATTGCCATTGAGACAACTATCTACCAAGGTTCAAATGACGAAGATGATATCATGGATATGTCACCGTACAGCCTTCAACAATGAGAAAAACTCATACCGTATAGTCAGCTATAACATATGTGATTGCTGTGAAATGCAAGGTCCGTCAAATTTAAGTTTGGTCCATTTAGTTTGTACCACAATTCTTACATCATGATTTTAGATATAGGTATGATCGACAACAACAAACCAATTTTACGAATTTACACCTTAGTTTAATCACTGTGCGTCACCAATCTGTGGCCGACAAGCAATGAAAACCTCAATGATTGATAGACGATTACCTATACTGTTAAAATATTTTTTTTTCGCAAGGGACTTATGTACGAGGAATTCGACAGTAGAAAATTAATGCGAAAGTGTCAAGCTCGAATATTATATGAATATCAACAAAGTTAAAATATTGCGACAATGAATTGACGGTAAACTTGACAAACAATCCGCAACAGTAAGTTACTTTACAGTATGTAATATGCACAAAATAGTATAAGCAAATGCATAATGTCCATTTAAACAAAATAACGATATCATGATCTGTGAAAATAAATTGTTACTATGAATTCATGCGAACATATTGATGTGACACACAACAACATATTTTTGGTACACTTATTTCAGTAATTGAGAGATAAGCATAATATGAATGGTTTGACACACAATTATACCCCAATACCCTAATACACCATCTTCAAACAAATGTATCATAGAAAGTTAATTCAAAAATAATATTACAAAACTAATATATAAATGATAGAAAAAAGGTTGCTTTTGATACCGCGATTTTCTAAATATCAACAGAATTAATGTAAATAGTTGAAATGCAGTGAAATTTGGTATTATTTTGTGACATTCCTTTAGTTCATAAGATTAATATGAACATTTTCATTAATGAGTTTTTATATACTATATACTCCTATTCTCTAACATCAAGGACTACCTAGTGGATCTTAGTAGTTTAAATACGTAACTTTGTTTATATGCTGTTTTTATGCTTTAGTTTGGAATCAGCAATACAGCTCTTAATGCATTTTTAATGTACATCGAGTGTTTAGGCCAAAGTTGTGTTTTTCTTTGTTTTGCGTCCGCGTGCGGTTAGGTTTTTACTGCCGAAATCGTAAAAACAAACACAGAAAAAAATCCGGAAAATGTACCGGAAACGGTTTTGTTTTTTATAAATTCCGGAAAATTTACCGGAAACATGTCTAATGTTATTGGCGCCTCGATCAAGATCTTTTTTGCGATTTCAAAAACGGTGTTATAACGTTCATGTTAACGGAAATAAATGATTCGGAAGTGTCAAGGACACGAAGGACAAGAAATGTGAGAAGAAAAAAATAATAAAACTATGACGGCTGCTGCCTCCAAAGCAGCATTAGTATGCGTGTCAGTTAAACATAACAATGTGGATGTTTTGCCACCATACGCTTTCCATGTTGAACAACATCAAACATATTCCCAACTGTTGGAAGCCCTTTTTATTGCCAGTGCAAGAGACTCGTCAAATACTCGTTTTAAACAGGCCATCGCCATTTCGGACAAAACATTGATTAAGTGCTTTGTGTCACAAGCTGCAGATATGAAAGACAGAATTGAAACAAACTTGTCTGTAAAATGTATGCAAGGTTGCGAATTATTTGGTCCTTTTGTGCATTTTATTCTAAAAGATTACAAACTTGATGAACCCTTAACAGCAAAACAAAATGCATTTGACGTTCTGATGTCTGCAGGAAAATCTGTAAAGCTTGAATACCCTGAAAAATTTGGCTCGAATCCAGATGAATGCACTAGGGGAGACTATCGTTTGAGAAATGACTTCATAGATTTAGTTCTTCAGCAAAATGGTATGGGCTTCCCTAGTGGGTTAGTAAAGACTGTGGGTAAACCGATTGTCGATGCATTTTCAGATGTGCTGTTTTATATTTTGCCACATTTAACAAAAATATGCTCTAGGAGCTTCAAATTTCCAGAACTTTTTAATTGTTTCTTGAACGATTCCATGACCATGGAACAGACATACAACAATCCTGGGAATCATAAAAATAAAACAAGATTGAGCTCAGATGTCCTTGATCAGAAACTGCAGGGATTGTATGATATTAAATTGAACTTTGCGGTTACTTTATCAAATCCTAGATACAAAAAGCTGAACGAAGCTTTGGAGAGCACTCTCAGGGGCGTTCAAGCGTACATAGACAATCTTACTCAGACCAATGAGAGACAAAAGAAACTTCATCAAAGTTTACAACCAGCAAGAAGCATTGACAATGGAACATCATCTCAGGTTAAATTCATCAAAGGCGGTGTCAGAACACAAATTGAAATTGAAAAATACAAAGATCTTGAAGAAATAACAAAAGATGTTGAACCGTACCAACCAGTATTTATCAATGATGTTCTCCCTATACATAGAAAGAATAGGTTTGACTACATAACAGGTATCAAGTTGTCATATAACATTGAAATGTATACATATCACCCAGGGGCTCGATCTTTCAGTTTGTGGTTTTGTTGGAAATCAGGAACAGTTGATCCTTGCAAAACAAATGCAGTTGTACACAAAATTGAAAGTAGTGGTACTATTCCAAGTTTTCACACCAGAGCTATGAGAAAAGAGTTCATGTACAGATTTAGTCTTGTTACAAAAATCAGTCCCGCTATCATGACTCAGTTATATCAGTACCTCACAGGTGATCAGAGTGTAATGTCAGCGCAAGCAAGCAAAGATGTTCAAGCTAGACTCAAGTTGTTACTTGATACTCAGGATCCTGATATAGTATATGATCTAAGAAACATAAATGAAGGCCGACCAGAAAGTTTCACAGTGTTTTGGGAAGAACTTGACAAATATCTCAATGAACAAACAGCAAAAGCTGTTGATGACCGTCGTCACGGGACAGTTTGTCATAGTGGAATTGCTATGTCGGTGCCTGATTTACGGAAGATTATTAAGTCTCGACTACCAGAAAATGTACCTGTTCCGTCAGAAAAATGGCTTTTCTTACAATTTCAACCAAGAAATCCTTATCAGAAGTCAGCGCTTCATTTTACTGGTCGATTTAACCTGAAATTTAAAGTTCAGTCTCGTCAGTTCAACATTGACCACCAAGATGCACATTATGCTGCGGCTGTATTCAGATACTTGAAAGAATTTTGTATAAAATTCAAAGAATTTACTGCACTGGTTTGTGTTGATGACAAAGCTTCTATACCCATTGGCGAACCTGGTGTTCCCATGGCAACCGTAGCCAGGGGAAAACAAACAATCGTTCAAGGTGACATGCCATTTATGGTAGCTGATCATGATACAGCAACAAAATGCAAAATTGTTCCATCAACAATTCTCATCCCAGACATTCCAAATTCTATTGAGGATGGATCTTTTTACAGAGGAACTGTCTGCACAATACTCAAGGATAGCCTTTTTCAGTCGTCAACTCCGTTAAGGCATTCAGCTGAAATTCGACAAATGTTAGGGGCTACTGGTAATTTTGGTAAACCGATCAGGGTCATTTATAGTGATGGAGGTCCTGACCATAGGGTAACATATCCGTCTGTTCAGCTGGCCCTTGTTGCTCTATTTCTGATTGATGACTTAGATGTTTTGTTGGCAGCGAGGTGTTGCCCTTCACATTCCTACACAAACCCTGCAGAAAGATGGCACTCTGTCATGAACCTAGCCTTGCAGTCTGTTGCACTGGAACGATCTCAAATGGATTCTCAGTATGAACGGGTAATGCAGCGTTGTGACACAATGAAGGCAATCCGTGATTCTGGACAAAAAGTTCAAGGATTTTCTGATGCATTATCAAACAGTTTGTCAGGAGTCATTGAGACACTCTCACAGTTATTTGGTAGACTCTCTTTGAAAGACAGACCATGCATGATTGGGAAACCAGCGACAGATTTGTTGATTGATGAAGTATGGAGTTCATTAGAACCAGTAGATGAGACAATTACCAAAGATGATACCACATCAAAATCTCTCTCAGGTAAGGTCACAACCCTTTGACCTTTAGTGGAGGGCGTGGGGGGCATTTGCGGAGCATTGATTGTGACATACATGTATCACAAAAAAAATAATAAACAAAAAACAATGAATATTTACCTATACATGTACAAATCAGTTAAAATCACAGCCAAAATTTTAAAACTAGAAATGTCAGATAGTCCGTCAACAAAACAAAATTTAAAAACATACATGTTCATATTTTTCTTTCTATTGACCTGTTTATTTTGATTGAAATATATTGTTGATATCATTTATGCGATATGCGATGTTATTATAAAACACGACTACCAAAATTGAATATATTCTGAATTTTACAGGCAAGAAGAACTATCAGGAGTTTCTGAACCATTGTACAGTAAGACGACAGTATTTCTTCATGATTAAGAAGTGTGGAAAGGCTGATTGTAACATTTGCAGACCAGTACGTGGACCATGGGGACAGGAGGCTTTTAATGAGGTCCATTTCCTTCCAGGTATTAAAGATTCAATTTATTTTATCTTTTCAATGCTTCTGACAGGTATAATGGTACATGTACTTATTTACATGTAATATAAAGCATTGAATGGAATTTTGCAGATGTATTTGTGCATACATTTACTTAAGCATTCATATATATTTCTTTTATCCCTACAATGATGGATTGAATATATACATATGTATGTAATTTTACCTCCGCTTCAAAAGCCGGTGGTATTTAGTGATGCCAATGTCTTTGAATCACTTTGCCCATCCATCTGTGATTTTCCCAGATGTGATGAACACTTCTCATGCATGGAAACTATGAATCACAGGATTCTGAAATTTTGCTTGAACTTTCATATAGGTACATGTATGATGTATGGTAAGAATTTGACATTTTACTTTTAAATCTTCAATCGTGCATGTAGCAATCCTTTTATTTTTAGATCCAGTACCTATGCCTACAGACCCAGACCACTATCAGAAATTTTCTGAGCTATATGGGAAAAACACCTCAGAGGAACACAGACCCAGTCTCCAACAGAAAAAAGCATCCATAGGGAGTGCAAAAGACAAAGGAATAAGAATATCAGGCGAGACTGTCAGAGCTGTCCTAAGATGTGAGGATTGCAATAAACCAAGGTATGATAACTGGAATAAACTAATTTATTTGTACATTTAATAGTTAGGCCGTTGGTTTCACGTTTGAATGGTTTTACATTTGTCATTTCGGGGCCGTGTATAGCTGACTATGCGGTATGGGCTTTGATCATTGTTGAAGGCCGTACAGTGACCTATACATGTTATTTTTGTGTCATTTGGTCTCTTGTGAAGAGTTATCTCATTGGCAATCATACCACATCTTTTTGTATCTATCCTATGCCATATACTGTTCATGTAGATATGTATTTTGAAACTATATTTTACCAATGGAAATAAAATGTATTTAAAACAATATAAAGCATTCCCAGAGAAAGCTCCCTTTCGATTTTGAATTGTTTCAGATTTTTCGTTTCTGAGTTATGGACTTGAGGACTTAGGCCAATGGGGCCCTTTATGACGGGTCATTTTCTAGTTTTATTACTACATGTTTTATCACATGTCAAGAATTTGTTCTTCATTCAAGAAATATATTGTTTATCTTTTATCTTTATTGACAATGATTTGAATACATTAATCCCATTATTGATTGCAGATGTGTCCATGCCAACAGGAAATTAGACAAGGACCAGTTGATATTGCTACAGGGCCTGGAGGAAGACATCTCTTACATCTGTGGAATGGACTTCTTCCTGATGATCATCCTCTTCAGAAGGTATTATATCTTGTAGTTTTACAACTTGGGCCTCTATTCTATATATCAATACATGTGAAAACAAATATGGGATGTACATTATTAAAATATGCAAACACTAGCAACAAAGAAGACCTTCAATAAAACGTTTTATCTGCACATTGAGACAATGTCTTTTAATATATGTGATATGTATGGATCTTTTATATTTTCAACGATTGATTCTGTATTGATGAATATTATGCTTGATTAAATGAACATTTGGTGTTTTATTTTCTTTTAAATATTTCCATTTTGTATTTATGTCGGTTTCTCTGGTACTTCATATCACTCTCATGTGTCAAGAGACAAAATATTAAATGTGTTTCCTATCTTTCAGATCTGCTGTGTACTAGATGGTATAAATTGTGCAACGGAAGTATCTGCCCATTTCTATAGTTCGAGATTGACATTTCGACCCGTTTGTTACGTTTGTGGAATTGACTCTTCTCTAAAAGACATTTCTGTGGAGGAAAGAAGTTCGTATCAATCCGTCCACCCAGTGTGCACAAACTGTTTTAATTCTGGTCATCTTTCCAGAAAGAGAGAGAGAAAAGCCAAAACAAGAAAACATTGACAGTTGATTTAGTTCATGGTGTTGTTGGAGTTATTTTAAATAGACATTTTAAATTTGAAAGATGAATTTGATATGTTGTTTTATTAGAATGCTTTAGATTTAAAGCCTTGTTAAGTGACAATTCCTCTGAGATTAATATTTCTTGCTGATACCATTCCTTTCTTTTGAGGGATCATCAAACTAAATTTACATTTTACTTTAAATATAACAGATTTTTTTTATTTTGTTTGGTCTTGTCCCATATTTTTATTTTATATTTTACATATCAATCTAGTCAGTTTCTTTGTTTGATCTAGTCCCATTTTTTAGTTTTAATTTTACATTCAAATCTAGTCAGTTTTTCATATTGTCATAAATTTTGTTGCATTTTTAAAAGTTTTGAGTATTAAAAGTTGAAAAAAGATTTATATATTTATTACAGGTTGAGAAAGAATGGCTGCACCATAAAAAATACATGGGACCCTTTGATAGCACCTCATTTTAAACTCTACAAGGGACTGTCTTTTCATCATCAAGAGACATTGATATAAATTCTATGGGTGGTGGGTACTATAAAAGTGCCTTCAAAGCCCCATGATGTCTTTTTTCTGGAACATCCCTGAAAGGTAACATATGCACAAGGTTTATCTTACCAACTCAAGTGAATTTAAAATGTTAAGGGTTCACCATGAGATCTTCAACAGATGTTGTCAACTAATTTGATCATCTAATACCAATTAAACGTCTCCTATTGCCTGATATATGTTGTCAAATGGGTTTAGGAGCTACCATTTGATTTTTATGGGGGGGCTAGGATGAAAATTTTGTCCTGCCTTTTTATTTTTCCCTCTATTCGGTCCTGCCTTTTTATTTTTCACTCTATTCGGTCCTGCCTTTTTTTTTTAGTTTAACCTGACTTTTTTTTTACATAAATTGTCATCCTGCCTTTTTTTTTTTGCAAATAATCTCATCCTGCCTTTTTTTTTACTCAAAACTCCTGTCCTGCCTATTTTTTTAAATTTCATCCTAGCCCCCCCATAAAAATCAAATGGTAGCTCCTTAGCATGGAATTGTCTTACTTTGTTCCTAATATCTATGGTCCTTTTTGCATTTTTGGTGCTCTAAACTTTTGTGTTTTTTTTGGTGTGTGTGTTTTTTCTTGGCTGGCTGGTAGGTTTTTCATTTTCAGTTGACGCAAAACAAAAAAAAAAACACAACTATGGCCTTAGTTTAATATATACCGAGTTTTGTAATTTACGACACATTACATAAAGTAACAAAGTGTCAATTAAAAAGAACATATTTTGTTTTGAAAACAGAAAATATTTAGACAAGATAAAATGTTAAATCATCTATAGTCAACAATAGAACAGGGTGTAATAAATTTTGTTTTTGCAAATACAAATTGAATAGCTTGACGTATTGAAAACGGCCGTAAGCATGTACTAAATTTGAGGTAATTTATATTTTTTTTCTCATGTAACTGAAATATCTGAAGTGAACAAGTATGAATTAATTGGTATGCAAACGCCAATTCACTGTGAAGATTGGTGTACGGATTTGAAAAAAATATATATATTGCAACTCTACCAACATTGTTACAAGGAGTCTCGTTTGCACTTACAAGTACGGCCGTAGTAATTTATAAGAATTGTGATGCCTTAATGACAATATTATCGTTTAGGTATGTAAACTCCAATTTACTTATGCCACCGCAAAGATTAGTTTAAACATATTTTATTGTTCAAAATGGCAAATGGATCAAACAAAAGTTTTACAACTTGAAGTGACGTCTTCTCCAAAATAAGTAAATAAATATACAATTAATTAATAAATGAACACATCATATATCTTATATCAACAAATTGTTTAAACATGCATTTTTGTAAAGACATGAACACAAAAGGAAACTCATTGAAACGAATCAATGCCTTAATGACAATATTATCGTTTAGGTATGTAAACTCCAATTTACTTATGCCACTGCAAAGATTAGTTTAAACATATTTTATTGTTCAAAATGGCAAATGATTCAAACACAAGTTTTACAACTTGAAGTGACGTCTTCTCCAAAATAAGTGAATAAATATACAATTAATAAATGAACACATCAAATATCATGTATCTTATTTCAACAAATTATTTAAACATGCATTTTTGTAAAGACATGAACACAAAAGGAAACTTATTGAAACGAATCAATGCATACTTGTTTTCTAATGAAATGATAAATGATGTTTTAATATGAACCCTTTACTGATAATTGATCAATAGGCGTATATGCAATGTTAACAAACTAACATTGAGGAAGTTATGTAAGAGTGATGAAATTTGGTTTGATGAATAGAGAATAAAGGAATTTTGGTCTTACGAGCAACAGATATTCATTGTCAAAATAAGTAAAAAACATTTTATTGCATTTTTCCTCAAGTAGTACCCAGCAAATTTCTCTCGAGGGAATTTTCTACGGTATTTGCAACCAATCAAATAAGATTACATATGAGATGATTCAAAAGAGATATTTGCTAAGAATAATGCGAGAAATAATAATGCGTTTATAATTTTAACCTATTTTGATTTCGATATTGAACTTAAGGCGTCACAATAATCGTTTTACTTTGCTAGATTATATTTACATGTTTTATTTATGTTTAAAATTGGTTATATCAGTGTAATGTTTTAAAGTCAGTTGTTTTGCATTTTACTATTATTATTATTAATATTATTATTACTACTATTTCTTTGATATCATGCTATATTTGTTGTAGAAAAACTTTTCTAATAGAAAACAAATTTTTTTCAGATGAGACATGGTGTCATTTGTATATAATCCCCTTCACATAAGGCCAAAGGATAACTTTTACGTGAAAACTAAGGTTTCATATTTATTAGTGGGTTGAATAAAGGTCAACAGTTGTTGACATTTATTTTCCGATAATCAAATTTCTTACATCAATATTTAATATACAAATATTAAAACAATGAACGAATCATATCACATCTGAGCGGAGCGAGACAGGAACTAGTCTTATTTTTATAATGCAAAAGCCATGTGAATCCAGTAAAATGTTCCAAAATGGATTATGACCAAATTTGTTCGATTTTAGATCAGACGACTTTTCTGGTATTGTAAGTTTTGGTGAGTTGTGACACAAATACATCGTACAGGTACACCAATTCGAGATATAACTTAAATCTTGTGTAGCGTTAATTTTAGTCTATCGTCCTTATACTGGGGTATCTTTTTCGTTATGAGCACTACCTAGTTAATGAAACCGAACAGTGTATACGGCGAAGACATATACCATTGACTTAAATCTCCTTTAAAACTCATCTTTAAAATACAGTTTATCACATATAAGATACGTTTTGTTATCATATAAAGAAAAATCATATGTATGTATGTTGTGTATGTCAATGTAACAGGTGCAGGTTTATACCAAAATAACCGATCGATTTACGAAATGTCGTGTAAAATGAGTCCGTACATATATACATTCGTAAAATCCTTCCCCTTATTCTTACCCGATTTCTATTTTTCGATTGAATCAGTTCTTCATTGCGCAAGATTTAATCATTTCAATTTCCTCCTGATGAGTTGCATCTAACATGTGTGTCTAAATAACCTGTCTTTATGATGATAATGGAAAAAGAAAGATAAAAGTTGTGTTCATGATTTTTTTTTTTTTTTTTTTGTAAAGAAATCATTAGACAAACAGATTCCAACACCTATCGTTCAATATAATATCCTTTCACATCAAAGTTCAAATTGCGGTCAAACATGAAAAGTTGACTGTCTTGAGCTTCTATTGTCACATTTAAGAGAGCTGCAATCATCAAATGTTCTTTCGACGCCCTGGTTGTTAGTTTTCAACGCGGATAAAAGCGTACGTCTTGATAACATACACCCTTGTTGTTAGTCTCCACACGATACTCAGTATTCCTTAGTAATACAGTATTGAACATATAAGATCAAATTCATATATTTACATCAAATAATACAGCATTCGTTTTTCAATTATTATGAATGATTATCGGTCGTTGAATGAATGTGAGAAACTTATTTTAGTTAATTAGTCCATAGTTCAAAAAAGTGTAAATTTAATTCATATCATCTTGTCAGAGTATCATACTACATATAAATAATGATCAATGTCATATGTCTCCATACATCTCAAAACAATAAGGTAAGTGATAATTAGTTATTTTACAATGAAAGACAGAACAAATAGAATCAATGAATGCGTTAATCGGGTTAAGACAGCTGTATTATTAAAACAGACGGCAAGTATAAATTGAACTTTTTATGTTATGAAAACAAAAGGCAAGTATATATTGAACTGTTTTATGTTATAGACTCATTTTGCTTTGCTAGACTATATTTTCTTTATTTATAAGGTAGTTGACGTTAACGTTTCGTTGTAAATTTTGTGTAATGATTTCGAAGACAATTGTTATGATAATCAATATTATTATTTATTTGATACTATGTAATATTTGTTAAAGAAAAACTTTTTTAACAGCATACAAAAAGTAAGTTGTCATATTAAGATGAAAAATGGTTTAATTTGCATTTGAATCCCCTTCACGAAAGTGTAATTGGTAACTTTAACTTGAATTGTACGTCTCATATTTATTCAAGGTTAAATCAGAGGCAACCTTTTGTTGACCGATGTTCGAAATTTCGCGCATCAAAGTTTACTATAAATATTAAAACTTTGAAAGAATCATATGTCATCGAAACGGAGTGAGACAGGCAAAAGTCTCTTTTTATAGTGCACAACACACCGTGTGAATCCAGTCTCAGCAAACATGTTCAAATATTCAATAGGACCAAATCGGTCCGTTTATAGATCAGACGACTTTTCTGGTATTTCTTTATCTGGGGAGTTGATAAACAAACACTTCGTACTCCAAGGTCTAAAGAGTCTGTTCCTGCCAGAACCATTTGGACCATTGCGTACTCGATATGTATATCGAACACGCACCAGTATTCATCGGCCATGATCGACGGAATTCGTCCGAAATTACAATAAAATGTTTGGACGACAGCATAGCAAAGATGCTACATCTGTAATGTATGTAGAATGTAGAAAAGATATTCGGCGTAATTAAATACATATATTTTTATTTTTTATTTAATTATAACCATTATTATTTGATGTTTTGAACGTATATTTGCGAAAAATATATCAAGCGTTCATCAATTAATAGTTCATAATGAGTTTTGTACATACTACAAACTCAGTATCTCCATGATCAAGTTTGTCTTGATTTACAGATTTCAAATAGCAGAAGTTGTGCATTTTTTTTTATTTTACGTTAGTTTCCCCATTGTTTGTCTTCGTATTATTATGTTTCCTTTGGTAGTATGACTTTTAACTTGACTCTGTATTCAGGCATTCCGCCATCGGGTTTTTGACTTTTAAACTTTAGGCATTTCTGGTTCTGGTGGGTCCTGAGTTGAGATTCGGAAACAAAGGGTTTTTAAAGTGTGGTTTGTATTTTGTTTACCCTTGTTTTTTTATTTACGTAATATTTACTTTATCGAGAAAGTGTGTTCAGGTATTTCACATTCAATCTGTTATCATGGTAATATTCTTTACAAAGCACAAAAATGTCGGCATTCACCTCAAAAGCTAACCAAACCTTTAAACAGACTTATTCAGAAGGAATATAGTTACGATACTGTTGTCAGGTCATTGAAGATGGCATATTAATATTGATTCACTCATAGGGTCTTTGCATCGGAAATAAACACATTGGTTCTAAAATCAGTTGTTGGCATGATACGGGTTATTTTCTTCTCATATAATTTATGATGGTATGATACTAAACCCCTAACGGGAGGGATTGTGCTTGATTTTCATATGATGAAGACATAATATTTCAATCAGTTCAATTGAAGTCTGGAGCCGGCATGTCAGTAACTGCTAGTAGTCCTTTGTTAACTTATGTATCATTGTCATTTTGCTTAGTTTCTTTTGTTACATATTCTGACATCGGACTCGGACTTCTTTTAAACTGAGTTTTACTGTGCGTATTGCTGTTTGTTTGTTTATTCTACATTGGCTAGAGGTATAGGGGAGTGTTGAGATCTTACATAAATGTTTAACCCCGGTATTTTTGCGCCTGTCTCAAGTCAAGAGCCTCTGGCCTTTGTTAGTCTTGTATGTTTTTTTTTTTTTTTATTTTAGTTCATTTATATGTTTTGGAGTTTAGTATGACGTCCATTTTCACTGAACTAGTACATATTTTTATTAAGGGGCCAGCTGAATCCCGCCTCCGGGTGCGGGATTTTTTCGCTGCGGTGAAGACCTATCGGTAGCCTTCGGCTGTTTTCTGCTCTTTGGTCGGGTTGTTGTCTCTTTGACATATTCCCCATTTCCATTCTCAATTTTACTATATACGTATGTCCTATCAACGCTAAAAACGTTTTTGTTGACGTCATTGTCAAATTTACCTTTTTGTTGGCGTCTTTGTTAAATTAATTTTTATGTTCGTTTGCATATTTTAGTCAGTTGGGTTGTATGTCTGTGGTGTGTTTACACAGTTTTGGCTGCTGGGGCAAAATTTATTGTCACATTAACCTATTAAGTCTGTTTGAGTTGTTCATCCGATTTTGTCAGTATAACGGAACTATAAACAACGGTCATACAAGTGAGAGGTTTAGCTTGCTATAAAACCAGATTTAACCCATAATTTTCTTTGGAGAATGCCTGTTCCAGGTCATGAATATGACAGTTGTTTTTCACTTGTTCCGTTGATTGATAGTGTTTGATTTTTTCCGTTTGTATGGAATTTCTCTTTTTGAATTTGCCTTGGCGTTTCGGTATTGTTTTTATCAAATCATTGTTGTGAACAGTTTCACGCTCTGTAATGTGTTTTATTTTTAAAATAAAAATGAATAAATTGAAAACGGCTGTAAAAACGTATACATGTATTAGACTTACGGTCATGTATACCTTTTTTTTTCGTGTAATTGATACTTTATGAATACGGGGTAAACTAACATTAAGGCGGTTATGAAGAATCATTGACATTTTATTGATGAATAGAGAATTAATTTTTGGATTGACGACCACTTTATATTCATTGTCAATATAAGTAAAAGTAAAACAACAGTAACTTTCTCTCGAGGGACTCATATACGGTATTTGCAATCCTTAAAATAAAGTTATATATTAGATACTTCACAAGAGACTTTTTGCTTAGAATAATGCGTTTATCATGTTAGCCAAATCTATTTCGATTTTGAACTTAAAATATTAATGAAATCAGGTTTTATGTCACGAACGTTGAAAGACCGAATACATTTTATTTATGAATGTGTTAATCGGATTTTATTACGAACTTTGGTATCAAAAGAAATTTGTTTTATGAAAACAGAAAGCAAGTATAAATTGAACTTATGTGATGTTATAGACACGAAGACAATACTCATTGTTATTTGCTAGACTATATTCTATTCATTTTCAAATTGGTTGACGTTAATTCTGTGTAATGGCTTGAAGACAATTGTTATGCATTCTAATATGACGTGCTTCTTTCGCTTTGTAAACAACAACGTGATAAAATTATCGATATATCTATACTTAGTGCAAACTTTGAGAACACACAGTAATGGCCGTTACAACTTACTTGCCACGTACAACTACATGTATGTGCAAACACTATATATATATATATATATATATATATATATATATATATATATATTTATATGTCGATTTCGGTGCTTTCAAATTGAAATTGGAAAACACTACAGAACCGCTATTTCCATTCTAATGCCTAACCATGATAACACAAAGAATTAATGCATAAGAACTTGAAAAATATATAAAATAAAAAGAAAATACAATTCCGCGAAATTCCAGGAATGACCTTGTCGCATTAACGTCATATCAAAATATGACGTCATTCTTACGATAATAATCTGAAGTTGAAGGCTATTCCGGTACGTTTACACTCCAAATTCGGATTTAATCGTATTCAAATTAAGTTTTGAGAGTAGATATTGTTTCATTTTGCTTTATTCGGCTCACTTGGAGTCCTTAGTTACGTCATGTCAACTGTGGATTTGACAGCAAATATATATAGAAGCCAACGAAAAAAATTGGGTTGAGAACTATAAGGATTAAGCACTTTTTCTAGAGGTTTTTAGAATTTTTTCATGTAAGCAATAGATTTATTTTGAAACTTTGACATTTATCTAACAGTGGATGAAGCAGAACAACCGAATTTACGACGCACATCGGTTCAGTTTTCAAATTACCGTATTTGTCTTATTTGAATCGAAACAATTCATACAAGCCATAGATGATTTGTTATCATTTTCACATGGCTTGGTATATTTTATTCATTAATTTTATCCCTCACTAACGTTCAGAATAAAATGTAACCGCCCAGGCCATATGAAAATGTCCAACAAATCAATGGCTTGCATGAATTATTTCTTATTTCTATTATTATCATTATTATTATTATTTTTAAATTATTTGATATTATGGAATATTTGTTAAAACGGTTTATTGCACATAAAACACGTTTTGTTAATATCTCATTAGAGAGAAATCATATTTATGTTGTGTGTGATAATGTTACAGGTGCAGGTAAACCAAAATAACCGATCGTTTTACGAATTGTCGTGTAAATATTATGAGCACGTACATTCAAATGTTTTCTCTTATTCTTACCCGATTTATATTTTGTGCAACCTCTTGATATTTTTGTTCATGATCATCTTGTATTTCGTTTGAAGTCTTCGTTGCCCAAGATTTAAACCACTCAATTTCTCTTATAACGTCACAAAAAAGCCGACCATGCCTAATTACGTCACAACTATATGAAACGTCTTCTTGGAGATTATAGAAAATACAAAGATAAAATTGTGTTCATGTCGTCTATAAATCATTAAAGAAACAGATTCCTCCACCAGATCTCATGCAATACGATATCCTTTCAAACTCGGCAGTTGAGTCTGAAATGTATTAAAAGCAAGCCTCGCGTTTAAAATTTGAAAACTTAACTGTCTCGAGTAGAAAATATCGTATAACAATCGATGTAGTTTTATAAAATCTATATATCCAATGTTATGTTCACTTGACATAAGAACTAGTTCATCATTATGTACTTATTGAGGTTTGATTGTCTTAAACAAAACTTCTCGATGCACCCGATGAGAAGATTTGTTTTATATCATTGATATTATTATTTAAAATTATTATACTTATTATTTAAATTTGATATACTTATGATTTTTTTTTTTTTTTTTTTATAATTATCATTATTATCATGATTATTATTATTATTAGTAGTAGTAGTAGTATTATAAGACAAAAGAAAATAAACTAATTAAATTTAATTTAATCCTACAGGACAAAATGATGATTTCCTTTACGTTAAAGTTCTTGTGATGCTTGTAGCAAATTTGCATTTTTCTTAATACACTACTGTAATAAGTTGAGTTGTCTGTTTACTTATGCAATGACAATTATTCAAACCTCATCAGTATAAATCTGGCTGTATCGACTATTCACGAATTCTTATCTTCTATCCTGGAACTTAAAAAAAAATCCCTATGAAACAAACCTCATATCACAGAAAGATATATTGATACAGTTTAATGTTGTCGTCGTAGTTGTTTTTTCAATTACATCAGGTTCTTAACAGCATATTCCCGAAAGATAAATTTGGGAAATGTATGCGCCAATGCCGATGTCAGAAAAGAATATTTTGCATGATAAAAATAAAATTCCGTCTTTGTTTTGATAAGCTACAGTCTAAGGTATATAGTATTAGAACATTGTCTTGTCAATCGATTCGAAAAAGTGCCTTCTGAAATGAAACATTTGCCTTTTTATGCTCCCCGAAAAAAATCCGCAAACATATAATCATTGCTTTGTCCTTTCATCCGTCAGTTTGTCCATGTAACAAAACAACAAAACAAATGATTTCCAGATGGTAATTTCCCCCTTGCTTGATTGGAATGACACTTAAACAAAAGGCAGATATAGAAAAATAAGGTAAATAGCTAAATTTTCATGGTAACTATTATTTAACAATTTAAAAGAGATTTTCAAAAAGTCTTTAATTTTTAGCAGTACTATTGGCCATATCGTTTTAAGTGGATGTCCCAAAATTTTTTCTGTATATTTTGTCTATAGAGAAAGTATTGGTAACAATGTTGGATTCTATATACTTGACTTATGCGTAGTTCGGGCAACATATTATTGACAGTGCTAATTTCACCTTGCAGGTCATTGTAAAAGGATTCTTTAGTTCAGAACAAGCACACCATATATTTTGTTATCATAATGGATGCAATATTCATGTATAAAGCAGGTTTTCCACAATATATTCAAGCAAAATTTTCTTTGAGATGTACAACCTAGGTTGTAACATAATGTATGGGATTAAAACGGCCAAATAACCAAACTATGTGTATCCATGTTATTCTTTTTAAAAAAGCGGAAGGGACAAACATATTTGATAAGTCGAAGATAAACCTTCAAAACCATGGCAAACAACAATATTCTATACAGCGGCTACTTCTACGTCATTTGGAATCCAGTGAAGAGTTGTTATTTGCAATCATACTACATCGTCTTACTTTTATACTAATGATTTAGTAAACCAAACTTGATCACAAATCAGGAGTTATTCCAGGTACTCCGTAAGAGAAAGCAAATTCTGTTTCTCATGTTGGCACCTGTCTTATATCTATACTACTAAAATAACGAGGACCAATTTGTTAGCCGGCATGACGTAGAAACGACGAATCAAAGAATTCAACTGTATATATAACTAATATAGGACAATGGTGTTGATTCAAAATTACACCATTCTAGCCCCTTTTGCTTTCTACATACTAGTAATTAACACTACCAATAATTTACAAGTAACGGGTCGAATCCGATACTGATACAAATAATATATGTCACATGTTAGTTACCTGTTACCTAATCTGTACGTTCCGCCTCTGTCAGGCGCACCACCAAACGGTGTATTTTGGATTTGCTATATACACGGGTCATAATCACACCTGAACTTCGTCATTATCTGGGACTATTATACTATTAGTATAATAGTCCCAGTCATTATACAGAGATTGATACTACTAAATTCAATCATTGACCAAAAAAAAATATATCTACAAGTAGTTTCCGGTTGTAGTAAGAAAAAATCAGGACGGATTCAAACAGAAGGATTTTGAAAGCAGAGAAAATTGTGCACCTTATAATCAGCACGACTTTATCAAATGACAATACGAATACTAAAAATCCAGGCTGAAAATAAGACGTAGGTGCTTTAATTCAGTCACGGACCCGCGATGTCGCGGGTGTGTTCTAGTATCATATATAATTCGATCTAATTGAGATCCAACAATGAAAAAACTTAATAACACTGGTAGCTGTAGCGACAACATAATTAGTATATTTAAGGAAATCTGCATTTCTTCCTGTAGGATCGATTTTTTTTAAATTAATTTATTTTAATTCGTCTGATATTTATGATAATCATAATAATTATAACTATAATAATAATATTTCATGAGTAACAGCAATGCGGTTAACAGCTGCTATTGTCAACTGTAAAGAGGGTGGTAAGCATAAAAGGATCTTCCTACGCCATGTTTGTTCGATTCAAACGCAGATAAAGGGGTTACGTCACGATAACTTATACCCTTATTGATGAGTTCACAGATAAAAATACTCTGTTTTCCAGCATATTACAGTTTTGAACATAACACATACTTATCAAATGTCAAACACATCAAATACGCCCTCATCCTTTTTTCAATTGTTATGAATGATTATTTGCCATATAATGAATGTGAGAAACTTATTATAGTAATTAGTCCATAATTCACAAAAAGTATATTCCATTTACATTATCATGTCGCAGTATCATCTTTCGTATAAATAATCATCAATATCAAATTGTCACCATAACAAATCTCAGGGCGATAAGGTAAGGTATAATTATGTATTTGACAATCTATTTTAATTTTAGTTTGAAACATAAATCAAGTGTACTTACATTTAATTCTATCACTTACTGGGAACAATTAAAACATTAGAAATTAGAAAAAAAATCCGAACTAAACAAATCATTAATTGATCAAATTTGATCTACTAGTATTGTAAATTTAACAAAAAAATCCTCATTGCTTTCAGGTTACAGCTTAAGAGATCATAGCTGTTATTGTCCTCATTTGTGTTCAAAACGATTCATTTTTGAAATTTAAATTCGTATGCAATACTGTAATGAATATAACAATATGGTTGAGTTGTAATTGCCTATTTACCGATTGCACATTTTCCCTAGTCAAGATTGTGCAATTTTGACTGAGTGTGGATACGTATTGCGGGTGATGCGTGCATACATGTATCAGGAACTCTTAACCTGTAGATGAACATGTCTCGCTTCGTTTTGATTCCCTCATGGGTTTTTTTTTACCTTGATTTGTATCTTCTTAGATAATTTATTAGATTTGAACATCTGTAAACTGCTGTTTGTCTTTATCTATTAACATAAATATTAGGAGATTGACTGAAACAATGCAGTTTTGGAAAATATTTGCGTATATACAATGTAGCGACATTTCATTTTGATTTAAAGTTATATTTATCTTAACATGTTTAATATTAAGGCCTTACTAACTCGTCTCATATAAAAACCCTTTCCCAAAAAAAGAAAGGTAATTATGATAAAAAACATTTTTTGCCTTAGAATTGTCAACCTATATCTATTTTTTTTTTTTTTTTTTAATCTTGTCTAAATCATGTCAAGTTTTTGTACAATTTCAGAAATTTACCTATATACGTCGATTCAAAATTTCAATTCTGCTGTATCGAAGACGTAATAAATATGTCCATAATACAAATATATATTTCACATACAATGACATTTTTACGCATAGTTTGTGGCAAATATTAAACAGTCTTACACTAAAAGATGTTTTTCCCACATCATTTTTTTTGTAAATAACATTTATTAAATTATCAAATGTAGAAACATATCTTTCTGAGCAAAGCCTTTGCTCATAACTGAAAGTCAATGACAAAACAAAATCTCAAAATGAGGTAATTTTAACTAGGCAGTTTCTTGCAGTTTATTTTAAATGAAAGGACTTGAGACCTCAAACAAATATATACGACAAAATTTGAAACCACTAATTATTGACACCTGACAGGCATACAATGTCTTGTGAACACATGACAGATGTATAATAATAATTGATTTCGGATTTAAAGTCTAAAAATGGTCTGATCAAACAATCTCTTTTATACTTACCTGCTGTTTTACTAACAAAACCTTTATTTTGTGAAGAAGTTGATAAGTCTCTTCTAGACTGTAAACTCCTGCACGAACATATATAACCTTTTGGAATTTTCGGCCCTCAAAGCTCTTCAATTTCGTGCTTTATTTGGCATTTTTAACGGGCGTCATTGATAAGTGTTATGAAAATAAACGCGTCTGGAGTACACAATTTTAATCTTGGTATCTATGATAAGTTTATTATCATTGTGGTTGTCTATTTTTGTTAAAATTAAACTTAATATTTTATTATAATTGTGTTATATTTTATCAGACTGCTTATGAAGTCTTTGCTCTAACGCCATTGGATGTGTACTGATTGATATTTTACTTTTGCAAAAATGGTGTATTTTGATTGAATGTAAGCTTCAATTTAAGTAATCAAAACACTACACTAAAAATTTAGTATTGAGCAACACATTTCATGAGCAATCAAGTGACAATCAGTTGATTTTAAATTGATTAAATTTCATTGTATTTCTATCATATTCTAGCATTTCGATATGAATAAAATGAAATATTTGGTATACATGTGTCTCAATGAGACAGCAAACCAACAACACAAAACATAGGCTGATCATTTACAATATGTCAAGCTCTTGTTTGCCTCGAGCCTAGACTATTTGTGAATAAATATAACAAAGAGACTTTTGAATAGCTAACGCCAAGTTTCTAAAGGACAAACATATTAATAAATATGACCATATACAAACACTGACACGTTTCCGGACTTTAGACATGTACATATACATGTCTTAGTCGCTCGACAAACTCAGAAACAGTAGCGAGATCTCTTCGCTCAACTTACGACGTGACCGCTTTTCAGAGTTTAGTCGTTTGCGTGTCCATGTATATGTATTGTCCGGACAAATTATTTAATTGGCTTATTAATGATTTTAACCTCTACACTAGTGTAACAATGTAAAATGTGGATTGACAAGGCATGATTTACTTTTATTTTATGGCTTCTTTGCAAAATGGAAATAGACATTGTAAGTCCCTAATAAGCAATGTGTTTCTTGTCTATTGATGGTTACAAACTGCTACACGAATCTCTTTGTTATCGTTCTTGATGATTGTTGACTTGCAAAGCACAGTGACCATGGTGACATAAACAAATTGATATTAAACTCTCATTTTTGGTTATTAGGCCAAGTCTTTTCCAATTTATGTTAACAGTTTGTTCTTACATGTTGTTATTATATCAATATCCAAGGTAAGTGGGAGTGTTTAACACGCAGAAACATGATGAGTATTATAAAAATGAAACGCCTCCCTGGGATAACAAAGTATATGTATATTACCTTTTCAGTTGGTCATGATATAATGATTTATTTAAATTATGCCATCCTGTATACTTTTGTTCATACATGTTGTGTCAGCCTATGTGTTACAATAAAACAAATTCTTTAAAAACCGGAGTAAAAAACTGGTATCTCATATATCCCAGTGAACTTGAAATTAAGGATACTACTGATACACGAAAGACTGTTTCATACCTTGATCTTTTCCTCAATATTGACACAGATTGACGACTTCACACTAAAATCTATGACAAACGGGACGATTTCAACTTCCTAATTATCAATTTCCAATTTCTCAGCAGTAACATACCCTCTGCCCCATCGTATGGTGTTTACATATCTCAGTTGATACGTTATGCTCGTGCATGTTCACACTATACGGACTTCATATACAGGAGTGTGCTCCTTACGCAGAAACTGCTCCAACAGAGTTATGAGGAGGAAAGATTAAAAATGACACTCCGTAAATTTTATGGACACCATTACGAATTGGTTGATCTATACGATGTGTCTGTGTCTAAACTAACTAACGACATTTTTACCACGTCTCAGATTGTGGTTTACCATCTACGTCGTCTGGTCTGCTAAGTACCGAACTTGACCTATTCCCGAATATGACTGTTTTGCCGAGTGTGAATTCGCATTGCTATTAGACGTGTCTCGGTATTTATACATCCTACATTCATGTATTTAGTTATGATGTGTCTTTTGTAAGTCTTGTTGGATTTTGTGTTATGTCTTATCGTTTGTGGTTTGAATTCTATTTTGTTTATTTTCTATATGTATGTAAAAGTTAAGATAATTAATCAGCTAGTTCATTTATATGATTTTTAGTTTAAAGCAACCATAAGCACTTGATTTATTTGTTTTTACACAGTTTTGATTTAGAAGAAAAACCGACATGGTTATAAAATACAAATAATTACACCATTACTAACACGATGATATATTAATATTCTTGTAATGGTTAGGAAATACATAAAACAACACCATTACAAACTTAATCCCAATTTTCTATTCTATTTTTAGAAATTTACCTGTGACGTCACTTTTTGTGGCGTTGAGACTTTCGTGTGACGTACAGTTCATAATTCTATTGTGATGTACTGGTGTACTGTCGTAATTAATGGCAGGTGTCCGTTGTTATTCTGTGGTTCACGTGTTGTAATGTACTATTATATTATTTATTTATGTATTTCTCTGTCCTGAGTGTTCTTTCGTTTATTTGTCCTGTATTCCTGTCACGTAATGTTGTCATTTTAGCGGTATTTTTAACATTACCATATAAGCGGGAGGTTTGGCTAGCCATAAAACCAGGTTCAATCCACCATTTTTTTCTTAAAATGTCCTGTAACAAGTCAGAAATATAGCAGTTGTTATCAAATAGGCCGTTTCTATGTATGTTGGCGTTTGTTTTTGTAGCAGTTCAGTGTTTCTGTTATTCCGTTGTTTTCCTCTTAGAGTTGATGTGTTTCCCTCGGTTTTGGTTTGTGACCCGGATTTGTTTTCGCTTAATCGATTTATGAATATTGAACAGCGGTATACTACTGTTGCCTTTATTTATGGGTTTTTATATAAAGCATGCCGAAGCAATAATCCAAAAATTAGCAGATAGGATACTTTGAGTTTGCTTTCACTTTATAAGCATTCCTTTATATTGTGTTATACAGTATATTTATTTGAATCATAAATGTGTTCACTGCCAAATACGGACATTGACTCTAACAAAACATGTAGTATACATTTTGTTTGTTTTGTTTCAGAGAATGGTGTACAGCATAATTACCACATGTTTACAGCTGTAAGTTAATAACTGAACATTATAGTTGTTCATAGTTTTAGAAAAAAACAACATTATTTTCTTTTTATTATTCTATTATTCTATTATTCACTATTTATTATTATTGATATTATAATTATGTTTGCTTCAAGACCAAATGCGAAAGAGTACCTGGTATCAGAATACGTTCGCCTTACCGTACCAAACTATTCCTCTGAGACCGTTTACTCGAAAGCTTCAGTAAAAATTAAAGTGTTTGTCAGCCTGTGCACTAGACCCTTTTTAAACACCATTTTGTTTGACATTAAGTAATGGATTTGATTATGGTCTACCTATTTTAGCATATTGATATCTTTTGAAAGAAAGTCCTCTCAACTATGTTCGAACGCTTTTAGATTAAGACTTTTATTGATGTAATTCAATGAGACAGCATCCTAAAACAGTAATAACCAAAACACATCTTAAAGACCATCGTCTGATCTACATGATCTACGCAGATAGTAAAAGAAAGGCAAATGCCTGTTTCAAGTCAGGAGCCAGTAATTTAGTGGTTGTCGTTGGTTCATGTCTGTCATATTTGTTTTTCGTAAATTGTTTTGTAATCAATTAAGCCGTTAGTTTTCTAATTGAATTGCTTTGTATTTTTCATGTATGGGCCTTATATTGACGACTATAGGGTATGGGTTTTTCTCATTGTTGAAGGCTGAACGGTTGCCTTTAATTTCTTACATCCACTTCATCTGAACTTTGGTAGATAATTGTCTCATTGGCAATCATACCACATCTGTTATAAGTAGTCATATTAAGTACCAATAAAAGCTTTTCGTGGTCCCGTTCCGAATTAATTCGACATAATTACAATGTATATAGACGTATATTATACATTAGATATACACAAAAGTACTTATAAAATTAACTCTTTCTTTGCTTCGATGTCGGAAACTTGGCAGAAAACATGTCTTTAGAAAAGTTCTCAAAGTCAAATATTTTCGTGATTTTAATAACGAATGTATATGTTTGTAAGTATTCATTATGTCATCTTAACCTGCATTGAGCATGCGTATCACACCTGATTATTTATTATAAATCTTTCAGAGACAATTCAGATCTAACTACATAATTTTTTGCATGAATACCTAATAAAAAATCCATCATTTTTTACAAAACTTAAACACCGGATAACAGCTCAAATATCTGCATTGACGTCAAACAACGGAGGAGCAACATATCTTTATCATGAAGTTGATTTATTATGTCAAAGTTAATTACATATATTTATCCCAGTAAGTATTTATTCTCTATTCTCTGTCAAATCTTTAAAATTTGTTGTTTTTTTTCAAAAGCAGATACAGCTAGTAGGATTATGATTAGATATAATTATAATACATGTACAGTGTACTTCATCTGTATCAAATCTCATCTGTATCAAATCGCATTCTGTTAATACGTTATCTATAATATTATACTAACAAATTAGTTTGATATTTACTACGTTATATGTAATATCATACTAAATAAATAGCTTAATATATGCACAAACATCAATAAAAATTAGCATTCAAACTTTATTAGAAACCATGTTAAAAATAAAATACGACAAACGGTGAATACACAATCATGAAAAATCCTACACTCTTTCTCTTGTCGAGAAAAGCCAAACCCTTTAAATTTGCTTGCAGTTTGAAAAAGTTACCATAAAATGGGTTTTATACTTCCAAAGAAAAGGTATGAATGGCTCCTTGGTTTTCAATTGTTTGGTTTTGATCGTTCCTGATGAAGGTTGTGAACTTTTGAAGATTTATAAAGTGTGAGATTTCTTAAACTTTTAATTTGGATACAAATGGAAATGACAAAAAGAAAAGAAAACACTTTATAAATTTGAATAAATAAATAAAACGAAGAACGTTTCTGGATAAACCTATATTACCAATGCTCAAACCAAAGAATAATGAAAGCCAAGGTTCAATATAAAAGAGTAGCCAGTTCCGTCTATTATCAACTTTAACGGAGTGTGTTAGAACCATAGTTTCTTATAATTTCTAAAATTATCAACGGAGAATTTAAGAAAGATAAGTAATAAATAGTGTATTTACTGAAGTACTGATCACTGTACTGATGATACCATCGGGAACTAGAAGTTCATAAGCAGCGTTATCGAACCGGTGATAGAAAAGGCAAATAGTACTATATAACGTCGGTGCGTTCGAGGCGTTTGTCTACGCTCAAAATCAAATATTTTAAAGCAAAAAAATGTAAAAATACCTAAATATCTGAAGAGCTTTATGATAAAATGGGACGTTCAAGAACATCAAAATCTACTTAAGGTCAACTTTGCCGGAGGGAGTTGCAATCGTAGCTGTTTAGTAATAATTAAAAAAAAAAATTAATCAATTTAAAAGTCAAGAAAGGTATTAATGTCAATACCGGAGCATTGCCTTCTTAGCAAAAAATACCCTGGGGCAAGCAGTAAATCAGCAGCGGTATCATCCCATCACAAAAAATAAAAAATAACATATAATTAGTGCTTTGGTTCTGACATGATTTATAACACATTTTAAATTGTCCGTTCATAAATTTAGAAATTATTTAAAAAACTAAGATACTAACTTCCTCGCCAATGATGACCTTACATGCATTTGCTTTATTTTAGGACTTTTTATGTCATATATCTATTCGTGTGTGTGTGTGTATCAGTACGTTTACATTCGTAGCCTTCAAATTTGTTGATTTGAGAGTTTTCATAATGAAGAAAAATCATCAACAAGTAAAATGACAAAAATACCAAACTCCAAGGAAAATTCAAAACGGAAAATCCCTCATCAAATGGCAAAATCAAAAGCTCAAAACATCAAACGAATGGAAAACAACTGTCATATTACTGACTTGGTACAGGCATTTCCTTATGTAGAAATTGATGGATTAAACCTGATTTTATAGCTAGCTAAACCTCTCACTTGTATGACAGTCGCATAAAATAATATTGACTACAAAGTGTGATTAAAACAAACAGACATGTTGAAGGTCGTATTTTGACCTATAATGATTTACTTTTTACACTTTGTAACTTGGATGGATAGTCTCATTGGCACTCATACAACATCTTCTTATTTATATATAATAGGTAAAAATGTCAAAAATAGGGGATACAGCAGTGAACATTGTGTTATAATCTTAATCACTATAAAAACAAAGAAATATGTCAACAAAGAAAAGCGCTTCTGACGCATAAAATTTTAAAATTTTATTTAAAATGCTATTATGCATTTGGTGCGTACGTATATTATATTAACATCTACATATTCTAATTATGTTTCCACTGAAATATAACTACATATGATCAGTAAAAAACAATATCAAATTTATTGTACTGATGTAAATTCTTGCATATGAGGTCATTTTTGGGGGGAATGTATCAGGGCTACGAAAGTGATATTTTTTCCTAATTGATTTGTTATTTCTGTTATTAAACATTTCTTTTAAGTATTATATATCTCCAAACTAGCAAAACATTATTAACTTACTGTACTAGTCACAACTTATGGTTATAATAATTCTTTAGCTGAAGTAACATCCGATGGATAGTAATACAGTTTACCGGTATCATTTTAATGCAGTAGAGATTCATTTTTGCAAGACAATTAATATTGTAGGTTTGAAACAGTCCAAAAGGGATTTCATATAATTATTGATGACTATTATTAGTGATTTGACTCATACGTGTATAACTAACGTACACCGCCAATAAATTAAAGATATACCAAGCTTTCATTATTATCTTGTTGATCGGTTGCAATTAATTTTACCAAATCCTATGAAGACGAAACTTGTTTCAATGAATTTTTTATGAATTTCTTGATACAGCCAATTTGTATTTGATTACAACGAAGATTATTAAGTTTTATAGTTTTTAACAGTTACCATTGATCTCTCTAGCTTCTAGTTCAGATACATATCTGCTTAAGCGCTGGCCGATCAGGCGAAATTCATACAAAGATACCCCCTAATTTCTTGGTGCCATTGTAGTGCAGTCAAATCATATGTTTTCTTCAAATGACATTTCATATTGTAACTATAGAAAAGAAATTGCAATAGTATCATAACAATAAACTCATATATCAAATATTTCAGAGACTGAGATCATCATCATCGATAATATTACTTCTTGTTGTAGATATATGATCTTAATGGCTGCTATAGCATGCAATGGATCATTTTATAGTGACCAAGTAATATACACAAACAAGGATAGTATATGGACTTTCAAACCTTTCATCAACAGAGCACTAGGGAAAAGGGATTATGATGGCGTTTTCAATCTTTCGGGTAGGAATACAGTGGGCATGCCTGGAATCAACTATGAAACAAACTCATATGTAAGCCAGCCAGTACAGAAGAGGCTAGAATCTAGACGAAATGTCTACGTTCTCCGTTCACTTCCGGCTTTAATACGATTTTTAAGAACTAATTCGCGCTATTTTCAACGTGGTTTAAGATTTTAATGATATTTGATTTGAACAGAATATTTTACAAATGCTTCTGTTTCAATATTTGTGACAGTTATAATATGTTGAAATTAAAACTGATTGTGGATAACGAGCAATTCAACAACCACGCCTGCTATGTGTATTTGCAGACAAATAATTTTTCTTACTTCTATGTGTTTTTACTTAGTGTTTTATTAAACCGTTGAGACATTTTAAAAAATGTGAGCCTAAATTTGATGGATAGCATTTAATCTTTTTAACCTCTTTAAGGCTGACCAAAGCCTCATTTAAAGGTCCCAAAACAAACAACTATCCACCAGTAGACCAACGGACTAAGATGTATACAACCACAAATCCTTGTTGGGTTTTTATTACAAAGACCAAACGTCATACCGTATATTTCAGTAGTCCACCAATGTTGATCTGAAACGGTTATTTTGATCTGAACAGCTCTTAAAAACAGAACAATAAATTATTAAGTCACTTTCAGTTTTTCTGTCAATTTTCAGATTTACCAACTGTGTTAAAGTCAGTACTGTTCATACAATTCGCGTGTTGTCAATTAAGTACCTGTCTTTGTAAGAATCATGCAGGTTCCTGTTGATGGGCGATTCATGACCCCTCTTCAAATGTCTTTATATTTTGTTTATGATTGATTTTTTGATTTTTGGTGTTTTTACGCCACTTTTAAGCACCGCTTTTGGGCTATTTCGTGGCGGTCAGTATTTATTGGTGGAGGAAGCCGGAGTGCCCGGAGAAAACCACCGACCTTCGATAGGAAAACTTTTTTGTTTATGAAGAAGGTATGGTATGAAAATAAGTTTCATATATTAATTTTTTTTAATTTTGAACCTTGGTTGCCATGGAAACCATCCTTACAAAATTTCGCCAAAATACTTACAAAAGTAGCTTTTGAAAATTGAAATATAAGGGATTTTAAAGAACCATTGAAATAAAGTTAATCAATACAAGCAATAAGTATATTTACAGTATTGACAAACAAAACCCCAAACTATACAAAAACCTTAAAATTTTGAATTTACCAAATAGTTTGTTTCCATAGCAACCATTTAAAAATGTGTTAAAATTCGAAAATGAAAAATTTCAAAAACTCCTAAATTTTAAATCTGTTTATCTCCCAAGACCAACAATACAATTACATGTCAGTGACAAATTTTGAAAGACAACATTCTATATATTCATAAAATAAAAAGAAAGTCGTGTGTTTTTTTTCTTTAAAAAATAATTTTAGTCAAAAATTGTCAATTTGCACCAAAATTCAGATTACCAAACAGATGAATAATCAAACATTTTGAATTTAAAAAGCTAAAATATTCCATTTGTATGTGCAATTCTGACACACATTTGTTAATTTTAAACTAGAATATATTATTAATGAAGATATACTTGTACAAAACGAAAACTCATCACTCTGGGTATGGTGCACCTCCCCTTTTTAAAAATCATTTTTTTCAAAATTATAAAATTTGTTGAAAAAAATGTGGAATCTTATTGTGTTTACTTGTGAACTAAGCATTTTAAGAATTTAAGCATAACATTTCTTCTATAGTTATATGTAAGATTTCTCAGAAGTTTGAAAATGGTAATACGCATAACCCGTTGTCGTGCCTGGGATTGATGCTGTTACTGAAAAGGAATAATATTGAACTCCAAAAACATTTAAGTCTGTGTATAAAAATAAGAGGATGTGTTGTAATTGCCAATGAGACAACTCTCCGCAAGAGACCAAATGACATAGCAATGAACAAACACAGGTCATCGTACAGCCTTCAACAATGAGCATAACATGATTGTCTGTAAAACAAATCTTAATGAACAATTTAAAAAAAAATTGCCGTAGACTAAGATCTGCTATACAAGAATGCACACCCTGAAATGTCTGGTTGGTTTTATTTATCAATGAATTACGTTTGAAACTCTGTTATATAAAGATTTTAATACAAGTATCATATTAACTTAACATAATCAATGTTCTAAGAAAATGAGGTCAGGGTAAGATGAACTATGTCAGACAGACGAAAGAGAGAGAACGGAAACGAAAAATTCAGCAATTTTTCCATTTTTAAAGTGGCATAACTCATTAACAGTACAAATGACACCAATAAAATTCAAACTAGATCTGTATTTTATGGTAATAAGCATTGTGTATAAGTTTCAAAACATTTGGTTGTGGCTAACGTAAGTTAGAGAAAAGAAACAAAAAAGTCAGCAATTTTTCCATTTGTAAAAGTGTATAACTCTAGAACGGATGTACTTACGAACAAGGGTACAACTAAATGCCCCCTTCGCTACGGTGGGGGCATACAAATTCTACGTGTTCTATCTGAGGAAATATATACCAACGATCTATCTTAAACTGTGCAAGACTTTGTCAATGTTTGTATGGTATATGGTATATGATGGAAAAGGACAGCTTGTCTATCAGATTTGTTTTTAAATAACCTAACTGAATTATTATTTGTATAAGGCAGAGTTATCGCATCTATATAGTTCTCAAAACATATTCTCCTTGTGGGCCTTGAGGAAAATTTGCTGATCCTAACTAGTATATACTGTTTTGATTCTCAAAACCTTAGGATCACCATGTGCAAAGATCATTCATGGAATTTTGCTCAATTTTATCAATTGTTATATTTACACATTTGTATGCCCCTGCCGTGGCGGAGGGTGTATTAAGGTTTACCATTGTACGTCCCAAAGTTGGTTTCTGTTCTCTAACTTTAGTTTACCTCAACCAAATGTTATGAAACTTAATCACATTGCTTATTACCACAAAACACAGACCAAGTTTGAATTTTGGTGGTGTCACTTTAACCGTTCTAGAGTTATGCCCTTTATAAATAGAAGTATTGTTGTATTTTTCGTTTCCGTTCTCTAACTTTAGTTTGTCTGTACCAAATGTTATTTAAATTATACACAATGCTTACAACTACCAAATACAGATCAAGTTTGAATTTTGGTGGTGTCACTTTTACTGTTCTAGAGCCATGCCTCTTTACAAAGGGAAAAAGTTGCTGAATTTTTCGTTTCTTTTTTATTTCTTTAGTTTGCCTCAACCAAATGTTATGAAACTTTTCCACAATACTTATGACCACAAAACTTACATAAAGTACACATTTGTTTACTGTCACTTTTACTGTTCTTCAGTTATGTCCTTTTATAACTTTTATGATATGCAAGCGGGAGCATCATCTGTGTCCAATGGACACATTCCGCATTTATTTCAAGCTCTTTTGCATAAGTTAGATTCATTATATATTAGAATAGAAAGAACGGTTCTGTAGTTCTTCTTCAATTTCAGTTTTGACACAGTTAAATCGACATAGTGACAAATAAGTGTTTGCATAAAGGTTTCGATACATGTCGAATTACATGGGAGGTAAATAGTAACAGCCATTATGTTTACATAATCTGACTCTGCGCAATAGTATACTAGTCCAAAGAAACGATACAAGGCAATGCATTAAATTTTCCATATATAATGAAATTGGAACACTGTACCAAACTTAATAACTGTCCCATTGGTCTAATTTTTACAGAGTGTTATTTCCTTATCAAAACCACTGATTTAAGACAAAAGACCGATTTTTTGTTTTTTTTATGTCACCCGATCAACAATGTCGGGTGACATATTGCTTTTCCTCCGTTTCTTTTTATTATTATTAAGTCGCCAAAACGGAGTTTTGGAGACTATGTTTTTGTCCCGTTTCTTATTATGTCACCCGATCGACAATGTCGGGTGACATATTGCTTTTCCTCTGTTTCTTTATTAAGTCGCCAAAACGGAGTTTTGGAGACTTTATGTTTTGTCCCGTTTCTTATTATTATTATTATTATTAAGACGCCAAAACGGAGTTTTGGAGACTTATTGTTTTTGTCCATTATTAAGTCGCCAAAACGGGTTTTGGAGACTTTATGTTTTTGTTTCTTTTCTTATTATTAGTCGCCAAAACGGAGTTTTGGAGACTTTATGTTTTGTCCCGTTTCTTATTATTATTATTATTATTATTATTATTCTTAATTATTATTATTCTTAACCCTAATTTGTCCGACCATTTTCTTCCAAGCCTTAAATGATGGAAACTTTATATTTGGTATGATGTTGGGGTAGTATCCCTAGGGTGCATTCGCTATTTTTATTTCAAATGGGGTCAACTTGGCACTTTTTGGGGCCGGAACATGGGTGGGGTCATTTTCGACTATTGATTCGCTACTGGTAGAACCTTAAAGTTTTGTGTAATACAAGAGACCGATGTCCAGGTGTCCATTCCACATTTTTATTTCAGCCCGGGTCATCTTGGCATTATTTTAGGGGTCAATTTTCATGGAACATTCTAGAACAATAGTCATGTGATTAGTCATGTGATAGTGTTGAATTATTCCTATGTACTTTTTATGTTATATAATGATAGATTATTACAGGTAGCACCATATGTAGCTGTAGTTCGACTTTGGAATTTTAAAATGGCCGCCGTTACCATGGAAACTGCAAAATGTTAAAATTTTTAAATTGCTTCAAATTTAATGAAATTTGACAGAGATGTTAACGAGTGTATGTAGGTTTGGAATTTGACTTTGAAATTTCCAAAATGGCCGCCGTTGCCATGGAAACAACAAAATGCGAAAAATCTAGATTTGGTCCAATCTTTATGAAACTTGACAGTAATGTGACCTGTCATGTGTAGATGTACCATCCGACTTTGGAATTTTCAAAATGGCTGCCGTTACCATGGAAACTGCAAAATGTCAAAAATTCAAAACGCTTCAAACTTAATGAAACTTTACACAAATGTTGACTGTCTTATGTAGATGTGGCATTTGACTTTGAAATTTCCAAATGGCCACCGTAACCATGGAAACACGAATTCCTAAATTTGAAAATTGGTCCAATTTTATGAAACTTGTAAGTAATGTGACATGCCATGTGTAGATGTGCTATCGAACTTTGAAATTTCAAAATGGCTGCCGTTACCATGGAAACAGCAGAACAATGGTTTGGGGCCGTTTTATGACTTTTGTGTTAGCATCCTAACACAGGATTACTTGTTATTATTATTATTATTATTATTCTTAACCCTAATTTGTCCGACCATTTTCTTCCAAGCCTTAAATGATGGACACTTTATATTTGGTATGATGTTGGGGTAGTATCCCTAGGGTGCATTTACTATTTTTTATTTCAAATGGGGTCAACTTGGCACTATTTGGGGCCGGAACATGGGTGTGGTCATTTTTCGACTATTGATTCGCTACTGGTAGAACCTTTAAGTTTTGTGTAATACAAGAGACCGATGTCCAGGTGTCCATTCCACATTTTTTATTTCAGCCCGGGGTCATCTTGGCATTATTTTAGGGGGTCAATTTTCATGGAACATTCTAGAACAATAGTCATGTGATTAGTCATGTGATAGTGTTGAATTATTCCTATGTACTTTTATGTTATATAATGATAGATTATTACAGGTAGCACCATATGTAGCTGTAATTCGACATTGGAATTTTAAAATGGCCGCCGTTACCATGGAAACTGCAAAATGTGAAAATTTTTAAAATGCTTCAAATTTAATGAAATTTGACAGAGATGTTAACGAGTGTATGTAGATTTGGAATTTGACTTTGGAATTTCCAAAATGGCCGCCGTTGCCATGGAAACAACAAAAATGCGAAAAATCTAGATTTGGTCCAATCTTTATGAAACTTGACAGTAATGTGACCTGCCATGTGTAGATGTGCCATCCGACTTTGGAATTTTCAAAATGGCTGCCGTTACCATGGAAACTGCAAAAAATCAAAAATTCAAAATGCTTCAAACTTGATGAAACTTTACACAAATGTTGACTGTCTTATGTAGATGTGGCATTTGACTTTGGAATTTCAAAATGGCCACCGTAACCATGGAAACACGAATGACTAAATTTGAAAATTGGTCCAAGTTTTATGAAACTTGTAAGTAATGTGACGTGTCACGTGTAGATGTGATATCCGACTTTGAAATTTCAAAATGTCTGCCGTTACCATGGAAACAGCAGAACACTGGTTGGGGCCGTTTTGGCGACTTTTGTGTTAGCATCCTAACACAGGATTACTTGTTATGTCACCCGATCGACAATGTCGGGTGACATATTGCTTTTCCTCCGTTTCTTTTTTTATTATTATTATTCTTCCACCTAATTTTGTCCTGCAGTTTTTGGAGCCAATGGAACCAATCTTAATGATAGTTAACTATAATGAGGAACACAAAATTTCGGATTGCAGTAGGTCTTAAGAACATTAAAATGGATGCCGTTACCATGGAAACTGAACAAATGTGAAAAATCCAGTTTTTGGTTTTGGTGAATTATTTGGAGATGTTTCAACTTAGAATCATTATATTTTTATACCATGAAGGTGCCGACTATATACTGGTTTTAGATGATTTTGGCACTCATTGGAACTACTATGTTGTCATGGAAACAACACCAAAAATTTCAAAAATATAAAAATGCTCAATTTTTTTTGAGACTTCACAGTAACGATGAGCAACATTGGTAGATGTGGAATTTGGCGTTGGAATTTCGAAAATGTCTGCCGTTACCATGGAAACAATGCAAAACAAGTCAAAATGCTCCAAAACCTAAAAGAGGCATTAACTTTCTTAAAATGGTAGATCAAATCCTTTGAAACTTTGATGGTATGTTCCTCCTATGTACCAATGTGGCACCTGTCATTAAAATTTGGAAACGGTCTCTGTTACCATAGGAACCATCACAAATGTCAAAATTTTCAAAATTTCAAAATGCTTTAAAATTGATGAAACTTCTTAGGATTGTTGACTGGCAAGTCTGGATTAGACTTTTGAAGTTGGAATTTCCAAAATGGCCACCGTTGCCATGGAAACTTCAAAATGTCAAATATTTTCAAAATGCTTCAAACTTAATGAAACGTGATATTATTGTTAACCGGATATTATAGATGAGTCTTTTGACTTTAAAATTTTCAAAATGGCTGCCGTTGCCATGGAAACGGCAAAATGTGAAAATGTTGTAATTCCTCTGAATGAACTGAAAATTTACAGAAAGATGTATAGCCATGCATATACATGATATATGTGCATTCACTGTTAATTTTTTTAAAAGGGTGCCGCTTAGTGTCAATGTGGGAAGGGTGACATCCGCTATTGCTTGCAATGGCAAATCTAGTTAAGTCGCCAAAACGGAGTTTTGGAGACTTTATATTTTTGTCCCGTTTCTTATTATTATTATTATTATTATTATTATTATTATTCTTAACCCTAATTTGTCCGACCATTTTCTTCCAAGCCTTAAATGATGGAAACTTTATATTTGGTATGATATTGGGGTAGTATCCCTAGGGTGCATTCGCTATTTTTATTTCAAATGGGGTCAACTTGGCACTTTTGGGGCCGGAACATGGGTGGGGTCATTTTCGACTATTGATTCGCTACTGGTAGAACCTTAAAGTTTTGTGTAATACAAGAGACCGATGTCCAGGTGTCCATTCCACATTTTTTATTTCAGCCCGGGGTCATCTTGGCATTATTTTAGGTGGTCAAATTTCATGGAACATTCTAGAACAATAGTCATGTGATTAGTCATGTGATAGTGTTGAATTATTCCTATGTATATTTTATGTTATATAATGATAGATTATTACAGGTAGCACCATATGTAGCTGTAATTTGACTTTGGAATTTTAAAATGGCCGTAGTTACCATGGAAACTGCAAAATGTGAATTTTTTAAAATGCTTCTAATTTAATGAAATTTTACAGAGATGTTAACGAGTGTATGTAGATTTGGAATTTGACTTTGGAATTTCCAAAATGGCCGCCGTTGCCATGGAAACAGCGGGGGACATAAACTGACTATGCAGTATGGGCTTTGCTCATTGTTGAAGGCCGTACGGTGACCTATAGTTGTTAATTTCTGTGTCATTTGGTCTCTTGTGGAGAGTTGTCTCATTGCCAATCATACCACATCTTCTTTTCTATATATAAAACGCCTCGTAAATTTGAGGCAAAATTCCGTAATCAAGAGTATGTGCATACGATCAATACATTTGTACAAAGCTTTACTACAAAACATCTTCTAGAATATGCTAGAAGAAAAAAATATATAATTTAACGTGCTTCTCTTCTTTACAAAAATCGTACTTTGAAGAGAAAATCGCCACCGAGAGAGAGAGAAACACTAAGAGTACATATTAGTGACATTTCTGTACTTGCATAACAGTACACATCCGTGAATCACACACCTGCTAAAATATACACATTAGCTGAATTCAATCGATGAACGTGTAATTTAATTGTACAAAATAAGATACATGTATCGTGAGATACGCGAGCTATTGAAGAACAAAATGAACAGTTAGTATGGCGCTCCGTCAATATATACACATGTTGTCTGTCCAAGGTCCCTCTAAAAGAATATAAATATGCTAAGTCCACGATAATATACTTGCACATCACGTGACGCCACGTTCTTCCTCGCGCGTGGGTCTAATTTTAGATTCTAAAGAAATCCCAAACTATGTATAGAACTCAAACCTATTCTACGGGATGAGAAAAAAGGGTGGGGGTGGGAATCAAAGACATGCCAATTCCAGCATGTATAATAAATGTGCCATTTGACTTTGGTACACTTTAAGTGGTTGCTGCTACTGTGACAATGTCCAGTACAGGGTGAAATCTAGTTAAGTCGCCAAAACGGAGTTTGGAGACTTTATGTTTTGTCCCGTTTCTTATTATTATTATTATTATTATTATTATTAAGTCGCCAAAACGGAGTTTTGGAGACTTATTGTTTTGTCCTGTTTCTTATTAAGTCGCCAAACGGAGTTTTGGAGACTTTATGTTTTGTCCCGTTTTTTTATTATTATTATTATTATTATTATTATTATTATTCTTCTTAACCCTAATTTGTCCGACCATTTTCTTCCAAGCCTTAAATAATGGAAACTTTATATTTGGTATGATGTTGGGGTAGTAACCTTAGGGGTGCATTAGCTATTTTTATTTCAAATGGGGTCAACTTGGCACTTTTGGGGGTCGGAACATGGGTGGGGTCATTTTCGACTATTGATTCGTTACTGGTAGAACCTTTAAGTTTTGTGTAATACAAGAGACCGATGTCCAGGTGTCCATTCCACATTTTTATTTCAGCCTGAGGTCATCTTGGCATTATTTTAGGGGTCAATTTTCATGGAACATTCCAGAACAATAGTCATGTGATTAGTCATGTGATAGTGTTGAATTATTCCTATGTACTTTTCTGTTATATAATGATAGATTATTACAGGTAGCACCATATGTAGCTGTAATTCGACTTTGGAATTTTTAAAATGGCCGCCGTTACCATGGAAACTGCAAAATGTGAAATTTTTAAAGTGCTTCAAATTTAATGAAATTTTACAGGGATGTTAACGAGTGTATGTAGATTTGGAATTTGACTTTGAATTTCCAAAATGGCCGCCGTTGCCATGGAAACAACAAAATGCGAAAAATCTAGATTTGGTCCAATCTTTATGAAACTTGACAGTAATGTGACCTGTCATGTGTAGATGTGCCATCCGACTTTGGAATTTTCAAAATGGCTGCCGTTACCATGGAAACTGCAAAATGTCAAAAATTCAAAATGCTTCAAATTTTATGAAACTTTACACAAATGTTGACTGTCTTATGTAGATGTGGCATTTGACTTTGAATTTCAAAATGGCCACCGTAACCATGGAAACACGAATGCCTTAATTTGAAAATTGGTCCAATTTTACGAAACTTGTAAGTAATGTGACCTGTCATGTGTAGATGTGCTATCCGACTATGAAATTTCAAACTGGCTGCCGTTACCATGGAAACAGCAGAACAATGGTTGGGGTCGTTTGGCGACTTTTGTGTTAGCATCCTAACACAGGATTACTTGTTATTATTAAGTCGCCAAAACGGAGTTTTGGAGACTTTATGTTTTGTCCCGTTTCTTATTATTATTATTATTATTATTATTATTATTCTTCTTAACCCTAATTTGTCCGACCATTTTCTTCCAAGCCTTAAATGATGGAAACTTTATATTTGGTATGATGTTGGGGTAGTATCCCTAGGGTGCATTCACTATTTTTATTTCAAATGGGGTCAACTTGGTACTTTTGGGGCCGGGACATGGGTGGGGTCATTTTCGACTATTGATTCGCTACTGGTAGAACCTTTAAGTTTTGTGTAATACAAGAGACCGATGTCCAGGTGTCCATTCCACATTTTTATTTCAGCCCGGGGTCATCTTGGCATTATTTTAGGGGTCAATTTTCATGGAACATTCTAGAACAATAGTCATGTGATTAGTCATGTGATAGTGTTGAATTATTCCTATGTACTTTTTATGTTATATAATGATAGATTATTACAGGTAGCACCATATGTAGCTGTAATTCGACTTTGGAATTTTTAAAATGGCCGCCGTTACCATGGAAACTGCAAAAATGTGAAAATTTTTTAAAATGCTTCAAATTTAATGAAATTTTACAGAGATGTTAATAAGTGTATGTAGATTTGGAATTTGACTTTGGAATTTCCAAAATGGCCGCCGTTGCCATGGAAACAACAAAAATGCGAAAAATCTAGATTTGGTCCAATCTTTATGAAACTTGACAGTAATGTGACCTGTCATGTGTAGATGTGCCATCCGACTTTGGAATTTTCAAAATGGCTGCCGTTACCATGGAAACTGCAAAAATGTCAAAAAATTCAAAATGCTCCAAACTTAATCAAACTTTACACAAATGTTGACTGTCTTATGTAGATGTGGCATTTGACTTTGGAATTTCCAAAATGGCCACCGTAACCATGGAAACACGAATGCCTTAATTTGAAAATTGGTCCAATTTTTATAAAACTTGTAAGTAATGTGACCTGTCATGTGTAGATGTGCTATCCGACTATGAAATTTCAAAATGGCTGCCGTTACCATGGAAACAGCAGAACAATGGTTGGGGGCCGTTTTGGCGACTTTTGTGTTAGCATCCTAACACAGGATTACTTGTTATTATTATTATTATTCTTAACCCTAATTTGTCCGACCATTTTCTTCCAAGCCTTAAATGATGGAAACTTTATATTTGGTATGATGTTGGGGTAGTATCCTAGGGTGCATTCGCTATTTTTATTTCAAATGGGGTCAACTTGGCACTTTTTGGGGTCGGAACATGGGTGGGGTCATTTTCGACTATTGATTCGCTACTGGTAGAACCTTTAAGTTTTGTGTAATACAAGAGACCGATGTCCAGGTGTCCATTCCACATTTTTATTCCAGCCCGGGGTCATCTTGGCATTATTTTAGGGGGCAATTTTCATGGAACATTCTAGAACAATAGTCATGTGATTAGTCATGTGATAGTGTTGAATTATTCCTATGTACTTTTCTGTTATATAATGATAGATTATTACAGGTAGCACCATATGTAGCTGTAATTCGACTTTGGAATTTTAAAATGGCCGCCGTTACCATGGAAACTGCAAAATGTGAAATTTTTTAAAATGCTTCAAATTTGATGAAATTTTACAGAGATGTTAACGAGTGTATGTAGATTTGGAATTTGACTTTGGAATTTCCAAAATGGCCGCCGTTGCCATGGAAACAACAAAATGCGAAAAATCTAGATTTGGTCCAATCTTTATGAAACTTGACAGTAATGTGACCTGTCATGTGTAGATGTGCCAACCGACTTTGGAATATTCCAAATTGCTGCCGTTACCATGGAAACTGCAAAATGTCAAAAATTCAAAATGCTTCAAACTTAATGAAACTTTACACAAATGTTGACTGTCTTATGTAGATGTGGCATTTGACTTTGAATTTCCAAAATTCCACCGTAACCATGGAAACACGAATGCCTAAATTTGAAAATTGGTCCAAGTTTTATGAAACTTGTAAGTAATGTGACCTGTCACGTGTAGATGTGATATCCGACTTTGAAATTTCAAAATGGCTGCCGTTACCATGGAAACAGCAGAACAATGGTTGGGGGCCGTTTTGGCGACTTTTGTGTTAGCATCCTAACACAGGATTACTTGTTATTATTATTATTATTCCACCTTTTTTGTCCACCCGTTTTCTCAGGGATTAGTGAACCAATCATAATGAATGGATACCACAATGAGGACCACCAACTCTAGTTGTGCATAAACACTTTGGAATTTTTAAAATGGCCACCGTTACCACGGAAACTGCAAAAATACAAAAAAAAAAATCAAAAAAGCTAAATCTTTTATTAATGGACCAATCTGAAAGGAACTTTATGGAAATGTTGCCTGTCATGTGTGGAACCGCTGACAATATTTAGAAGTTCCAAAATGGCTGCCATTTCCATGGAAACGGGCCAAAAAATATATTAAAGTAGCATTTTCTCAAAGAATATAGGATCAAACCAAATGAAACTTCACTCATATGTTACATGTGATCAGTCAGTGTGGCATGTGTCTTTGGAATTTTTGGAAATGGTCACCGTTACCATGGAAACAAGAAAAAAATCAAAATGCTCCAAACGTAATGAAAATTGATATAAATGTTAACTGGCAAGTAAAGATGACAATTTTGAAATTAGAATTTCCAAAATGGCTGCCGTTGCCATGGAAACAGCAAAAATGTATTTTCAAAATGGCTGCCGTTTAGTGGCAATGGGAAGAAGGGTGACATCCGCTATTGCTTGCAATGGCAAATCTAGTTATTCTTATTATTCTTATTCTTCTTTTTCTAAACCCTTAAACTGTCCTACCATTTTCTTGGAAGCTATAGAGGATGGAAACTTTATATTTTTTCTGGGTATGGGTCTGCATCATGGGAGTTGCAGAATCCAATGTTCATGATACCAGGGTGTCATCTTGGCATAATTAGGGGGCTCGAAGATGGGTGGGGTCAAATTTATTTTTACATTTCTTAGATTTGCTACTGTATGTAGAGTAGATAGAATTATGATTACTTTTATGAATATTAAGAGACACATGTTTGCTTCAACATGGAACTTTTTTATTTCAGTAGGGGGTCTCCTTGGCATTATTTAGGGGGGTGAATTTTCATGGAACATTCCAGAACATCAATGTTAAAATTATTCTAGAGACATTAAATGGTATATGATGGTATATAATTATGGAGAGAACAATTTGCAGCAGGAGTTTGACTTTGGAATTTTAAAATGGCTGCTGTTACCATGGAAACAGCAAAAATATGAAAAACTTCAAAATGCTTCAAATGTATTGAAACTTATAACAAATGTTGGCTAGCTTATGTAGACTTGACTTTTGAATTTGGAATTTCCAAAATGGCCGCCGTTGCCATGGAAACTGCTAAAATATGAAAAATTTCAAAATGCTTCAAAATTATTGAAACTTAAAACAAATGTTGCCTAGCATATAATGAAACCATTGATTTCGCAGAACAATGATTTTGGGTCCGTTTTGGCGACTTTTGTGTTAGCATCCTAACACAGGATTACTAGTTATTATGTCACCCGATCGACAATGTCGGGTGACATATTGCTTTTCCTCCGTTTCTTTTTTTTATTATCATTATTCTTCCACCTAATTTTGTCCGGCAGTTTTTTGGAGCCAATGGAACCAATCTTAATGATAGTTAACTATAATGAGGAACACAAAATTTCGGGTTGCAGTAGTTCTAAAGACCATAAAAAATGGCTGCCGTTACCATGGAAACGGAACAAATGTGAAAAATTCCAGTTTTTGGTTTTGGTGAATCATTTGGAGATGCTTTAACTAAGAATCATTATATTTTGATACAATGTAGGTGCCCACTATATACTGGTTTTGGATGATTTTGGCAATCATTGGAACTACTATGTTGCCATGGAAACTACAACAAAAATTTCCAAAATATCAAAATGATTCAAATTTAATGAAATTTCACAGTAACGATGAGCAACATTGGTAGATGTGGAATTTGGCGTTGGAATTTCTAAAATGTCTGCCGTTACCATGGAAACAATGCAAAACAGGTCAAAATGGTCCAAAAACCTAAAAGTAGCATTTACTTTCTTAAAATGGTAGGTCAAATCGATTGAAACTTTGATGGTATGTTCCCTCCCATGTACCAATGTGGTATCTGCCATTAAATTTTGGGAATGGTCTCTGTTACCATAGGAACCATCAAAATGTCAAAATTTCAAAATTTCAAAATGCTCCAAAATTTATGAAACTTAATATGATTGTTGACTGGCAAGTCTGGATGAGACTTTGACTATGGAATTTCCAAAATGGCCACCGTTGCCATGGAAACTGCAAAATGTCCAAAATTTCAAAATGCTTTGAACTTAATGAAACTTGATATTATTGTTAACTGGCATGTATAGATAAGACTTTTGACTTTGAAATTTTCAAAATGGCTGCCGTTGCCATGGAAACGGCAAAATGTGAAAGAATTTTAAAATGCTCTGAATGTACTGAAAAATTACAGAAGATGTACAGCCATGTATATATGTGCATTCACTGTTAAAATTTTTGAAATGGCTGCCGCTTAGTGGCAATGGGGGTAGGTGACATCCGCTATTGCTTGCAATGGCAAATCTAGTTAATATTATTTTCTTCCACCTAATTTTGTCCGCCCGCTTTCTCAGAGCCAAAGGTACCAATCCGAATGATGGTTCACTATAACAAGGAACCCTGACTTTCCAGTTGCAGTGCAACTTTGGAACTAAAAAATGGCTGCCATCACCATGGAAACTGAAAAATGGGGAAAAAATACAATTTTGGAATTTTTTGAATTATTTGAGAGCTTAAAATCTTTAGATTTTAATACAATGGAGGTGCCCACTATATACTGGTTTGGGATGATTTTCGCAATCATTGGAACTGCTATGTTGCCATGGATACTACACCAAAAATTTCAAAAATATCGAAATGCTCCAAATTTAATGAAACTTCACAGTAACGATGAGCAACATTGGTAGATGTGGAATTTGGCGTTGGAATTTCGAAAATGTCTGCCGTTACCATGGAAACAATACAAAACAGATCAAAATGCTTCAAAAACCTAAAAGTAGCATTTACTTTCTTAAAATGGTAGGTCAAATCGATTGAAACTTTGATGGTATGTTCCCTCCAATGTACCAATGTGGTATCTGCCATTACATTTTTGGAATGGTCTCTGTTACCATGGGAACCATCACAAATGTCAAAAATTCAAAAAAATTCAAAATGCTCCAAAATTGATGACATTGTATATGATTGTTGACTGGCAAGTCTGGATGAGACTTTTGACTTTGGAAATTCCAAAATGCCCACCGTTGCCATGGAAACTGCAAAAATGTCAAAAATTTTCAAAATGCTTTAAACTTAATAAAACTTGAGATAATTGTTAACCGAATAGTATAGATGAGACATTAGACTTTTAATTTTTAAAATTGGCTGCCGTTGCCATGGAAACGGCAAAAATGTGAAAATTTTTAAAATGCTCTGATTGACCTGAAAATCTACAGGAAGATGTATAGCCATGCATATATGTGCATTCACTGTTAAAAAATTTTGAAATGACTGCCGCTTAGTGGCAATGGGGGAAAGGGTGACATCCGCTATTGCTTGCAATGGCAAATCTAGTTATTATTATTATTCTTCCACCTAATTTTGTCCTGCAGTTTTCTCAGAGCCTAATGCACCAATCTTAATGGTTGTTCACTATAACAAGGAACCCTGACTTACGAGTTGCAGTGCCAGTTTGGCACTAAAAAATGGATGCCATCACCATGGAAACCAAAGAAAGGTGAAAAAATAAAAATTTAGAGTTTGGTGGATTATTTGGATTAGCATAAACTTAGAATCATTATATTTTAATACAATGTAGGTGCCCTCTATATACTGGTTTGGATGATTTTGGCAATCACTGGAACTACTATGTTGTCATGGAAACTACACCAAAAATTTCAAAAATATCAAAATGCTCAAAATTTAATGAAACTTCACAGTAATGATGAGCAACATTGGTAGATGTGGAATTTGGCGTTGGAATTTCAAAAATGTCTGCCGTTACCATGAAAACAATGCAAAACAGGTCAAAATGATCCAAAAAAACCTAAAAGTGGCATTAACTTTCTTAAAATGGTAGGTCAAATCCCTTGAAACTTTGATGGTATGTTCCCTCTCATGTACCAATGTGGCATCTGTCATTAAATTTTGGGAATGGTCTCTGTTACCATAGGAACCAGCACAAATGTCAAAAATTTCAAAAATGCTCCAAACTTGATGAAACTTAATATTTACGTTATCTGCCAAGTGTAGATGAGACTTTTGACTTTGGAATTTCCAAAATGGCCGCCGTTGCCATGGAAACAGCAAAAATGTGTAAAATTTTCAAAATGCCCCAAATGTTCTGAAAATTTGCACAAAGATGTATTACCATGCATATATGTGCATTCACTGTTTAAATTTTTTGAAATGGCTGCCACTTAGTGGCAATAGGGGGAAGGGTGACATCCGCTATTGCTTGCAATGGCAAATCTAGTTATTTTTGTTATTTTAAAAATAGTCTTTTTTGCCAAAAAAATAATAATCAATATTAGAACTTAAAATTTTAAACCTAAACATGGTCTGCTTAAAATTTTGATTGCCGTCCGTCCTTGTGTCCATCTGACTGTCCGTGTGTCTGTCTGTCTGTCTGTCCGGTCCTTGCAGCGCTCTCACGTGTACAAATCTTGTCAGATTTTTACGAAACTAATACTTTAGGTTAATATAAGCAACATCTCAAACAAGTTATATATTGTGGCCAATCGACTTTTTTAAGAGTTATTACCTTTAAAAATATTAAATTTATGGAAAGTGGCTTCGTTAGCGCTCTCGAGGGAACAAGTTGTTTATTTTTCATTTTCAGTATATTTCTGATAGAACGGACAAAGTTTTTTAGTTCACCGTTGCATCACTTGGCGTCCGTCATCGTCCGTCCGGTGTTAACTATTTCAAACATCTCCTCTGAATCCACTGAACCAATTCCAGCCAAACTTAAGCTGAATGATCCTTAGGATATCTAGAATAAAGATTGTGTTTTATTTTCTATTTTGTCAAAAAACATGGCCGACATGGCTAAAAATAGAACATAGGAGTAAAATGCAGTTTTTGGCTTATATCTCAAACACTAAAGCATTTAGAGCAAATCTGATGTAGGTAAGCATGTTCATTAGGTCAAGTTCTATCAGCCCTAAAATTTTCAGATGAATCTAACAACCCATTGTTGGGTTGCTGCCACTAAATTGTTAATTATAAGGAAATTTTGCAGTTTTTGGTTATTATCTTGAATATTATTAATGACAAAGATAAACTGTAAACAGCAAAAAAGTTCAGCAAAGTAAGATCTTCAAATAAGTTTAATGACCAAAATTGTCAATTGACCCCTTAAGGAGTTATTGCCCTTTAAAGAATTTTTCAGAATTTGTTCATCTAGTTTGCTTACTTTAAAAAATCTTCTCCTGAAACTGATGAATCAATTCCAGCCAAACTTGGGAGTAATAAGTATAAATTTTGTATTTTATTTCCTTGTAATTCAAGAAACATAGCCACTATGGCTAAAATGGAACATAGGGGTAAAATGCATTTTTTTGCTTTTGCAGAAAATATGACAGATACACAGAACATTTAAATGGAATTTTTAAGCCACTCATTGATATATATTGAAAAGCATAAATAATCATTGATGAAAGATTTAACCGAAAAATTACAGGTGATCGATTCAGGCTCTTGAGAGCCTCTTGTTTAGAGTTAAAATTTAAAGACAGTCTGAGACTAAGTTTTTTTGACATAGACTGAAATAAAACTTGGACAGAGGCTAATTTTCAAGACCATGAAAGAGCATCTAAAAATTTCAATTTGCACAAAACAAGTGTATTTCAGGGAAGCAGCAATCCTTCATTCAGTCATCAGCCTTTCGGCTGTTTTCTGTTGTTTGGTTGGATTGTTGTCTCTTTGACACATTCCCCATTTCTGAAAAAAATCTAATATCTAAAAATGGAGAAGGAGGTACTATCATTGCCCTAACCCTTTGAAGAAATTTCATGCTTCAATGCTCAAAATGTTCAGAATTTAATACCAGCTTTCTTTTAATTTTTGATAAATTTTATAATTTTGAAAAAAATGATTTTTTTTCAAAAAAAAAAGGGGGGAGAAAAGTTTCGTTCTCTACCAACATATCTCTATCAATAATATATTCTCATTTATAATTACTAAATTTGTGTCAGAAATGCACATATAAATGGAATGATTTAGCTTTTTAATGCAAAATGTTTGATTATTCATCTGTTTGGTAATCTGAATTTTGGTGAAAATTGACAATTTTGACTAAAATTATTTTTTTAAAGAAAAAAAAAAAAAAAAACACGACTTTCTTTTTATTTTATGAATATATAGAATGTTGTCTTTCAAAATTTGTCAGTGAAATGTCATGGTATTGTTGGTCTTGGGAGATAAACAGATTTAAAATTTAGGAGTTTTTGAAATTTTTCATTTTCGAATTTTAATACATTTTTAAATGGTTGCTATGGAAACAAACTATTTGGTAAATTCAAAATTTTAACGTTTTTGAATAGTTTGGGGTTTTGTTTATTTACAATGTAAAAACCCTAATTGTTTTTATTGATTAACTTAATTTCCATGGGACTTTAAATTCCCTTATTTTAAATTTTCAAAAGGGTCTTTTTTCACATATTCAGGCAAAATGTTGTTTTGGTGGTTACTATGGCAACGGGTAATATACAGGGAAAATAAGGACAGAATTTTACTTATCTACCAAAGTTCTTATGAGATAGGGCCAAAAAAATTACTTCTGTGACATGTCATGAATCACCCTCTGCATGATTTTTACAAAGACAGGTACTTAAGATCTGTTAAGTCAATGTTCGTACCTTTCGGTAGTTGTTATTTTCCTGTACACGTCCGCAGCATACTGAATTGTATTGAATGAAATGCAAGCTAGTTGCCGGAACAATACTTAATTTACCGCAGTGAATAACTCTAAAAATTGATCTTGACAAAGACTGAACATGACTTAGTAATTCATTGTGAAGATGATATTTGACCTTTATCGTTTAAAAGGAAATTTTATTTACAAGTGCATGGTATAGAAACAATGAAAGTGAAAATAACACTTTATAAATGTCTGGGAATGACAAAATCAGGATATATTCAAAATAGAAAACCAACGTCCTTAAAGTATAGCAGACAACAAACCGCAAAAACAACAGGAATACAGACTCCTAGCTTGGAACAGCCGCAAAAAGAACATGGCAAGTTTGAAATATTTCTGAATGCTAATCCCTCCTCAAACCATGAACAGTGGTGAAAGAGTACAACAAAAGGACAACCTATAAAAATCAGTTGAAAAGTGACTAGACTAATCTAAACGGTACTTTACACACAAAACAACCAGCCAAATTACAACCGACTTACAGTAGCGCAATAAGAGTACTCGCAGTTAAGCTAGTTCAAATCTCTATAAAATGTACTCCAATAAATAGACCATGTTTTTTTTTTCCTAGTCAAAAATATCAAATACATGCATAAGGAGGTTAATAAACAAAAGTGTCCGATTATAAATTAAAGTGAAAATATCGTTTAGAACTAACAATCATACCCATAGGAGTTTGAACCTTACGGTTGTTACAAGTTTAACAGGGACTACAGACCATTCCGGAGCACACAAGTTTAACAGGGACTACAGACCCTTCCGGAGTACACAAGTTAAACAGGGACTACAGACCCTTCCGGAGCACACAAGTTTAACCCCGCGCCGGGTTAGTTTTTGTTGTTCAATCTTAATTTTCCTTCTGTTGGCTCTTGTTGGTCTGTTCGTCTGATTAGGCCATGGTATTGTATGTTTGTCTTCGACTTATGGTTGTTGTTTGCCCCCTTGGTTTCTTTTTCTTTCCTTTTTTAACTTTCTGTACAAATTGAGAACTTATCATGGTAAAATTTGAAGCATCTACTTTCAGTGAATTGAACCCTTGACAACCTTACGTCAATCATTAAGTAAAGTGCTGTCAAATGGCGGAACAAAAATCTTGTTGCAACGCACAGTAGTACTTGAATGTGTTAAGACTGATTGCGTTTCGGATGTTGAAATTCCACATGAAATACTGTATACATATGCAGCACAATAACATGTTTATAGTGTTTGTTATAATATTTTGACACCAGTCTATTTTTGAAGACTGCATATTCCGTATGTTGACCTCTAGAAGTCTTTTTGTTTATAGTGTTGCTGGGTTGCATAATATTGATGCATAACCGACATCTCCTTTTTATCGTTTACATCTATATGTATTGTGCTCTGTTCTAGACCGAAATGCTCACATTGATAGGGTTACAGTGTGCCGGAAAAAATTTCCTCCTACCCTGGTATATTATTCCGATCAGAATTAGTATAAAACACTATTTTTAGTTTAAAACAGAAAATATAAAGATCTATGCCCAAATGAAACTTCTAACTAACATATAAAGTTAGTTAACGAAATTCAAATGTTTCTTTTTTTTTTTTTTTTTTTTTTAATACAAATAATTTTAACCTGACCCGAACTATAACGCTGTATGGAGTTTGCATAGAACGGTTATTATTAACATGCCTTTAGGTTTTAGTTTACTAAATAATTGCATTGTAAATAAATCGTTAAATTAAAGATAATTATTATATTTAACTATTTTTCTAAATACAAAAGACGCAATTTATAGATTAGCAAAAAAAAAAAAAAACAGAATTCCTCCTAATTCACAGATAGCACACACTTTTGATATTCATTTTTGATTAAAAGGGTTATATCAAATTTTCAGACCACAGAATGGGGATACAATTAGGAAAACAACTATAATTAAAAAAATACAAAAAAACATCGGAATGCACTGTAATTGATTATAGCTAAAAGCATGGCCCAGCGTTATTGGAATGTAAAATAAAAAAAAAGTTGTCCCTCCGATTGTAGGTCTTTGAAGTGTTAAGGCAAGAATTTAATACAAAGTTGTTTGCATGATATAATCATCATATACTCTTTCGTGTGAATAATAAGAGATATGGAGTGTTATATGTCAATAAATGTATCAGCATTTGGCTAGTTCAATTGTTGGTGCGTTTCTGATAAAAAGTATATCCATAAATGTTTCATGATAAATGCACATTGAAATGAGAAAAACTACACTTTTTACGTATTTTTAAAGTTGCTTGTTAAAACGTTTCGCGTGTAAATTTGGATGTGATCAGCTGTCAAATTCTTAAACAGACATTAGGTTATTTCTTTGTGTCGCTAGGGCTCGTAATCGCACAGCGTCAAATCAATTTAGCAGTTTTAGTTACTGGATTTTCTTTAAACATTGGTAATGCGTGTCAAATACACTGGGATTTTTTGTAGAAAGCCAAAATCGGGTATGCATTTGAATTTGTTTTGTGCAACGGCATCGATCTAGATCTATAACATTCAATAGCAGTTCATTTTTTTTTTATTTATTACAGATCTGTATACAAATTTTCGAAAAACAAATGTTCAGAACGGTTATCAGAAATTATCTGAAATGTTTGGGATTTCTTTATTTTATTTGGACTTTTCCTATGATCATTTACTTAAAAAAAATATGTTACATTGTTTGTACAAGTACTTGAATCAATGTGAATTAAAACATTTCGGAAACAAGATTTCATGAATATAAATCAGAATCAAAATTACATTTTTTAACAATATTTCTGTATTCTGTATTTCTTTAGGACAGTAGCATTTGGCAGTTGAATTTATTATTACTTCTATAAATATTATTGTTGTTTCTAATTTCTATACTACATCATGTACATGGCTTTAGATTTGCCTAAGGAAAATGTGATAAAAAAGACCACCAAGGTTAACAATATCAGGCCTTTGGGTAATTATATGACTATGTTAGAATTTTTGCATATGATAATCCAAATGTCGCGCCATGATCTGTGATTGTTGAGATTATTAAAAATTTTAATATTTATTATATTACCAGTATAAAGGTCGATACACAACTTTTTTTATGTTAATGCAATTGATGTTCTTTATATACACTGAGGTCCGAGGTAGGGCGTTATAGGGTTGTGGTACGGTCAAATATTTTTGGTTAGTCTTGTTATGTTTTATGACATGTTATATCGTATAAGGCCATAAGTTCATAAACTTTTATGTCATGCTCAAGATATAATTTTACCATTTTTATTATTAAAATCATTCTGAAAACACTAGAATATATCAATACTGCAAACAAATGTTGATTTAAATTTTACATAGAACTGTAACAAAAGAAAGATACACAAAAGCTAACAATTATGTAGGAGAGCAGTCGCAATTTTAAAAGTTTACAAATACCTGTGCTCTTCGACCACAGCTAATGAATAATAACGAACATGTCATCTGCAACCAAATCAATCATTGCTTTTTACATTAAATTTTCTGTACCGAACTCGTATCATTCATCCGTATGCTGTAAATGAGGGTCTGCCACTATTTAAGAATGTACTTTCCAAATACAAAGGAATAAAAAAGGAACATTTTAGGTAGAAACTATTTGTCTAATACCTTAATTTAACAGGGGTCTGGCAAGCTTTTTTCAGCAAATATGTGAAGAATCGAATTCAATTTGATATATTTGTTTTAGCATTTTAAAGGCTTTTTTGATAAATGAAATAAATAAATTTATTATTTCAATAAATGTTGAATGTTTATATAATCATGTTATATCAGAAATGCTACAGAACTAATAAACTATTGCATTACATTATGGTTTATCAATCTTTAGTTTGGGCTTGATCTGTCTTTGAAAGTTACACTTAAGATTAACATGATTGTTATATTTGGACAATTCTCTGAATAAGAATCAAAACGTAAAATCACAAAAATACTGAACTCCGAGGAAAATTCAAAAAGGAAAGTCCCCAAATGTATTCTAGGTACTGTTTTTGAAAGCATACACCAAAACGTTGTGATTGGTTTTAAAGATTTGTAAACAGTAGCAATTCAATCAATGACGTAACAGTAATTTCTTTTTTGTGTACGAGAATTACCTTGTGTGGTAATTTACAAGCTCTTTGCAGAAACCTAATAATGAATACCAAAATTTGTAACATTTTGCGCTAAAATTTATGATTTTCATCACTAGTAATTGTATTAATTATTATACAAAAACAGGTATACAACACGTTTATCAATGTAAGCAAACATTTGGCATAAATGCAACTTTTTTTAAGTATTCCAAATGTTCAGAACTGTAAGGATAGTCTCATATGCAAGACATTGTTCAATAATTGAATGTTTTCATGATTTTCAACAATATTATTATGCTTAAGTTTTGATGGACATTTAATTTTATCATCTTTTAAATGTTTTCTATTCACATACTTTTAATTCAAATATTTACTGAGTTGTTGAATAATAATAAAAACTCTTAAACCTAGGCCATTTAGACATGTTTATCAGATTTAGACACATATGCTATCCATATCGGATGTTAATTGCATACATGACCGTTGGATATTTTATTATCAGTATAAATTAAATGTAACAGGTTGGCATTTAATTATGTATCTGTATAAAAAGGCAAGTATACTAAATGTACATGTAGACAAACAGATCAGGAGTATTCACAAGTAAGTCAAACCTTTATTAAGTATTATACCTTTAAAATTAACATTGCTTGCTGTTTTTTCAGCATCATCAAGGTTTACCGGGTTATTGTAGGCTGGCCATTTCTGGGCTTCTCTTTTCTAGCATTATAAATTATGATAAAGAGGGGGGTATGTGTGTTTTCCATGTTTTCTGTATTAAAGAACCATATCAACAACTCTTAAGGAATCAATAGTTGGCCAGTTGCAAGGTAAATTTCTGTCCCTATTCCAATTACTATAATTTTCCAATGGTCAAATTGTCACCCTTCATGACGGTCTCTTAACATGTTTTAATAAGTAAAATATGCAAAAGTTTAATAATGGACCATAACTAAAGGGGTTGGAAACATATAATTTTTATAGAAAAATTTCATTACTAGTAATTGTATAACTTATTATACAAAAATAGGTATACAACATGTTTATCAATGTTAGCAAAAATTTGGCATAAATGCAACTTATTTTTTAAGTATTCCAAATGTTCAGAACTCTTTATAGAAAAATTATAAAGCGATACTACAGAAGGGGGAGTAATGTTATAGAGGTGAGGAATTAATAGAAATACTAGATTGCATTTGCTACTTATGGAAATGTTAGCTAGATCTACTGTTCTAAATGGTAACTACAAAATAAATTATCTGCAGATTTAATACATGGATTGTTTTTGTACAACACACCAAATTGACTAACTACATCATGTACAAAGTACCTTATATAACATATGGAATGATAATTTCGTATAGTTATTTGGACGATAAAATATGGAATTAATTATTCAGCTTGAAAACGAATATACAGTTGCCTATAATAACTTACATCCACTTTATTTTAACTTTAGTGGATAGTTGTCTCATTGGCAATCATACCACATTTCCTTATTTTTATATAAAATATGAATATCAGACCTAGTTAGCAACCCGTGATTTTTTAACTTCGTTTAACTACACAAGTTATTAACATTTTTTTTTTTTTATTTGCATCAATCTGGAATTATACGAAATAAATTATATTACATAAAATCGATCTGGATAACTAAGCATGCTAAGCTTATGTTTTGAAAGCCTTTAATAATTAACACTCATAATTTTACTTTTAGGAAAGAAATGAAATTCTTGGTTTTAGCAGTTGTATTAGCATTATGCTGTTCAGGTAATACACTTTTTTTATCATCTTGTATTTAATAATATTCGTCGGAGTGGGCTTTTTGGGTCAATAAAATTCTAAAAATGATGATTCGTTTTAATTTTGTGCGAACACATTATCAATTTGTAGCTTATTTCTGATTTGCACTACAGTCTTATTTATAATCATAGCTACATAAAGATGTGGTTTTTATTTTCAATTAAAATTATTTCTAATTTATTTCAATTGCTATATCATATTAATATTACCATGATAACGAAATCCGTTTTTATTTCTTTTTTTTTTTTTTTTTTTTTTTTTGGTTCGGTTCAGAATGTGAAGTGATGAATCTAAATGGTGAATAATTACCGAAACATTGAAATATACTTAGTCTTAATTAAACTACGAATCTTTATCTAAATAAAAATCTGCCTAAAATTTATAAACTTGAAGTTTTAAGTTATGATGTGTCATGATTTTGTTAAAATAATTTGTTTTAGAGATATCTGGTGATTCCTGCCAATTTCTTAATGTTTATTCAAAGAGTAAATCATTTTCGTTTTGATAAGAAACACATTTCTACGCAGCAAAGAACAAATGAAAATTATCGTCTGTTTCACAGATGGATCAGTTAATCTAATATCTAAATGTTTATAGGCTATGCAGAGGCAAGAGCACAATCATGTTTTAGAACAATTGACTGTGGCTTTAACATTGATGGTTGTCGATCTGTTTGTCGATCAAAAGGTTGCAGTGGAGCGAATTCAAGATGTGTCCAAAACAACCAATGTTGCTGTAAGTGTCCTAAAAGTGGTTGATATGGAAAGTAACGATACCGAGCTGCAGTCATAACAGATCTAATAAAACTTGAAAAATAATAATATTAGCATTGCATTTTGTTTTTTCTTATTGTAGTTTTAAAAGTTCGGCTTTATCAAGAAAAACACACATGTCTGTTAAAGCTTCATATTTCACACAATACAAAATACACAAGACATGCGCTCATCTAAGGAAAAGTTTTTGGTTAAGGAAAAAAAAATCACATGCCCGAAGGTTTATTGTTTTCACAAGACGTTATTTTAAAATCATAGTAGACGTTACAATAATTAAAAGTCAAAACAAAATATTGAGTTAAATATATTCATTGAAATATTGTATAATTCAGATATATCTGTATTTGTTTCACAACACATATATATTTATTACAGCTGCTGCAACTTACTTAAATATACAGCTTCCCATTAGTATCATGTTAGTTAAATACCAAACGGTACGGAAACTGCTTGTTAAAAACAGAAAGTACTCTGAGGCAAATCACATACATATATATATAAAAACAATAAATTTAACAATTGTTTGCCATACTATTGTAAACATAATATGATAATTAACTTTCCACTAATCGAATTGTATAAACTTAATATAAAAAAGCTAGAATGCATTTTTGTTGTACACTTTGAGAGATACATCAATATTAAGAAGCATACCGTATACATAGAATAAAGTATCATCAAGATTTAGTTGTGCAATACAAGTGCTTTAGAAGTGTGAATTATAAATATTAGTGGGTACATAATTAATAAATATTACATTGATTTACGTGAAAATTGGCCGTTTCAATGAGACATGCAAGATTATTCAAATTTCATTGTAAAAGAGGGACGAAAAATACCAGAGGGACAGTCAAACTCATAGATCGAAAACAAACTGACAACGCCATGGCCAAAAATAAAAAGACAAACAGACAAATAATAGTACAAATGACACAACATAGAAAACCAAAGACTAAGCAACACGAACCCCACCAAAACCTGGGGGTGATCTCAGGTGCTCCGGAAGGGTAAGCAGATCCTGCTCCACATTTGGCACCCGTCGTGTTGCTTATGTTATTACAAATCCGGTAAATAGTCTAATTCGGTAAGTCACATTTGTGAAAAGGGAGGGTATTGTAGTTACGACATAAGGAACATATCCGATATCATCTGTGAAACGGTTATTCCATATTGTAACAAGCGAACAAAACACACAAACAAGATCCTTTGGTCACTCTGTTTTTTTTTTTTTTTTTTTTTTTTTGGATGATAATTCCACTGTATCATCTTTTTTTTCCATTAGATAAACGTGCTGCTGTCTGTTCAGGAACATCTTTCATATAAGTATCAGTAATTCATAGCAAACACATTGCTCTCCTTACAAATAAAATAATGTTGATCGGTTGCTGTATCTTGGAATATTTCAATACTCTCCTTTTATTGACCTTTAAAAAATAGAGATGAAACCATTATGATAGTTTTGAATTTCAAATAATGGTTATGTATTTCATGTACATTTAATTTATACAAAGGTTCTAGGCAAAACATTTGCCCTAAGAAGTTTCATTTACAGTTTTATAATAATGATTAATTACTTCAATGAAATGGAAATTTACAAACAAGCGTATTATTACAAAGTAACAGACAAATTGTTTGTTTAACAAAATATGCCATAACCGAATTTTCCTGCAACAGACATCCATAGAACATAAATCAAACATAGAATTTCGTTCGTTTTTCATTGTTGACAAGTGGTAAAATATACACATTGGAAAATCATAAAAAAATGGGAAATGTTAATCGGTGGTACTGTGCATATACGAAGGACAGAAACTGTGAAAGTGAATTCGAAACATTTTTCATTCATTTATATATTGATATTATTTTTTTTCTAATTTAATGATGACGAAATATACAACATAGTGGTTTATTGAAATAGACATTCAAAGCACATGTATATTGTTTTTTGTTTTACATACCTACTCCATCAATTGTTTTTAAAACACTTCAAAATTGAAATTAGCAAATAGAACTAAAACTTTTTCAATTATAGACCGAAAACTATAAAATTGATAATCAAAGTTTGTTTACATTATACATGTTATGTTTTAACATACATCAAACACAAATGCTGATTTAGAAAGGATTTTTAGGAAATTTGTCTTCTAATATATAGAAGTCAATGCTATAGAAATAACACATAGCTGAGAGGGTGATAGAGCAGATTGTTACACCGGGAAAACATAGTCAACTGAGGCGCAGTCAAGGTTTACAATGTCTTTTCGAGGGGTAACAATCTGCTCTATCACCCTATCAAATATGTGTTATTTAATTATTATACCGAAAGTTCTGTTATTACTGTCTATTCAATTTCAAATTCAAAGTAATAAACTATTTCGTCTTGTACATAACAATCAATCGTATTTATTAAAGCGCACACTTGAGCAAGCGTCTCCGTGAAGGGTAATAGAGTATTTGCCATGGGAAAGAGTAAATTGTCTCCCTCGTATTAACCAATCAAAATCTGGCATTTTGACGTGCAGTGTAATAAAGTATTTTGATAACATCTAAGAACCATAACGACCGATACAACATGTTCATGGTGAGGAAGTACATGTACAATTAAGTGGTTGGATGGTACATTGAGGGTCTGAAAGTTCAACAGGAACGTCGACGACCCAATCGTATAAGATGGAGAATTTTTTTTACAAGCCTTTATATATGTTATAGGAGTTTACACGTATCACTTATTTATGGAGGTTGAGCTAATCAGCCTTAATCTTCTTTTTCTTTAATTTTGCTTTACATCATTATTTTCATTAATCTACTTTTTATCTATGTAATGTTAGCTAGAAACATGTATCTAACACTACATATAGATGTACAGTAGTAATTAAAGGAAATTTCGTTAAAAGATTTGTTATCGATTTAGAAATGAACCTGATATTTTCACCCAGTCTTAATGTGTCGTGTACATTTAAAATTACCCTACATACACGTTTAGTAGTACTTACATAAGCCTTTAAAAGCGTTTTCACAAATTCTTGATGTTTAACTGGTTCGTCGTTATTTTTCTCTTTTCTTTATACAACACATCCGCATGTTTTAATTAAGCAGATGGTATCAAATTATGTCTCTCTTTACTTTAAATTCCCTTGACCTAGTGCGTTCATTTTTGCATCTTCTTGTTGAGTATATATTTACATGGTCTATATTGATTGCTTGTTTGCTTGTCATTTGCATAACTTGCAGTGTAAACTACAGATGGTCTACAGTCCTTAACTTAACAAAAGTTAACTTGGAGCAAACTTTTTGACTGCTTTCCAAGTTAACTAAAGAAATTTTAAGCAGTCAAGCATGTTAACTTCATCGGTGGTAGACCAGACATATGTTTGCTTTTTTATGACTGCTGCAGACCTATTGACCAGTCTGCTCCAGACAAGACCTGTGGTGCAAAATTGATTGTCGCTTGAAAAAGAGATTATTTTGGCTAGGAACATGTATATTGTCTCGCGACATGCATGTACAGACCATAAGAAAGTTGTTTAAAGGGTTATCCTCGCCCTACATGAAGCAGTTGATGAAATATCATAACTCACATGTGCACCGGAAATGAATGCGTATTTATGCATCCCACAATACAAACGAAACTCCCTCTTAGTCAAGGTTTTGTTGAGGATTACCAAGTGACCATATGTTTATACCCCTTTTAGCAGCGAAACTGTTGCTCCTATTGTTCTTGTGATATTTATTTAAAACGTGCAGATAAAGACTCCTTTGGATTCCTACAAGTAGTAGCGTGAAGGTAATGAAATGTAATTGACATAAATATAAAACATGGAAACTGTGGTTTGATTCTCCATTAGAGACCTACCAAACAGATCGCAAAGGTCGAGGATCATATGAATGCTAGTCTTTTGAAATTATATCGTTTGGTTGGTTGTCATTTTCGTATGCACATATTTCTATATTCATATATCTTATATTGAACCCATTATATATTCGTTTAAACGTATTTGACAAGGAAAACGACATTACCGGTAACTACACATGATTGTCGATAGAAATTACCATGCAGAAATTACGAAAATTTTAGATGGCCAATATACAGTAAGTTAGGATACTGATATTGTAGCGATTAACCAAATCACCATGGCCATCGTTTAAAGTTTCCTTGTCAAGTTATAACGAAGGAACATCAATACAATATCATTAAACATATGTATAACTGCTTCCTTGCATTCGAGCGTTTAAGTTAAATATCTGTCAAACCGATTCCCTTTTTTTCTTTATGAATCTCCTTGTACATGTTGTATGGTATAAAACGAATAGTACTGGTAAATTTATGAACTTCCCCTTTTTTTCTTTGTCTTTAATGGTCATTTTGATCTTAACATCATCTGAAACATCTAACATATTTAAACCTAAAATGTAAAATTTTGTTTAGTAAAGGCAACAGTAGTATACCGCTGTTCAATAGTCATAAATTGATTAAGCGAAAACAAATCCGGGTTACAAACTAAAACCGAGGGAAACACATCAACAAAAACACTGAACTGCAACAAAAACAAACGCTAACATATATAGAAACGGACTAATTGATAACAACTGCCATATTCCTGACTTGGTACAGGACATTTTAAAAACAAATGGTGGGTTGAATCTAGTTTTATGGCCAGCCAAACCTCCCGCTTATAGGGCAATGTTTAACATACTGCTAAAATGACAACACTACGTGACAGGAATACAGTACAGACAAATGCAAGAACACTCAGCATAGAGAAATACACAAATAATTAATATTATAGTACATTACAATATGTAAACCGCAGAATACCAACGGACACCTCCCATGAATTTACGACAGCACACCAGGAAACCACACTCGAAGTAAAAACTGCGCGTCACATGAGGATCAACGCAACAAAAACTGAAGTTTAAAGTTTAAGTTATTTTGCTGATATTTTGAAGTTGACATTTTTATTCCATGAAACTTTCTACAAGGACTACCAGACTTGTTGTTAATTTATTTGTTTTCATAATTTGAACTTTCAGCGCAGATTGTGAATCAGAAATACAAACGGTTGATCAAATAGACGTGTTACCAAAAGGTATATACTCGACGCTGAGGTTGACCAATTAGTCTTTAAATGTGATGATTGTGTCAAAACATTGATTATCGGTTAAAACAGGTAAAATTCAATTTGCGTGATGTTAATCAGATAGCCTACACACTTCTTTCATTCATTTGAAATTTATTAATTTTGAAAGATTTTTTTCTGATATTATTGCTTATGATTATAAGACGTGAAATGGTACGTGTGTGCGGGGGAAAATGTTGATGGCAATTCAAGTATGCACTTCTAGATTTGAAAAAAAATCACATAATAAGCCAGTTTGATTTTTTTTTTTTTTAATTATTGTTCTTCGGGGATAATTATCAATCTAATACTCCACTACTTATCCTCGTCCTGAAACTGTACTGGACGAACAACAAACAACAATCAATCGATCTCTACTATACCCGCACAAAGCTCCACAGTCTGGTCTGGTTGATTTTGAGTTTGAAAGTTTTTAAGCGGCTAATAGCGTGTTAAGCATATATCCGAAATTCCGAACAATAATCGCAAGTTGACTTGTTATATTATATTCTTTTGCTCTTGGTCTACATGTAGCTCTACGTTTACGACGCTTTTAGAGGGTAACGAGCGGAGAACGACATGCGGTATATTTTATTACCTAAATCTATGACAAAATCCTGGGGATATCTAATTCCATACCTGGTTAATTGAAGGCAGTATATTAAACTATTGAACATCATCCTGTTGTCCTATGAAACTACTGCGTGTGGATCTAAAAAATATAATGCACATGATTCCTATATACTATCCACAAAAACATGCCTATGTATGCAATGCCAGTATTTGGAATAAAACTGTACCCGAGGCTCCATGTGTGGTCTGTAAATGGCATGACAATTGCCGTCAATTGCCCCAACGGTGTGGGCATTTTATGCCACCAGTAACGCAGTTGTCGCAATTTTTCTACGTTCAACTAAGAAGTATTAAGTGTATATTCACAATAATATGTATCTAAGCATGAATTTGATGCGAGCAAAATGATTCCATTAAACAATTAAAGTATCATAAGTCGTGTTATAAAGCCTATCCAAGAATAGAAAAAATGGAAACATTTTAATTACGGAAAGACTAATTCTCAACAGCGAGTGCAAAATATTCCATGTATGAATCAAATTGCGGTAAAACATGCTCTATGGCATTACCATTAGACTGGTATAAATGTCATACAAGCGAAATAAGCATTTAAGGCAAGTCGAGTTTATTAAACGTGCCGATAATATGTTAAATCAAATGCCGCAAAAGACAAGTCTAACTTTCCAATGGCAAGTTTACTCTCTATAGACATGTGAAAGATAACTTCAGGGACAAGCGCGCACTGTATCATTCAGCATGCTGAACTGAAAAAAAAGGATCTTGATTATGATGGCTTAAATTAATCGGAGCATGACGTTGCCTTCCAAAACCTAATAGAAAGTCTAAAAGATAATCTTTTTTTTTTTTTTTTTTTTTTGTGAAAAGAAAGCATTTTCGTTGTCGCGTTCACTAGTTATATATTTTTCATTCCTTCCACAAGAAATGAGAAGTAGATATACAACTGTTAAACTGCATCACTAACTAGAAAATCTCTACGATGAAATCATTGTTGTTCAATATCCATAGGCCCATGCTAATTATAGATCCAATATAATTTCAGTAGCTCAATTTGTGTTTCTCAGGCTATTCGCGCTACCATTTTTATAAAACTGGAACCGTTTTGTAAATGATTCCATACACAAGGAAGACCAAATCCTTCATGGTGCGTCCAAAAAAATTTTAGAAGCAGTTTACGATTGCTCGAAATTTAAAATGAATATTTTCTATCTCCTTTAGAAGTTTCTATAGCTACAGCTTTCGCTTTATACCTACCTCTTTGATAAATTTTCTTGCCTGGTTAATAAATGACAATTTTTCATAATTATGAAGAATGATTACAATTCACTCCTATGTGATACTGTACGGAAATGTATTGCTTTAGCTGAGAATGTGACATCCCTGCATAAAAACCATTACACCCCCTTTTAGTTTAGCATTGGCTCTTCAGCTGCATCATGAATATGGTTAAAATAAATCTTAATGAAACTTTACATGTACATGGTTTTTGCGCTTAGTACACTGAGTTTAGAAAATTTCTTCAACAAAAGAAACAAGACGGTTTATACCTGTACACGACATATGGAATTTTACTGGACCAGTGATGTCTAGAACCCTAACAGCTGTTCATGCTCTAACGGGATGCTGACTTCGGAATAGGCAAAATGATAGTATATAATGCGTTGAAACAACACCCATTCAAACATCAAAGGTTAAGCTGGTTCTGACATTGAAACATCTTTTGCAGTCGGAGGACAATTTATCACTGATCTTTATGACCCCAAATCCATGGCTTAATCAGTACATACTGATCTTCATAAAGAATGAAGTCAGCGATATCTAAGGATGCTTCCTTAGTGAGACTACCTCCTTCAGAGGCATCATTCAGACAAACACATTTTTCGAGTAACACTACAAGTGTGCGTCTGCATGAATACTCATATCGCCAAAACCCCACTCAAATCTCCTATGGAATATGGATGGACAATCGGGAATAGCTCAATAAATCAAGTATGTTTTGAAGGGCAAATGTCTTCTGACTTTTTACAGGACAATTTTTGTACATAAAAAGGCGAAACTATTTGTCATGCTCAAGTATCTGTGGTTGTCAAGACAGTTATGATTGTAAAAACCAGCTTAATTATCAGATTGCTTTTGAAGATTGCAACGAGGAGGATGATGATTAAGTATTAATCACAATGCCCAATATTTCTTGTGTTTGCTAGTGGCTTTTTACTTGACGTTTATAGATGGAGGTTTTCTCTCTCTTTTAACAAAAAACTGAAGAAATTAAAAACTGAATTTTAAAATTAAAATAAATAAATCAAAAACAACCTGCCAGTGGTCTCCGATCTTGACGTGGTTGGTGGGCTTGTAAACCAACTGAAGACTTCTTTCGAAGATTTAGAAAGTATGAATTGCCATCCAATCGGTACATTTTTGTCTTAGTTTTCTGTTACAACTTCAAATGGACCTGCATATTGGTGTCAAGTGTTACGGAAATATACAGAAATATCTTCATTTTCAATATAGTCTCTTTGAATCGTGTTTTTTTTTTTTTTTTTTTTTTTTTTTTTTTTTTTTTTATAGATATCGTGCTTTGAAATCGTTTTGGGTCAAGAAAATGCTCTTTATTCCATTTTGTGTGTTGTTTCATAAAAAGGGGGACACGCAATTTAATATGATATTGCTCTCGTACTGATTAACCTTTTAACATGAAATAAAATGCAAATTCTATCATATTCATGCTGACATTTATGCATCAAGACTATTTTTTTATGGTTCCAACATTCTTTTGGGTTGAAAAAAATAACAATGATTTTCATAACTTTTTTCATTGAATCATCGACCGGGTGTTAGCTCTACTGCACTGATTTCTCCTTTGTTCTTTATGGCATATTAACAAAACCTTCTCAAAAATATCTTAATATATTGTCATATATTATTGCATAGTTAATCTTAAATATAATTTTTTTTGTCGATCATTACTGCAGTTAAAGATGATTTTTTATAATTTTCATCCGTGTTGGACGCGGGGGCATTCACCACAAATTTCTGTCAATCTGGCATAAATATGACCAGCTGAATTTGTGCAACATTCCCAAAGCATGATACCAAAGAAATGTTTTCTCAGTTATCATGAGGGACTGCCGAGAAATTGTCCAAAAATGTCAAAAAATTGCGATTTTTCAAAATCCCCCTTTTGGTATTTGACCAAAGTTTTCAAAAATCTGCATCACGCTGGCACTCTACGACAGCATTTTATCAAAGGGTATTATATTCATCTTCAAAATAAGACCAACATTAGCCGAGAAATATTTCGGTCCATTAAATATCTAAATTTACCTTACTTTTGTTACCGTACTATATTCTGGTATGGGAGGATCAAAGGCCGCAAAAACATGTGTGTTGAGACACAGATATATCGTATCGGTCAACCAATTTGTGATGATGCTCTTAAAAATTATGTAGTGTTGATTTCTTTATTTATTCCTTATAACTCTGTTGTAGCTGTTTTTGTGTAAGAAAAACGGACAACCCCAAGGCAATAGACTGAAAACGACGAAAAAACGTACAAATCCATAGGAAAAAAGAAAGATCACGCTACACAAGCACCAACAAAAGCATAGGTTGAACGAATTGGGGGCTCATTAAAGGTAACAGTTTTTTGCTCCACAAGTAAGGAGCACACCATGTAAATGAAGTCTGTATAGTTCGAGCATGCAAAGCGTAACATATCAATTGAGACAAGTATACCCCATACGGAAACCAAGGATGTATAAATACGTAGAAACATCAGGGGCTATATGACCAAAGGGGACCCGAAAAATATACAAATCATCAAACAATGAATGTCCAATTGAAGAATCTGCAATATAAAAAATCTAAATAGTAATATGGGAAACAAAAACGAAAAGCACGAAAAGAAAAAGAAAAACATATGTAAACGTTATCGTCGGTCTGTAAAAGAATTGTACAGGCGAACCTCGTTGTGTCGAACTCGGTTGTGTCGAAAACTCGGATGAGTCGGAAGTAATTATTCGATCTTGGCAAAGTTCCCGTTTAATCAATGCGGTCTAATCTCTGATGAGTCGAACTCGATACATTTGAATTCTCGGTTAAAATGAATAAATTTTATAGTCCCGTCGATTATTGTGAATTTACCCCCATGTCTCGAAATTCGAAAGTTCAGACTTAAAGATAAAAATTCAAATAAGATTTTTTTCAAATGTCACTTAACTATTTTGAAACGCGGTTAAAGCTGTAAAGTGTAAACATACTTGTTTGAAAAGCAGTTCAAATGAAGTTGATGGTGACCGTTAATTAGCACACGCGTTGATCGCCAAGCGACCTTTTAGTGTGATGAACATATTTCCCATGATAAATGTATATCCTTTCAAATGAAAAGGGAGTTGAAAGTTAAAGAATAAAAAAAAGAAAAAGAAAAAAAAAGACTGCAAGAATTACTGTGAGTACACGTGAAGTGAGACAATTTCTTCTTCTTAACATTTTTACTGTATTTCAAAAAAGCTTTTTGTTTTTAATTTTAAGAACTGTTATGAAATACTTAATATATCAGGTTACACAACAGTAGTCCACATTCTAGGAAAAAATCTCATTTCAAGACAATTTCATTATTTTTTTTCGCAAAAATTACAATTTAAGCATATTTGATATAAATGCGAGTGATGCATGTTGATCATAATGATCTTATTTTGAAGACAAAAGAGGAAAGCACATGATAAACAAAATCATAGAGGCAGGCTGGTGCATATCAACTCATTTCCGAGTGCTGAATCTCATTAGTATACACTACAAAAGTCAAAAAGTCTGAAAAGACCAGTTTTTGTCTGAATTTGCATGAATTTTTACTCGACATTCTTAGAATTTTTCTAAGAAGGTTCTTGATTTTTCTTGACAAGTGTCTTGACAGTATGAACATTGTCTTAAAATTTCTCGACACTTCCTGTATCATCTGATAAGAGTCTGGGTTAGTCTCGACCAATTCTTGACTGTCTTAAATTTGTCTCGATCTGTCTTGACATATTCTTGACATTCTTAATAATGTCTGAATATGTCTCTACATATTCTTGACATTCTAAATAATGTCTGAATATGTCTCGACACATTCTTGACAGTCTTAAATATGTCTTGACACTATCTCAACATTATAAATTTGGCCTGAAATGTGAACAGACTTATTCTGCACTGTTTATGACATTCTATTGCTGTTATTGACTCCTTTTTATTATGGCTAAACTAAACTTTGAAGAATCAAGGATCAATTTGGTATAGTAAGATACCCTTTTGGTGCAACTAAGTTGGAATACCCTGAATAATTCCCCATGTAGTTTAATTTTGATTTATTTTAATTAAACATTTAATTAATTGTTTTCACTTGGAATATAAGTCAAAGTTACTAACACACAGCATTTAGATTTTTGCAGTTCGCAAAACTGCCAGTCAAATTTGCTTTACTTAAATAGGTGTCTTATAGGCAGTTTTAAAATGTGACCATGTGTCTCTTTTGGACCCCACAATTCATCTTTTGGGTTTATATGGATAAAAAAGAGGGGCTTTCGTTTAGGTCAAAGAATTTGTTCCCATCTTGATTCAAAACCTTATTCATTTTTAGAACAACCCAAAAACATTTTTATTCAAATTTTATTGTTGAATTTTATAATTTTTATCAAAATAAATATTTGTGATAATTCCTTCCTGAAAAGAAAACGAATGTTAAGAACTATATTGTGCATGTCTGTTTGAGATCCATTTCATAAGACCAATGATTTCTATTGAAATCATTGATGGAACCCATTATAAATATATTTTCTTTATTATTCCTGGAGTAGATAATAATTTTCTTTTAATCTTTGGGAATTATTCAATTTGTTTTTATGCTAAAATAATTAACTTCATAATTTTGATGAAAAAAATCCATTTTAATTCAATTTTTTTTCATCAAAATGATGATTTTCATCTATCAACAAACTTTTTAAATTGTAGTGGCATGTTCGGTCAACTGATAAGTTGTATGGCTGATTATAGGTAAAGCAGTAATTTCTATTTGACAGTTGCGTGTACTCTTGGGTGTGGAATACCTTAATTTTATGGGGGACATCCTGTCCATGTGTAATACTTAATATATATATTCCAACAGATGACATTACACAAATTTTTCTTCTGTTAAATGAATGATTTGTATATCATCATAATTTGCTATTTATATAAACCACATTTTGGTATAATAATTATTTACCATATCAACCTTGAATATTATGAATGTAGAATGAAATATGTCTACAGTATGATTGGTTTTAATCATTTAATTTATAAGATTTAGGAATCAAAATTTGTAATTATTTAAAACCCACATTCAAATTGTTTTATATCAACACACCCACAATTAAATTATTTTATACTTTAGATTTCATAGCCATATTTGCATTTGTAAAATATTTATATACCCAAATTTTCAATTATTTTACATGCCCAACTTTTATTTTTGTTGTAAGAAGTGTAACTTGGAACAACAGTATATCATATAAAGAGAAATAAAGAATAAAGTTATATCATGAATATTGGTCATGATTTGTAAAACTCAGAACTGTCAAGTAAATTTAAGACACAATTCAGAATGTTCAGAATGTGTCAAGCCATACTGAGAAAAAATAAGAATGCCGAGAATATGTCGAGAAATATCAAGACAGTATTCAAATGTCAAGAATTTGTCAAGAAATGTTAAGACCATATTCAGAATGTCGAAAATATGTTGAGTAAATTTCATACAAATTTAATATAAATGAGAATTTGTCAAGAAAAATTAAGACACAAGTCATACTTTTGGAGAATGTCGAGTAAAAGTTCATGCAAATCAAGACAAAAACGGGTCTTTTCAGATTTTTAGACTTTTGTAGTGATAGAGCATATTTATTTCGTGAATGCATGTATCATAGAACTTACGTTGTCTATTTCATTTATATACCAGATGGATATTGAGAAAATATCAGTAAATATTGAAACAGGTGAGCAAATTCATATCAAATCACATTTAACACTGAATTCAATCTGGGGTCTAAGATCCCTAAAAAGATCGCCAGATGTGATTTATGACAAGATTGCAAACTATTTCAAAGGACAATAGTTTAAGCGATAAGTTGAAGAACAAATGCGAAAATCAAATTCAAACAAAAGCGATATGCTGAACTAAAAATAAATAAAGACAGACAAAATTTGCTTCGATTTGCCAAATAGTTTGTCCTCGTGCTTATACTAAGTATTGAAATTTATTTTGTAAAAATAAATATGTACAATAAATGTATTCTTACTGTTTTTTTTTTAATAAGTGTGCAAATAACGCTGTATGACTAGAGACGTTCGATGGACGAGGAGGAAATGTAATTGAATTTAAAACCTCAAATAAAATTACTCTCTGGGTAGATGCATGTGTACCACAGAAGGAAATTCAATTATTCTATCAGCTTAATGTTATTTACATCAACAAATCGGACAACAATAATACAAAAAATAATGTTAACGGTTGGACATTCCACAATCCAGGCGGTTGATAACATTCATAGCCCATTAATTTAAACGGAATATATATTTTTATTTCTGTCAGCTGCATTTTTATACAAGTTCTTACTTATGTTAGGAAACGAAGGCTAAAGGTAATTCAGGTAAATGAGTCAGCTTTTAAGAATTTAAAAAAAGCCAGTTACTATTTTGCTGATGTTCAATTCACTAAAGATAGTCAGCTGCAAATTGATTTATCTAGGCCTTCTCAAAATACAAAAAAAACAAAAACTTTTAAAATATGCTTAAGCAGATGAAACTTACACTGACAATCCGTTTGAAAACAACAAATAAAAAGAAGTGGTGATATTTGAACCAGATTTATTCTACTTAAAAATGTCAAACTTGGCTGATGATGTATTCTCTAGGATTAGCAGCCTACCAGCAGATGTATCGGACTAGTTATAGAAAATGTAAATAAGACGATATAACTTTGGTGCATTCGAAGCGTTTATTTTGCATTCACCTTTATCAGAAACACACAAACCCCAAAATTTGAGAGACAATGAGGTATCAATACTTAAGTACTTGAGAAACTTTATGACTAAAAGTGACCCAAAAAAATAGTCAACTTTCACCATCGGTCAACGTAGCCTGAGCGAGTTAGAACCTAGTTTCTTCATAACTTTCCTTTTTTGTTTTACGTTTATTTTGTGGTAAGTCACCACTTCGGTGTTGACATGAACATCAATTATATGGTCATTTTTTTTATAAATTTACTGTTTGCAAAAGTAAGAATTATTCTAAATACTAAGAATTTTCTTATCCCAGGCGTAGATAACCTTATCCGTATTTGGCACCACTTTTTTTAAATTTAGGGTCATCAATGCTTTTCAACTTTGTACTTGTTTGGCTTTCTTTACTATTTGATCTGAGCGTCACTGGTGAGTCTTATGTAGACGAAACGCACGTATGCTGTATTAAATTATAAGCCGGGTACCTTTGATAACTATTAGCATGTCGAAATGTCCTATTGTAATGTGTATTTGTGTATTTCTCTGTCCTGAATGTTCTTGCATTTATTTATACTGTAGTACGTATATAATGTTGTCATTTTAGTGTTATATTTAAATTTGCCATAAAAGCGCGAGGTTTGGCTAGCTGCAAAACCGGGTTCAACCCACCATTTTTTCTTAAAATGTCCTGAACCAAGTCAGGAAAATGGCAGTTGTTATCGTATAGTTCGTTTCTGTGTGTGTTACATTGTCGTTTTGGATTTTTGTTGCACTTCAGTGTTTCTGTTGTTTCGTTATTTTCCTCTTATAGTTGATGTGTTTACCTCAGTTTTAGTTTGTAACCCGGATTTGTTTTCTCTCAATCGATTTATGACTTTCGAACAGCGGTATACTACTGTTGCCTTTACTAAATACGCAAATGGAACATTTAAAAAACTTTTGAGTAAGTTATAAATTATGCCAGGACCAACTCATTATGTACTGAGCTGAGCATACCTTTAGACAAATAACAGTCAATTAGCAGCCGTATTTATCTAGGTATAGAACATGAAAAAAACACATGTTTTGGATTTTCCCCCTAACCTGGGACAGCACAACATAACAAACTATAAAAATCAGTTGAAAAAAGCTTAACTCATCAGATCGATACAAAGCAGAAACAAACATCAAGCAAAAACACAGAAGGAACGTGGCAGGATATTTATCTATCCCCATCCCTAACAACAAGATGTATATTGTTTCTAAATAGTAAATGATGGTTTAAATGACCAAAATATAGTTTCGACAAACTGGGAATTTGTTTTAATTCGTTGCGAAAAGATTCTGAAACTGTAGCTTTTTTTCATTTGCACGAAAGTCTCTTTGTATGACTAATATAACTCATTGATGATATAAGTATCCCTCATAATAAATTTTATTTTGTTCAAAGTGTGAATTTTTTAACAACAAATCTATGTTTTCTTGTCGAAATAGTGTACGGCTTAAGATTATTGTAAACAGTGAATAGAAGTTTTTAGAAAATATAACGTCACAATCTTCTTACAATTATAATGCTTTTGGGTTTGTTTGGTCTACTAAACTCATCACGTGATTCTTAAGCACATGGTAGTGACATCTTTGTTTTTCAAGCAACAACGAACAACTTAAAATTAAAAACTAATTCTCACAGAGATCTCATGTCATAATGAACTCTTTTGTCTTTGGGGTGATGTGTTCCCTCGATTTATAATATACAAATAAGAAGTTTGGTATGATTACCATTGAGACATATCTCCACCAGAGTCCATATGACATAAAAGTTACCAAATATAGGTCCCGTACGACCTTCAGCAATGAGCAAATCCAATACCATATAGTAATCTATAACAGGCCCCGAAATGAGTGTTAAACAATTTAAACGAGAAAACTAATAGCCTGATTTATGTTCAAACAATTTCCGACAAGCAAATATAACATACAGTAACAAATGACAACCACTGAATTACAGGCTCCGGACACATATAGAATGTGGCGGGGTCAAACATGTTTGCTGGCGCCACCCCCCACCCCCACCCCATCCCCCATCGCACACACACACACACACACACATCCCATCCCCTTTAACATTGGACAATGATGTAACAGTACGACAAAAGAACAAACTATAACATGTATAAAAATCAGTTGAAAAGGGTTTAACTCATCAGATCGATTTAAAGCACATAAAACCCTAACATAAACACAATAGACACAAGACACAATTTACAGTCTTGAGGGTACTTGCAGTTACTGAAAGCTAGTTCAAAGCCAATAACAACTAATACAACACATGTGTCTAAGACTAATATATCAATCAGTACTCATACAATGCAAACATAAAAAAAAATAATGATTCAAATATTTGCAAGATATTTAGAAAAACAAAGTTACATTTTTTCGCTATTACTCGCTTACGCTTCAATGAGTTATAACTCCTGCTTTGGCTTCATTAAATTAAATCTCCCGCTTTCGCTTCATTGAATTATGTCTCACGCGTTGACTTTTAATCTCCATATAGCGTCATCGTTCGGGTCATACTTCTCTTTCTCTACAAACACTACCATTGCCATTCTGCTGTTTTCGGTTATTTGCTGCGGAACAGACTGGAAGTTCTTTATCCTTAGCAGCAATGGCATCAAAATGGCTGTTTGGCAGCGGACGCCGGAAATGATCACCGACAAAAAACTGTTGTTTTTGTTACAAAATCAATTTATCTAACTGCTATTCACTTTATGGACCTAAATTTTCAAAATTTTACATTCTATTTTCGTCATTTTTAAAAATTGTAACCAATTACTACATGAAATCTTAAACGTATCATCAACTTCTCTATTTAGTGGATGTTTTCAGAAAAAATAAAAACTTTTTTAACATTTAAGCTTTGTTAAATTTGACAAAATACAAAAGTGGTTATACACAGCCAAAAAAGAGAATGTCTAACTTTTCTCCAGATTCAGAGTAAGAACCAAATCGAACATAGAATGATCTGACAGCTCCAACGGTCATGACATTGAATTACTTGTATATAATCAATTTAGAGCAAAATAGCATTTAACCTTAAAACTAACAATAGCCACTAAAGTCAATTCCAACAGATAAATGATGAGGTTTATGCACATGTAAAATTGGTTTTACAATAATAGCTTAATGTCTGTAGGAAATCAAGCAATCAGGATCAAGTATTGTTTGTAGACATTCAAAAAGGTTATACATAATTAGACATAATTAACAAATCAAATAAAAATGTATTTCTGATTAAAGGACCCATATACAGAGCATATCAATTAAAAAGCTAATATAAAATCCAAACATACATCACATGCAATCTAAGACGTAGTCAGTATAGTCAGTATGTCTCAGATGCAATTTATATCTACATACATAATGATTATGAATAATTAAAAACTGAATAAGTTATATACACAGAAGATGATAGTACAAAGAGGGATAAATTTAAGAGTAAAGTAAAATATTGTTCTATGAAATACATCAATGAAGACAAATTTCCATGATTATGTCGCATTTTATTTTGTCCCCATCTATGTAATATGTCCATAGAAGACAAAATTACATATACAATTATTGGACAATATTTCATAGAATTATAGAAATTAAATTCCATCTCCTAAAAGTTACAATTTTTACCATATTTTTTGTAATAATTTTGATGCTAATATGGAGGATTCATATCACAGGCACTTGTGTCTCTGAATAGCAAATTACTTAATATAAAATACTATATTATTCGTAGAGTAACGATTGGCTATATAACAGCACTGAACGTTGCCTTCCCAAAAATATTGCAAATTTTGGAAATTATTTAAAATTAAGGAATGTATCTCCCTCATGCAAAGCTCTGATTCCTTGCCCAGCTTTGTCTATACTTTTTGGTCCTTTTTTGTTTATAGCTCTTCATATTTTTAGTAAGCTTTGGATTTTCAAATATTTTGGCCTCGAGCATCACTGAAGAGACATTGATTGTCGAAATGCGCATCTGGTGCAGAAAAATTGGTACCGTTTATGTTATTGCAAAAGTGATACTCATAGTAATAGCATAATCAGTATGTGGTTAACCATTGCTATTAAATATTTTGGAAAGATAAAAGTAAAAAGAAGTCTTAAACAACAGCAGAATATACATAACCAAGAAATGTTATTCACTGCCATAAAAATGAACAATTTTAAAATTGCAAAAAATATCATTTTTGGGGAAAAACTGTTTGTTAACTGTAGAAACATTGCAGGTGAGACTCCACCGACTACCGTATGTAAAAAAAACAAACTCGGTATTCAAATAAATTGGAAAAAACTAGATCTATTAAATTCCTCCTGAAGAGAAAAGCTAGCTTGCATATAAAGAATATATATGCTAAAACTAAGTATGACTGTATCGTTGACAATGGTAGTGATGACATTGCTAAGCTATATGAATAACATGTTTATAAAATCTTGTCTTTGTTGACATAGAAAATACAATAAGCGAAGGACTGGTAGATATGCTTAACAATAGAGTTTGATTTTTTACATTTGAAGATTTTATTGTAAGAAAGAATACATGATGTTTGAATTTTGTATACTTTCTGAGAACATAACTTACAGATTTTATGACAAATACAAGAAAAGTACAATATACACTTACATTTGTCTTACAAAATGAACTGCAATACATAGGTGTTGAATGACATGCTGTTTATGTTTATTTGAAACGGCTTACATATCGACGTTTGCACTTTATGATCTTTGAGTTCATACTACTCAGGTATGTGTTTAATATAAAAACAATACAAGATAAATTCGAAATAATTATATGTTTCTACTACAGAGTAGTATAATTTATTTTCGACGTTCTATTTTAACATGGTTTAAAAACACACATCATACATATTTTCAGTGGTTGTATAATTTTTTAGTTACCAATGGAGAACTAAATTAGTACCAACTTAAAAACGGAATTGTGTAGAGCAATTACTATACATATCAGCTTTATAGATTACATTTGGAAAACACAGAATTTGTATGTATTGTATGCTAATTTATATATATATATATATATATATATATATATCAATATTCAATCTACATAGAATAAGAGCTATACCTAATTCAATTTTTTTTAAATACAGTTAACGCCCTTAGACTGTGTGGAAAATTGTTTCTCGTACTTTGACGCTGGCATCTAATTTGTCTTTAATAAAGGGAGCTTTTAGTGCCACTAACAAAAAGATGAGGTATTAGAAAATGATATGCAATACGTTACGGTCCATGGAACAAATTGAACTAAGAGCTCTCCTAAACTTATCACTTTTAGGTTGATTGTGACAAAAAATAGACAAAAAAGATTCATATTAACAATATCTGAAAGAGTTTGTTAAGGAACGCCAAAGCAATATATTTATAGTATTTATCAAAAAGTTTATGTTTGAAAATTTTTCTTGACAACTGACAAAATCAACCGCTATCAATCAACGGAACTGTTATATTCCTGACTTGGTACAGGCTTTTTCCAAATAATTCGTGGGTTAAACCGTGTTTTATAGCTAGCTAAATTTCCCATTTGTATGAAAGTTGTTTATATTGACAAAATAGGGTGAACAACCCAAACAGACATAAAAAGTTAATATGACAATAATTGGGTACACGCACCAATGCTAGCAAGTCTAAGTTGATTTTGATAAAACAGATATGCCAGCTTTATATCAATATACTCTTTTAGTATTTATTTTGTTTTATTTTTTAACTTGCTTTTTATTATTAATCAATTAGTGTTCATTAGTCATTAGTGCATGGCGTTTTGTAAAATGATTAAAATATAGGACAGTTTATTATTCATGATATGACTTAATAACGGAAATCAGTTATCTCAAGATTATATTATTATTTTGTTCTTATTGTCCTCATATCTTTGCGAGGTTGTCATAAGTTGTACCTAGCGTGAACATTATTTGGATGATTGATGGTTTTAAAATGAAATACTTGTGTGCTGCTATTATATGCATGCATGAGTTGTATTGCTTAAATGCTCCACATTGTAACTTCGTGTGGTTCACAGGATGACAGATCAAAGAGTATACGAAGGCAATAATAGTTTACCTATATTGACATCTCGTAATTCGATTATGAAGAGACAAATCAAGGTAACGAACAGAAACTTAGGGAATCGCATTAACTCGAAATGTCTGTTGCCAAAATGAATTCAATATGATTTATAAACGATAAAATATAAACAATCAACTATAAACTACCAACAGTCAATCCATCGAATCATTCAACTTCAGAAATCAAGATTGAGTGATTCCAATACCTAGCAGTATTTATATATTACTGAAAGATTTTTTTTTCTTTTTTTTTTTTTTTTTTTTAATCGTGTCGTAAATATATAACTACCTGCATGGTCAGTTGGGTAGATTTTTATCAGGTTATGTTATTAAATGATTCAGACTTTCATATGGAGTGATAATGGCTCTAAAGATTGACTTGATTGTCACTTATAAAAGACATGTGGCTTTTTCTTCTTAAAGGACTGTTATGAAGTTGTCCTCATTAACAAATTATCACGTTATTCAGAATTTTTATAATATTGTAAAATGGACTTAATAAAGCGTTGGTTACAAGATAGACCAAATAAAAATGTAACTCCGTCATCACTTTGTCTACAACATTTGATATCATAGACATATTAAAAAGGTCAACTACTGTATTTATCGCGTGTAGGCAGCTTCTAACGTGAATGTCAAAGATATTGGTTTGTATATGTTCCCTACCAAAAAAAGGCAATTGATGTCAGATGAAATTAAATTCAATCCAGTATTTTATAGAATAATTAATCGAAGAATTCAAATAGAGAAAAATATTCAACGAGTGACCGAACAGCACATTAATTCACGTATGCGCGTAGCGCATGAGTTAATTATCAGTGTTGTTCGGTCACGAGTTGAATATTTTTCGATATTTGAATTCTTTGATTAGTTATTCTTTTTATTACATTGGCAAATGGCTTTTTTTATGAAATTAAAGTAGAAAATGTAAGGAACCATATCTTTTTCTACGCATTCACAATTTGTTTTGATCCGACGTTATCGACGTTAACAACGCCTATTGTAGTATGACGTCAGAGGAGTGAAGTAACTACGTTTATTTCACATAAGAAATAATCGGTTTTTATTTCACTGGGAAGTCAATGTAATTCATTGCAACCAATGTTAATAAAACAAATTATTATATTTTCATTGGAATTCTGTTTATTCAATTTCCCTCAAATTTCCATTCTTATAAATTTCAAGATATGTGGTTTCAAAAACGTGAAATGAGGGGAAAATGTTTGAAACCTCATACAGTGTATCAAATTAACTTTCTTTCACATTTGTAAATGTTGTATGCATTTGGTCAATTTCTGTTTATTTTTTTCTGGTACTCAACTAATCTTCCTTAAGTAATAACACTGTATGTATGTTTTATTTTGTAAGCACGATCAACTCACATTTGAGTTTTGTAAACTGTTCACAGCTGAAATCATAATCAACTTACATGTAAGCTTTTTTCTCTTTGTCTTTCACAGTTATCATCTGTCAACTAACATGACTAATACTATGATAATTTGTCTTATCTTAAAAGGTTATCAAAATCAACTTACATTTTAGTAATTTGTCTTGGGTACACACCCAATCAAAGTCAGCTTTCATTATAGTAATATGTCTGTTTTTTAAAATGACGAGAATTATATTATCAACAACAACACTCTATGGATCTAGTAACGAAACAAACTTGACTTAATGTGTCATCTGTGACATTTTCGTTGTTTAATTTCCAATGTTACTGCTTTGGGCATACAGTGTCCGTAATTCTCATCTCACATTAGTATAATTATATTATTTTGTAGTTTCGGTTATTACAGAAAATATTTAGAATTACTAAATTTTCATAATTTTTTTTTTTTATCCATTCAGAGAGATTTTAATAAAATTTATTAGAGCGTTTTATGTAAAAGAATATTTAAATTGATTTCAAAAACCGGAACTGATCACATGTGTTTATTTCAGTATTCGAATTTGAATTCATTGTATATGTCTGATAGACTTTACATGTTTAAAAGTTTGGTATTTAATCCGGTAAGGACTTTTATCTTACCACTTTTACATTTCTAGGAACATAATTGGTTAAAAGCGACCACATGGATACCGTGTATATTTCATATGGGGTTAGTAGGCGTGGTTTATTTCAATACACGGTTTGTAGTGGTGTTACGTCCCTTTGTAAAAACAACACGGCGATGAGGAAAAATCTGAAAGGTTTCACCAGACGAAGAAATTGATGATGAAAGATCGAAATAAATGCAGAAAACACATTAAAAGCTAACAATTTGTTATTGTTGGCATTTGTTTTTGTATAGATCATTAGGAAGTAGGTTATTATATTGAAGACTTGATCACTTTGATAGGTCACTAGTCTAAATGCCACATGTTAAGATAGTCGGTAAGACAAATTCATTATACAGTGTGCTAGTGATCTAAGACCAGGTTAATAAGACAAGGAAGGGATAATTGTTATCAAACACTCGCGAATTTTTAATTTTGTATCATTTTATTTTAATGTTTTCTTATATTATTTTGTTTCGTTATTCCTATGTTTCATTCTGTATTGTGCATCCATTCTCATTTTCCGCACGGATCTTATGTTTTGAAAAAACACAATTGCTTAATTCATGAATATGACGTTTACCGCAGACTCACAATATCAATCTTTAAAAAAAATTGTAGATGCACGTATTAGTTTATCCTTAGCGTACACTCAACTGAGGTTTGTGCAACTTCGTTACTAATTTGAGTTCATTGAGGGCTTTAGACACGTCAACCGGTAACACTGTTTCCCTCACTAGTAGCTCGAATTTAGCTTGAACGGAAAAAAACGCATTAACGGCATTTAAAAAGATTAATGAAAATTGAATAAAGATTGACAAAATTAAAAATTATTTTAATGCATTTCAATCTATATCAAATCATTTTAATACCAGTCAAATAGATTCCTTGCGGTCATTCAAGTTAATTTGAGATGTGGTTAAACTGCGTCAAACTAATTAGCCACGCCCCGTTAAACGGAATCAAACTGATGTTAAGTCCTTTTAAACTTTAAAGTGTCCGCCTTTTGTAAGGTAAATCACTCAAGCAGAACAGCATCCTCATGTATCTATCATTAATCCGCTCCGAGCGTTATCGATTTAAGATATTTTACTGGTGGTTAGTTTTATATATGTTTTCCAATATTTAATGTTATACGTTATGTTTTATATGTATATTCATAATTGGAATGTATAATGTTATACAAGTGGTGAGACTTTAATAAAAATTTTAATCTGAATATATAAACATGCTTCACAATTAAGATAAACGAATGAACAATAGATATATAACTAAATTTATAAATATTGAGGCACGATTTAAAAAAAAGCACAAGGTGTTAATCTGTTAAAATAAAATAGCTCTTTATATCAAATTATTCGTTTTCAATATTGCCTACTAATATGAAAACTCGTGGCATGTAAGTAAGGTATGGTCTTTTAAATATACTTGCGAAAAAATAAAAACCGGAAAGATAATAAGAAGGTCGTAATTGTGCTCATTACAAACCTAGAAGTGAAAGATGCTTTTTTAATCAATAGACAATAAATAGATTTGAATTACATTTTAGAGGTGAAATGATCACTTATATTTCTGTATAAGTGTGTCCTTGTTGTAATCGTAGAATTAATGTATTTCTGAATATTTATCATTCTTCTTTTTTCTGTATTCCTATATTGACGTACTTGTTATTTTGATGTCGACACGCACGTAAAAGGAAAAGAAATTAGTCATTGTGTACATAGTTTTAATAGATGCATATTATATTTTGGTAAAAAAAAAATTAACATTTATACCGACATTTAAAATAGCTTGTAATTAAAAAATTTTTGTTAATTAATAAAATTGATATAGATGAGCTTGACATTTGTTGAATTCATTTAGTAAACAGTTTTGGTGGGGTTCGTGTTGCTTAGTCTTTAGTTTTCTATGTTGTGTCATCTGTACTATTGTTTGTCTGTTTGTCTTTTGTTTTGGCCATGGCGTTGTCAGTTTGTTTTCGATCTATGAGTTTGACTGTCCCTCTGGTATCTTTCGTCCCTCTTTTTTCGTCTTGCTAAAACTTGTAATTAAAGTAACAGCCCAATGAACTTTTAAACCTGTGTAAAATTGTAATACCGGTCACTGGTTAAAATGTGTGTTATTTGTGTAAAAGCAGCAAACGACAAATGAAAATTGAAGTTGGGTTACGAAAGGATTCTCGTTATGTCCGCATGTAAAATAATTCTTGAAATAAATGAACATTTGACGAACTGGACTGGCTATTAAGCCCTTTCACAGTTGGCCCTGGCCCAAAAGAAATATTTAAAAAAAAAAAAACTTATTTTTATATTTGCGGCATTCAAAAACGTTTATAAGACCAAAAGGTAACTTAAACATTGTAAAGCAGGTCGGATTAAATGTTTCTGTCATATAATTGTGTAAGGCATATTTTAGCGATAATTACTAGATAAAAAAAATAATTGGCTATTCTAACTTCCCAAGTTTAATCTAGGTGCTCTCGTAGGCCACGTTTAATATTCAAATAAATTTCATTGGTCGGGATTTCATAATGTGTTATATGAAATTATCTTGAAAATAATTGCGGGAAAGGGCTGTTAAAGTGCGAGAAGGAAACACTTTTTCTTTTGCGGAAACGTGAACGAAGGAACGTGCTACAAATAAAGACCTGCGATTGTTTGTCAATAACTCAAATTTACAAAATAGTAAAATATAACTGATGATCAATGTCAAAATTATTGGAAAGTTTTGTGATCATGACACTACCTATGTTATGTAGTATAAATACTGAATTTGTCAATTATACCACATCTTCTTATTTGTATATTAATCATGTCAAAATACGAAAATGAAACGAATAGTGAAGTATTGTGTCCATGCATGACGATATCAAAGTCGCGTACATATACGAAGAGAAGATGTGATAAAGACGTAAAAGAGACAGCAACTCAACCACACAACATACCAGAATGTGAACAGTTAGCTCTTGTGTGCATCATTTCCTTGGGATTTGACTTTAAAAGATATTACTACTTTTGCCTGAACATACCGGAATCGTTACTATTTTCTCGGAAAAGTAAGGTATTTATTTCCGGAAACGTAGACTTATAACGGAAACGTATTCTTTTCCCGGAAAGTAATGCCAAATTTTATATGAACAGTGTATTTGTTTTAATGTCAGTATATAAAGCATTAACTAGTGTTAATGTCTATGGATGTATTAGTTACAGTTGCATACTAATTGAGAGATCGTCCTGTTTGATGTTCTTCGTGTGGAAATTATTCTTGCTTCAACATGCATCTTTACTTTGTTTCTCTAAAGAGATCCTCATTTACCCTTACATTATAAAAGTTTGTGGACTCGTATGTATTTAGGAATGGCACTCTCCATGTATCGTACCTTAAAAAAACTTTCGTATATTTTACGTTTCAGAGTCCAACATGTATGTTGAATTTTACTCAGAAAATAGAAAGTTGATATCAGCGCGGGTTATGCTTAAAGTTAACCTTTATTCTATATGTCAGATAACCTACTTGTGTTTATGTTGGATTGCTGTCTGATTGACGAATAGCCGTAATTTTATCCCTGTATTTTTTTTTTTTTTTTTTTTTTTAGGGATGCATCCAATCGCACCTTTTCATTTGAAATATATTTCCGTGGCGTAACCTCAAAAGATTAGTTACTTCAATAAAAGAAAAATGTAAGCGAAAATGAAACCTCTTCTCGCATGTTGCTCTTTGTGTAATTGTTCTCTTCGACAAAATTAAATATAAAGAAGCCACAATTTGGTTCCTAAATAGATATTTTTAAAACCCGGGGCCTAAAGCTAGGTAAAGCCTATCTCTTGATAAAGTTTCTTAATTCGACAACTTTTAGATACCAACCGTGCGAGGGCTCAGTCTGTATAGCCAGCCAAGGTCGTTAAAACTTTATCATCCTTGTAGAGATTTTTGAAAATACGATGGTTTTGCCTTTTCGAAACTAAAACATGATCAAATATAATTGGTGGCCTTCTATTTTCATGTTGTTGTCTCTTTTACATATTCCCCATTTCCATTCTTAATTTTAGATAAAGTAAAAAATTATGATATCTTGTTGTCAGATCAACATACACTGAACAAGCCAGTGCGATAAAATTCCATTCGCTACTATTACGTAATATATATATCACATATCACGATATCTCAGTAGCATGGGTTCGAATCCCGGCGAGGGAAGAACAAAAAATTTGCGAAAGCAAATTTACAGATCTAAGATTGTTGGGTTGATGTTTAGACGAGTTGTATATATATATATAAGTCCTGTGTCCAAGTGAGAAATAACTACATGTGGTTTGTATATCAGGGGAGAATTGACAACGGGTGGTATGTATACTAAAATATTTATCGTCTTCCATTATACATGACGTTGTGGATGAAAATTATTGACAAAAGAATAAAGAAAACAGAAAATAACCAGACAAATATATAGAAAAGAAAATGATGAGGTACTAGAATATATGGAATAAAGAATGATCAGCAAAAGGTATAACGGATAGAAAAAATTGCCTAAAATGATAGAATACAGAAATAATTAATCCCCATTCAGACCCTCATAATCAGACGATGACATTTAGCTTTAGGGCAATTATGGGCAAACGACCAACAACACAGTGTTTTTTGTACGAAAGTTTACATACAAGCTAATTTTTACAAAATCAACTTGAATATGTAATAAAAATTACATCTATATCTTCATGTGTTGAATTTTAAAGATAAATGGGTTTGAAGTTTTCGACATTTACTAAAAATTTCGGTTGATTGCACATTTCTGTCTCCTTAAATTTTGTTTCAAAAGACAAAATATGCAGATTTCGATAAAGAGATAAGGAATAGCTTTGCACTTTTCCGAAATAAATAGATACCACTTTTCCGCATTTTTACCTGTATTTCACCTGTAAAAAATGGTAATAATGATATATCGGTATAAGACTTTATTATCAAATATGGTCATCTCCTCCCGACACAGAAACCAAAAGAACCACAACTGGGCCGGAATCGTTTCTCCCAGTTCTGTGCATGTCACACAATTACATTTATTTTATGGACGTTTTGCAGAAGATCCAAACAACAACTTACATCAAAATTCGGTCTTTATCAGCAATAGCACAGTTCGTAAAAGTGATCGCGAACATGCTGAATTCGTATCCGAACAGTTTGTCAATTATGGTAGAGAATAGAATACGAGGTTAGACTTTATAAAGTCAGTTGGCTACAAGTTTACCGCTTTAAACTGTGCTACGTGTACTGTATAATAGTATACTGACGCTTAAAATATATATAAACTTTTAGTGCGGAACATTGACTTTTAATTGATATATGACCATGTGTGATTTTCATCATTTTAAGTTGATACATTTGTAGTTTCATTTTAGTCATAAAGACTTATCCTGCTCGAAGTCCTACTTCCACCCAGTTGGTGAGTAAAAGGGGGGGGGGGGGCATACATTAAAAATTTAAATGCGGAAACGTAAATAACCTTTAATAAAATCAATGTAAAAACAATGCGGAAAAGAGTACTATAAAATGCGGAAACGTAAGAATTTTAATGCGGAAACGTAAAACGCCGAATTGTATTATATGTCTCTGTCATCATACAGTATCATGCCAAACGCCATTTTTAAAAGAGGGGGTCCATGTTCTCGTTTTTAAGCTAATAGTTAAATCTCGAAAAGCTGCATCTTTTTTCCGATATTTCAGTTTGATGTCGCGAAAAATAACATTTCATGGCACAGCATTTAATCAATTATTGTGTCGATAAAAAGAACGAATTCTACAATATATAAAATTCTGTCAAAAATCATTTCCTTGGTCAATATTATAAAGTTCATCCGAAAAAGTGATAAGACTGATAATAACATACTAATTCAATTTCATGCAATTAGGTTTTAATGCTAAAAGTTTTAGAAGAAAGAGTTAAATGTCTTCTTTAAAATATTTAGATTAATTCTGCGAAAACATCAGAGAGATAAAACAAAATGCATGCAACCAACTGAATAAAATGGAGAATGGAAATAGAAAATGTGTCCGACAACAATCCGACCAAAGAGCAGAAAAGGCATATAAGGCACAAAATGTGCACCATAATTGAGTTACCTTGTTTTGTAACCCCCATTGACATAATGGTTGCATTGGTTACAATGGTTACACTCATACAAACTATCATTAATCCTATTATTCAGAAATTCTTTTTGGGGATCATTAAGGTACGTCCAGTGGCATATATATTATGCATGTCGGAACAGGAAAATTGACATAAGGTACTATTAGAACCATGTTGACATTATTATACATTAGACATATGTCTCTGATTATACTCAACAATTGTGATGATGACGAATTTCTTAAACTATTCGAAATAATCTAACCGAAAGATAAATCTGTAAATTTACTTTGTCCATAACTTTGACGAACCAAATTAAAGCGAGTAATACTTTGACCTGTTTTAAATCAGATTGGTTCTAAATGTTTCTCTCGTATATTCAACATGTATATACATGTATATATTCTAAATTGTGACTATCTATTATTATTATAGTTCCATAACATTCTTTCAAGACGTAAAACCAATGATCGACAAGTGCGTACATTTTGTGAAATCAATTATAATGTGTATGTTTCAAATGTCCATATCTATTGACAACGAGTATATACCCTTGGAAAATATGTAAATATATTTTATTTTATCAAATCTTTTTGGGGAATTATTAAGATTTTCATAAATATCATTCTTAACACCAGAAACGTTATTTATAAACAAGCGTATAAGTAATGACTATAGTATCTCATTATCGGACACGCAAGACAAAGATGTATATTACACCTGATATTTTCAAAATGGAAAGTTACGAGTTATCGGCCGTGTACACTGATCAATACCCTCAGAGGTCAAGTGATGCACCAACTTGTAATTGTGTAATAAGAGTTTTAAAGTCCGACAGGAAATCGCTTGAATACCTGGACGTGTCACCTCACAACACATCTTGGAACAATTTCTTCAGCCATGCTGGTGAACAGATAAGGGAAGGTCCGAATTTATTTAAAGAAGTTTACAAAACCGTTTTACATAGAGAAATTATGAACAAACTAGACTTTCAAAAAACATTTCTACACGGAACACTTATTTATGACTTTGAACTTTGACTTTTTAACTAATTTCCATTAATATGACTTTTTCAAAACTTAATAAAAATTAGTTTCAAAACGATTCCTTATTTAGAATTAAAAAATATGTTATTATTTTAATGTGGCACGCGCTCTTCTTGTGTAATGTCTAATCATCTTGTTAATTGATCAATAAATCTTTAAGAAATAACTTCAACCTAAAAATAATAATTCTTGTGTTTTCGTAATTAGAAGAGATAAAGAGGTATTGATCTTATGCCAGCGTGCATTCTATCTACGTTAGACAAACGCCATACATACGCCACCATCCGTTACTTGAACGCCCGATACACGCTTATGTACGCTTCTCGTACGCCCAATGCACGCTTAAAGCTCGTTGTACTCACAATACAGATATGATTGACAAGTTGAATGCATCCAAAATTACTAGCGTGTTGGCAGCGTACATGATTTTAACACGCCCGGCGTACGTCGGAGCTAAACGCTGATGTGTGACGCCGGTATTAAAGTCATATGAAACCTCAAATTAAAAATATGCATATGTTTTTATAACAAAATGGATAGTTGTCATTATTAAACTTATGTACAAGTGTTATACAAGTGCTCAATATCCATGCTTCTTTGTTGCTTGATTTGTTTGACAAAAACACCAGATAATATAATATCTTGTGGAAAACTACATTTGACGGTACGTTTATTTTTATTCATAACACTATCCCATCATGGGCTTGGCCCAGTTAAAGGAGCTTAGTGCACAAAGGCGGCCTAGGTAGTGTTTAGAAGCTCTCGTTAATTCAGTCTCCTGATATAAAGGCTCCAAGGCAGCACATTTGTAGAAATACCGTAAGGACCTCCTTAGTGCACTAAGAATAAGAAAATGTGCACTAAGGACCTGGTGGAATGATACAGCTGTCACAAAGGACATGGCATATTGAAATAGACTTTGTAAAAATACATTATTTCAAATTTTATGATCATATCTTTTGTGAGGGGGTCTTTTGTAATTAGAAAGTTATTTTATGTTTTATCGACACGCGCCTTTATCAGATGAGTGTCACCTGTGTAATCGATAGAAATTCATGTTCGCTCAACCTTGACCGTTTAGAATCCACTTTGTATACTGATTAAACATGTAAAATTGAAGATGAGAAACATATTATATTAGACTGTCCTTTATATGCAGATTTACGTGAACGTTTATTTTATGAAGTTAAAAGAAGTAATGGTGATTTTAGTATTTTATCTGATGATGATAAGTTTATACATCTTTTAAAAGTACTGTTTTGGTGTGGTTGACAAGACCTGCTGTAATATTCTAAGTAGAAGAAATTGTTTTTATATGCTTGATTGATAGTGATGTTTTACAGACCTGAAATATTTTATAGACATGATAAATGCAGTTATATGGTGTTTTTGTATTTCTGTCTGTTATATTTTTACTTCTATGTAATAGCGTATTTAATACTCTTTTTAGCTCACCTTGCGTCCGTCGTCGTTAGCTTTTACAAAATCTTCTCCTCTGAAATCACTGGGCCAAATTTTAGTTATAGAACGGTAATTTTGTTATCTATTGATACCAAACTTTATATTTATGAGTTATATACTCATATCCTCTTATACCCATGTTCTGTGTGGTCTTAAAACATCGTTTTAGTGTCCTTAGTGCACTAAGAAGTCCTATGCGGTATATCTACACACCGTTTCATTTTAAAGATACTATATGTTTTTGCATTGTTTGTACATTGAACACAAACAAATCTAAAAAAAATAAGGAGATGTGGTATAATCTCTCGTCAGGAGACCAAATAACACAGAAATTAACAGCTAAGCGTTTTTTGCCTTCTACTATACATCTGACGGTGACATTTAGCTTTAGGGCAATTTAGTGACCAGAGAGAAGAGATATACCCTTATGTAGAAAAATCATTTGAAAGGTAAATATTATTAGGGTCATCCGGAATGATGAAAATACTTTAGATACACAATGTATTTCTTTTAATTTATGCCATTCAATTTTGATACTGCAAGTTTTAAATCAGTAATATCTTATGATTCAAATTAGCGTTAGGCAAACTATAAGCAATGTGTCAGCATTTCAATTAGTTATAAGTTCTAACGAGTGACATTGGCCGATCTGAGCTGTGATACTTCTAATTATTTAGTTTGATTTTTAGATGATCTGTTATAATACTCAAAGTGTTTTTGACGTTTGAAATAATAATAATTCGAACTTAGCTATTCATTTTCTTACTAGCGTCAACAACTGGTAAATGCCAAATGTGTTGGTAATTCGTATACTAGTAAAATTAGAAGATACGGAGACGTCGTGTGACTCGTGTCTGTGGATTGGATATTAGGAAGTGATAATGAAATGATATCCTCAGGCCTAGACCATGTTTAATACACGTGATTTGCGTTATCGTTACATCAGAGACAGTCCATGCGAAAAGGTACAAAAAGTCTCGTTGAATTTTACAGATTACGATATTAAAGTTCGATAAAATATTTTCAAAAAACTATTTCTATCAATGTCAACATTCATAAAATTGTGAATTTATGTAATAATCGTAGATCAGCGAAATATAAGACTGAATTATTCGGGTTACACTACCTCTATATTCTGTTATCTAGTTTTGTTTTTTTTTTGCCTCGCTTCTTATTAACTTAGTTTCCTCATAATTCTCAAATCTGTAAATCCAATTCATATACTTATAAATGGTGGTCCCATTTATAGCCTCATACATGTAAATGATAATTGAAACAACTTGAAACAAAAAACACACAAATATTAGTGTATGCATGAGCTTTTAGAGAAATATTAGTCCCCGATTCTAATAAAATGAAGATCTTAATAAGAATACAATAGCAGTTTATCTATGATTTCACCTTTATTCTAAATAAAATGTCAATTCATTCTTTTCTGGATTGAAGGGAGGGGGGAGAGAGAATGATGGGCGGAGTTTTATTTATTTTTTTTTTGACAAATTGCTTATTTCCTTTAAATATAAGGGACGAAAAAATACTTCCTTTCGTTAAAAAAATCTTGTTTCATTGTATTAAAAATAAATAGATTAATTTGTTGCTGAATAATTTCACAAAAAAAGACAATTCGAAAAAAAATATGAACATGTTTAACCTCGCCGCATTTTTGCGCCTGTCACAAGTCAGGAGCCTCTGGCCTTTGTTAGTCTTGTACAATTTTAATTTTAGTTTCTTTTATATATTTCGGAGTTGAGTATGACGTCCATTATCCCCATTTTCATTCCCAATTTCATTTACAAGAACATTAAATGTGAGTAATCTATTTTGGTATGAAGACATGTTCCATATATTAATACAGCATCAACATTCTCAAAACTAATGTTTAGGCATTTGCTGATTTTCTATGATATTGCCGGAAATCGGTGAACCGTAAGACACGTGTCAAAGAACATATCTGATTACACTATTATCTTGAAAAAATGAAAAAAAATAATTATTTTGCATGAGAAAATAACCCATTAGATATGTTTGCGATCAAAATACATTGGGACTTATTATTGTTTTTTGTTTTTTGTTTTTTTAAGTCAACATCTATAGTTGAAAATCTTAGGTGTACATCGGTTAATTGAATGATTGAAAATAGAAATTGTTTTATTTTTTTCTTTAATAAAAAAAAAAAATGTCCCCCCTTTCGAGATTGGTCATTACATAAGTGTGTGCTAAATTTTGGAGACCGAGGACTAACAGACTACGAACAGCAAAATGTGGATACAATATTTGATATGCATGAAAGAACGTTGGACACACAATAATGATTTCACTGAAAAATTTCAACTAGCACATGATACCCTACGAATTTATTAACATACTTGAACTCTTCTAAGGAATATAATACTGGACAAAACAAATTCAGTATATGTTAAATGGACAAACAAACAACTGCACTCATTGATGGATACACTTGCGGCTTAATTCATTTTTAAAGCACAATTTGAATGATTGATTAATGGTTGCTTAACGTCCAGTGGCAAACATTTTATACATGTTCAATGCGAGAAGTCGTTTCAGAAATAGATTATGAAGTATAAGGTATACCAAAATGTTAAAATGTTATCGTCGTTTAGCAAAAGGAAATTTCTTAGCTATTAGAATTGGTGCGTCAATATTTTTCTTACAAACTTATATCTTTTGCTTTAAAATTAACACATACATGGTTCTGATCTTATTAAAACAATGTCACTTAAGTCTCGAGAATTATTCGTATATTTGGGCTTTTGAACTCAGCTGCATTTGTTTGCACCTGCCCTAACCTGCTGTTTAGTGGTTGTTGTTTGATTATGTATTTCAAAAGTCGAATATATAGACTGTTAGTTTTTCCGTTTGAATGGTTCTACACTAGCCATTTTGGGGCACCTTATAGCTTGCTGTTCGGTGTTAGCCAAGACTTCGTGTTGAAGGCAGATGAGTAAAATTGTATAGTTTTACACGTATGAATTTAGTAATGACTAGCAGAGCACTATCAGACTTAAGACAAACAGTGTTGCTGTATATTTGGTATCCGGTATACGAGTACGGGGCGCATTTAAAACTCTTTAAGCTAAACGAAATTTTAATTTTCCAGGTGAATTAGACCAAAAAAAAGATATGTTTTAATGTGAATTTTAAAAGTTCGGGACGGAATTGGTTCAATTAAATTTGCTTAACGTACCGTGGCAAATATTATTGCATATTCTCGACGAAATTACATTTTTGATCAGACGATACCTTCATATAGATTAATGTTTGCGTACAATATCCATTGGCATTCATCATGCCAGCTCAGTTTGGTACCTTTATTGGCTATTACATAACTACCAGCTTTCTCGTTTTATTTCAAGCAAAATAATTTTTTATCACAGTCACTTTTTTTATCTCAAGAGCTGCTGCGTGTTTACAAACAAAAAAGAACTAATTATACTTTTCGCTGCATTTTAAAAATCTGGCATCATTAACTATAAAAAACTTAGTTTACACATGTATTTGTCATTATTTCCTTTTAATTGTGAATATTTGTAAGAGGTACATTTTTACTTTTCTGACTAAAATCGATAACGCTCGGAACGGTAAAACGATAGATACACGCGGATGCTGTACCGCTTGAGTGATTTACCTTACAAAAAGGCGGACACTTTAAAGTTTAAAAGGACTTAACATCAGTTTGATTCCGTTTAACGGGGGCGTGGCTAATTAGTTTGACGCAGTTTAACCACATCTCAAATTAACTTGAATGACCGCAAGGGAATCTATTTGACTGGTATTAAAATGATTTGATATAGATTGAAATGCATTAAAAATAATTTTTAATTTTTGTCAATCTTTATTCAATTTTCATTAATCTTTTTTAAATGCCGTTAATGCGTTTTTGTCCGTTCAAGCTAAATTCGAGTTACTAGTGCCTATATGTATCGTGGTTAAGACATAACTCGCTAAAACTTCTATAGGATAATTATTTTTAGCCGAATTCGTCAACGTTGTCAGTCTACCAGGATTTAATTTTATTTTGGTAAACACGTTTTCTTAATCAATAGAACTTTGTATGACAGCTCAATTATTATGCTAGTACAGGGTTATATGAACATGGGGGAGAGTTTTTAAATGAATTGTTTTGGAACAGATAAAACTTCAACTTCTTGATCAAAAGCATAACGTCAAGATTTGCAGAAAAATAAGTTACATTTGTATTTTATATATAAAATTTCAATATTTTGAAAAAAACATTTTAAAAAGGTTTTTGTTTTGGTAAAAACCGCAAATACTGCCTCTTTAATGTCGAAGCTTAGGACAAAGACGTTCGTAAAACTGTATGGGTATGGGCAGTTTTTAATGCAATATGTGACAAATGCCTTGTAAAAACCTATGTTATTACATTTCTTGGTTGATTTTGATAAAATAAATATGCAAACAGTATACCAATAATATAACATTGGGTTCAAACATGAATGTTCATTAAAGTTCGTTACAGTTTTTCTTATGTTAGAAAAGAAAAATATATAAAAACATTCCCGTGTCAGTGCTCGTATGACTACAGTTTGAATATGTTCATAATAAAATGTATTCCAAACATACTTAGATTCTACGTCATTTGTTCTCTAATACAGAGTTGTCTCATTGGAAATCATACCGCATCTTCCTATAATGATTATTATATTTACTGGAGTACCACTCCATATTTTGAGGTTTGAGTTGATTTACTGAAGCTTTATTGCAGGAACTTCTTCTCTGCCGAAATCAAGCCATCTTTTACGCATAGTATGTGCTCATATACTACTACATCATGCGTCCTAGGCAGATTGACCAAAAACAAATATCTGATATATGTTATACGAAAGGTTAATGTCAATTCAACATCTTTTTGGGGTACAGCCTTTCCTCATAATTTTGACTTGAATAGCCTATTAATAACATATTTTGTTTACATTTGAAATTATATTTCTGGATTGGGTTAAATAACTTAAATACGTTTTGAAAAGTCAGAACTACAGTAAAAGCGCTTATCATATCTCCTCTTTTCTAACGCATCATTTTGTGTTCGTAAATGGTGCGTTCTTGCTATATTTATTTATAAGGGTAATCTATATTTTCCTATACTCAATTAAAAAATGATTTAATATTTTATAAATTGCGAATGTATAAACAAAAATAATCTCATTACACTTGAGTAAAAGATAAAGTGTTGGATCAACCAATGCAATATATCTTCTTTTTTACAATTCTGATTACAATATTAATTTTATCACTTTAGTAAGAACTTAGTTTTTCATAAAATTTAGTCTTTGCTATATTTAGGCACATTATTGTCGTCTGGTAACTTTGATTTGGATAAATTTAGACACACATTTGAAAGTTCAAATTTTGTTAATTTTTATATTACTAGAATGTTCTTTTTCCATTGTTTTTACTAATCAAACGACCCGAAGTGCTTACAATTAAATAAAAGGTAGCTTTACATATTGTCATTCGATCCCATTTTTAAATGTCCTTTGATGTTTACATTTACCGATTGTTTCCTAGTCCTGAATGTGACATTTTGACCGAGTGTGAACTCGAATGGCAGATGGTGCAACAACATTTTATTGGATTTTATTGTGCCCTTTATGAAGCACGTTGTTATTGAGATAAGTAAACCTTAATTGTAAAATTTTATAGAATCCCGTCATATTTACCTTATAACATTAAAGTTAATAGACATGTAAAAATGGCAACTTCTGAACTGAAAGCGTGTAGGCAGCTTCTGACGTATATGTTTAATTTATTGGTCTAGATATGTAATTACAAAAATGGTATGTTAAGTCTGAAGAAATAAATGCCAACCAAGGCTTTGACAATCATTATGAATGATACGTTGCCATTAGCATTTTGTTAGATACATTTCCCTTGATATCCCACAGTCAATTCGTTGAATCATTTTGATTTGATGGTCGCAAATTTCCGTTTTACTGTCTCCGCTACGCATCGCCAATAAAACTGCATTTGCGACCATCAAATCTCCAATCGACGGTTTGCAACTCTTCAACGACAGTACTGTTATTCCTTTATTAATCAATTTTACTTCTTGAGCATACACAGTGACCGTTAGAATCATCTCATATTAGGATATGAATTACATTGTTTTATAGTCTCGGTTTAAAAAGAAGCAATATTTTGCGAATACTACAGCATTGTTCCTTTACAAGATTGAGCAGTCATAACAAAAGCATTTCCCCCACACAGTGTCTGGTACCAAAGGTTAATGTAACATAATATTTTAGAAAAGCCTTTCCTTGTATGTTTGTAGTCAAATCCATGTGCAAAATGACCTTATTCAGTGATATATGTCACTGGAAATAACTTAATTGAGTCAAAATTATATCAAAATGACTCGAATAACATAATATTATTATCACATTTTTTTTAAATGTTTCACTCATTTGAAATTTGTTGCATATTAACATGACGTAGATTAACTACTGGCTATACAACAGTAGTGAACATTGCTTTCCTAATGATATTGCAAAAGGGATACGCAAAGTATCAACATATCAAGTATGTGTTTTGTGCTTTCTGTTACATATTATGGAAATTGGAAATTAAAGAGAAGTCTTAAGGAACAACAGAATATAGATGACCAGGAAATGCTATTCATTGCTATTGAAACGGTCAATTTTAAATTTGCAAAAAGTACCTTTATTTATGAAAAAATGTCTGTCAACTGTCAGAACATTGCAGATGCAAGTTGAACTCTGCTTTCTGTCGTTTGTCAAGAAACCATGTGTACGAATGAATTGGAAACAAATTAGATATATTTACTCTCTACTAACGAGGAGAGCTAGATAAGGATATATATGATAAAACTGCATATGACTATATCATTGACAATAGTCTTAATGACATTATTAAGCTCTATCAAGAATATGTTCTTGGAATCTTGTCTTTGTTAAAGTAGAAATACAATTACCGTATAACTGGTAGATATTGCTACACAATAAGATAAGAACGTTTACTTTGATTCTTACAGCTTTATTGTATGTAAGAATGTTTAGTATTTCTGTACTTTTTCTACTAAAAAATATCTGAATGTATATGTTACCTATATTTCAACTTATGTATTTTCACTAATAATTAATGTTTTGTTCTTTCTATAAAAGCTATCAATTCACAAAGAGATTATGACTGTTTTCCATGCACTAATTGACTAAACAAAGTTGACGAAAGTATGTAGAAAATATATAATTTGAATTTTCGTCTTTTTAAATGTTAATGTGTAGTAATTGTCAAAATTGTCTAGAAAGTTTTATAAAAGTGTTGCGAAAGATACCAAAGATTATTCACCCATAAGTCGAAAACAGACTGATAATAGGATGACAAAAAATTAAAAGACATGTGGCTTTAATTTGAAACCTTTCTTATAAACAAATATTCACATTGGAAAAACATATATCAAAATATTTTAATACGTTCTTTATGAAGATGAATCAATCAAATTGTATTTTTATAAAGTTCCGTCGTCACTTCGTCAACAACATTTGAGTTAATAATATAGACCACAATAACATTATCTCGACCAACTTACACAAAAGACAAACAACACAGAACACTAGTGACTGAGCGACACTAATATCATCAAACACCGAGAGAGATCTTAGATTAGTACGATATACGCTTACTTTTCTTTTCATAGCTAGCTTAAGCATTGTTAAGGATGTACTTAGGTGGAATTAAAAAATTTTAGAATCTAGAATTGATACTATAAGTCAGGAGAGCATTAGTTAAGGAACAAAATAAGCTAAAAATATTGATAGGTTATGGAGCTCCTTTTCGAGATATTTGAGTTTTAAAGAATGGCGGGAAAAGGCTGACTCGGACTTTTACCTTATATTTGCATTGGTATTATTTGGGTCTCAACTCGAAAGAAAAGAAATTAAGAATCTGCTTGAATTTTTGTAAACGACCTTTTATGAGCTATTGAAGTCTTATATGAAAAGAAAAATTGGTGTTATGGGGCAAAATATTTTACCCTGTAGCGTAGGAAAAAATCCAAAGAGTCCGAACATCTGCCACAAATTCCTAAACCTCACATAAGTACATCCTTAAATGAAATTATGTTTAGAGCTTGTGTTTATATTGACATATTAACAATTGTCCTGTATCATCTTTGAGTTCACACAGTACCAACAAAACATCGAAGTCATCGCACAATAACTACAAAGCATTATCTTCAACATGGTTACAAATTATATATAAAAAAAACAAATTCAGCTTTGTATAATTTGTTAAGATGATAAGTGCAAAACTATAGTTGAACCATGGACATTTACCAAAGAATAACAATTATATGTTTCATTTGAACAAATTAATTTATGAAATTCAATTTTAAGAATATTTTTCAGGGACTTATTATGCGTCTTTTCCCGATATACATATATCACTATTTAAACTTAATAACATAAACGCAATAGATACATTTAATTTAATTGTTCGAGTAACAGTTGACGGCCGTACATTGCTTGAAAATTCTTCTTCCTCCTTCGCTCATGCAGGTTATTTGACCTGAAGGGAACATTCAAGGCATATTGGAAAAATCTGATTTACACTAGATTTGAGGGTACATATACGGGAACAATCAATTGAATGCTTGTAAAACATGAATTCTGTCTATGTATTCGATACATTATATATGAGGTTGCCTGAGAAAAACTATATTATGAACAAGTGCATGACAGAATCAAAACATTTGGTTGAAACCTTGTTAAAGAAAATCAAAGATCCCTAAAAAAAAGAACAGCACAATACGATGTTATAGTGTAAATAAAAATCACAAACATTTTAAGAATGACAAGCATCATATTATAGCATAATATTGACAAAAATCTATCATGTCTTTGACCCTTAAAATTAAAACTGGATTCCGTGTGTCACTGGTAAGAATTAAATTTCTGAATTTCCAATGGTACTACTCTGAGTATACACCTGGATCGTTAAATTCATTCCACATTTGTATATGCATATAATTTTAGAGTTTCAGATACTACAGTAGAATTAATTCATTTTTTTTTTATGTTCATTTCTTCATGTATTTTGATGGAATTTAATAAAATTCATATAATCAATTTCGAAAACTGAACTGATCATATATATGTATTAAAGCTGGAAATATGAAAAATAAGGTGAAAATTAATTAATTGCTTGAATTACAATTGTCCTTGGCGGATTTTGATTAAATGTATATGCAAGGTTTACACTAACAATATCTCAATGGTTCTTAAACGAAAAATGAACATTATGTTTTTTTTTTTTTTTTTTTTCAGAAAATGTATTCTATTAGCTAGTTTACATAGTATACAGAATGTTCATTCATTTGCAAACATGATAATTCAATTTGTAATCCGATGCACTTTGAGGACAAATATAATGATTTCTGCAATAACTAAGTAATTATCAACCGTAGTTAAAGTCGATGTAAATTTTTGTTTAGCACCTTTAATTCAATATAAGTGAAACAAGGTGGACAAAATCGATACGTACATATATAAAAGATTGAAACCTTTTCCCTTTTAACATATCTGTCCCAGGTCAAATTAGAATCTTGACCAAATCTGTCTTGCATTTATAACAATTTTAGCAATTGAAAATAACAAATTTACAAGTTTACAACAGTTTAAGAGTGTTCCGTGGTTAACAGAGCCCAATTAAGAACTACTTTCGATATTTCATTTACATTATTCGGTTATTCGTTTTGCTACTTTAAAACAGGTAATATAATTAGTGTATCCACTTCTTCTGAAACCTATCCTGTCTTTCTGGCAAGTAACATTACGTGAAAGCACTGACAAATTAGCGTCTTTCTACTTTCAATTTCACAAACTTTTCAACTTATAAAATGAATTGTTGTTTTATAGAGTAAACCCGGAAAATTATCATTTGTTTTTATTAAATCTGATATATCTGATTAAAACATAATATATTTATTCATTTGCATTTAGAATGCAATTCACAATGAATGTACGATTAATGGTTGTGTTTGAAAAACGGTTATTTTCTTTTCGTCATTTTTTTTTTTTTTTTTTTTTTGGTCATGTCGTTGTCAGTTAGTCTTCGACTTATTAGTTGAACATCCCTCTGCTTTATTCCGCCTCTGTTTTAACAGACATATCAACATATAATACGTCATCAGTAATATTGAATTAGTTGCATTTTCATATGACGAAGACATAATCTTTCAATCAGTTTAATTGAGGTCTGGAGATGGCATGTCAGTAACTGCTAGTAGTCCTTTGTTAATTTATGTATCATTGTCATTTTGTTTAGTTTGTTCTGTTACCTATTTTGAATTCGGACTCGGACTTCTTTTAAACTGAGTTCTACTGTGCGTATAACTGTGTGTTTGTTTATTATTTTACATTGGCTAGAAGTATAGGGGGAGGGTTGAGATCTCACAAAACATGTTTAACCCCGCCGTATTTTGCGCCTGTCCCAAGTCAGGAGCCTCTGGCCTTTGTTAGTCTTGTATGTTTTTTTTTTTTTAATTTAGGTCATTTATATATTTCGGAGTTTAGGGTGACGTCCATTTCACTGAACTAGTACACATTTTTGTTTAGGGGTCAGCTGAAGCCCGTCTCCGGGTGCGGGATTTTCTCGCTGTGTTGAAGAATCATTGGTGGCCTTCAGCTGTTTTCTGCTCTTTGATCGGTGTGTTGTCTCTTCGACACTTTCCCCATTTCCATTCTCAATTTTATCTTTATTTATTTTTATGTTAATAATATAAAATAAGGGATATGCGTATTAACATACATCATATTCATTAAAATATTTCAATGGTATAATCTATCTGTAACTCCTTTTACTTTGAATTGATCACGTTTTTTGTAGCTTTAATTTGTTTAATTTATTGATATACTTATGTACGTTAGCAAATTTGGCATTTTAAGTCAGATGAATTTATCGCAAAATTCAGTGCTTTTCCAATTATTCTGTTGCAGTAGGCATTATGTTAGATCAATTTGTCATGAAGTTGTTTTACTTTTCGCTGTTGATGGAAAACTATTTTGGATACTCCATACCTAGACAAAAAAGGCAGAAACCAGTAGAAAGCCGCAAAATTGAAAAATCAACAACATAGACAGTAGTGCTTATGAAACACTCAAATAGGTTCAATTAGCCAATAAAATTTCACACTTTGAAGTCCGATCTTTCTCCTCCATAAACAACAATGGTATAGCTATAACTAGTTGTTATTCAATACTTTCTAATCGAATCTTAAACAGACTTGAATTATTTTCAATAATGATATTTTACATAATAAACAGATAACATCCAAGTTGGTATTTGGACATCTGATTTAGTTTAATACTTGTAGTCAATATATCATAAATGTTGACTGCTGTTACCCTATTTTGACATTTTCCAATAATCGTTGTCAATATAATGGAATTTGATACGACTGTCATAAACAGCCATAAAACCAGGTTCAATCCACCATTTTCTACATAAGAAAATGCCTGTACCAAGTCAGGAATATGACAGTTGTTATCCATTCGTTTGATGTTTTGAACTTTTGATTTTGCCATTTGATTGAGGACTTTCCTTTTGTCGTTCAGTATTTTGTGATTTTACTTTTAACCATAAAACTATTATAGATTAATATGTCAGTAAAAATTTTAAAAAGTGTACGCTTGCTCTGTTGTTCCACATAAAGCGTTTTACACAATTGTTAATTTCGCTTTATTTTTATTGCGGTTTATAAGTCTCCCATACAAAGTTTGAAGACTTATTGATTTTACTCAATTGTTGTTGTTGTTGTTGTTGTTGTTGTTCTTCTTCTTCTTCTTCTTCTTCTTCTTCTTCTTCTTCTTCTTCTTCTTCTTCTTCTTCTGCCGCTTTTTCAATTTTGAACTTGTCCGCAGCAGTTCTCCAAAATCGCTTGTCAGATTCACTTAGGGTTCCTCATTATGTTAGACTAACACGTAATGTGGTGCCATGAGGGTTTGTTTGTGCACTGGGGTTTATAAAGGGGTACTTTGAGGAGGCAAATATTTATAACATGGGATAAGTTACTGATAGACACATGGGGTCTTCAATGACCTTGGTAACATATGGCCTACTTCAGGTCAAAAGATCAATGGTCAATTATGACCTTGATCTTTGACTTTGAACAGATTTTTTTCAATTAATAGAAATGCTATTGAATTGAAAGTATAATAGGGAGAGTCCTTATGGGTTTATACTTATGAGGAATTTCTTTGGGAGACTTTGTAACAGCATCCTGTTACAATCATTTATTGTTATATAATGGAATTGCAGCAAAAGTTTTATCGCTGGTAAAATCTCTATACAGTTATATTAATGCTATACACATTCCGCATAAACAGCGCTCTTTTTTCTTTTGTCTTGGGTAAAATATTAATGAATGTGTCTTGAATATTTGATTTCTTTTTAAATCAGTTAGTCACAGTCCCTTAGAAAACTGTATTTATTGAAAGGTAATGAAGAGAACCTTTGATTTGGAACATTTTAGTTAAGTAGTTCATAGTTCTAACAAAACGGTTCATATGCATAGCTGTAACTTTTAAAATATGTACAATATTTTGATATTTTTGGTATAAAATAAGCTCAAGAATTTGGGTTCACATTTACAAATAGCTCACTTTTGGAAAGTTAAGTTCGAATGATAAATTGTATGAAATTGAAATAGGAAGGAACCATTCGTTGTCTGTTTATCAGATCAGAAGTACCTGCTTTTGCATTCCCAATCTTCCAGAAACCAGTGCGCACTTAAATGCAACTACCTTCAGCACAAGCCAGTCTAAGGCATGTTAGAGTTTTGACAATATGAAACAACTACCACTTAAACTTTTTAAACATAAGATAAAATGCTTACGAGTGCTGGCAATTGCAGAATTTAAAACAGAAAGCAAAAAGTTAATCTATTAGTGCTTGTACATGTTGTATACCTTAAACGCATAGCTCTTCTGATGTACTTTATTATATGCAAGTTTTGTCTTTCTTTTCAACGGTTACCTCTGGTATATTTATATATTAACAAATTAAAACGTTTGCATCTCCGTATTGATAATGCATTATCTCGTAATTATCCTCAGTTGTATCTGATTAATGACAATTTGAGCTTTCTTTGAATTAAGTTTTATTACTTTTATACCGTTACTAGATGATTTTGGCTATTCTTTCTGAGTAACGTCTCACTCTGGTCATATTGATCCTAACGTTTCTACGTAACGTCTCACTCTGGTCATATTGATCCTAACGTTTCTACGTAACGTCTCACTCTGGTCATATTGATCCTAACGTTTCTACGTAACGTCTAACTCTGGTCATATTGATGCTAACGTTTCTACGTAACGTCTCACTCTGGTCATATTGATCCTAACGTTTCTACGTATATATACATATCTGGTTTTGAAATGTTTTGGGTTTGAGCGTTTCTAATAAAGGTTAATCCAGAAAAGAGCATCGGACAGATGGAATAGACAACTTTCGAGTTTGATGCATTTCCGTCAAAAACTGTGGTTTTAGTGAACATCATTTGTGCGATTAGGGGCGTCGTCACTTCCGTTCCAATGTTGAGCAAGTGGTTGAAGAACTATAATGTTATATTGCACGAATTATTCGGCAAATTGAATTCTCATAATTGACAATCAGCACTGCTGTCATTAGGGAATTGTGATTAAGTACCTACGGAACAAATATTATTTCTAGTTTATCCTGCACAATGACAATCACTAAGACGCTTGATGAACGTTAATAGTGCAGGGATACAGGCGATCCCCTCTATCTGGTAAATGATGTCATAAAGGCGCGCATAATTGACGAGTTTTTTTCCGGTGAAGGACAAACTCGAAAGTAGTCTATTTATAAAGTGTTATTTTCATTCTTCATATTGATTTTTTTTTTCTGTAAATCGTTTTTTGTTTATTCTTATCCTCATGGATCTTTTGTTACACTGATCGAAATAAAACGGTTTTAGGTTGAGTTATAGAAAATATAATTCAAACCCGCACTATGTTCATGTGCTTACTAGTCATATAATCTTGTCAGTGGTTATGCTTAAAGATATGATATTTTTTTTTTATTTCATTCAAAGAGTGTGGTTACGGCAGATATTGGATAATCTCTGTAAAGTTTATTCACAACCCTGTTAAGACGCGGGCAATAAATAGTCTTTTTGCCAATTCCCAAAGTTGACCCTGTAATTAGAGATCCATTTCAAAATAATTTTATTCATAAGAAGTTTATTAAGATCGTATCTATTTACTGCCGCTATAAACAATATTTAAAAATAAGGATGTAATATTTGTCAAAGTTTTCGAACCAAAATATATGATTCTATAAAAGAATTGGGTAACAGTTTTAAAGAATGACTGTACCAGAATCTCTGACTTAATATTTTACCAGATATACAAAGATGACGATAATCAAAGTCTAAAACGACATTATAGACACGGTAGCAGTAAACGAGTAAACGTTGTGAAATGAAAACGACAAAGCAACATCACCGTCAGAAAAAAGGAAAATTAGCAATACGTTACGAAAAAATAGTTCTTTTGTCGTAATTTGTATATAGAGCTTTCCATGTGAAACTAAAGTCTCTAAATGAAGAAAAGGACAATTATTGCTGTTTAAACATGTTACATTGGATTTATTTATAGTCAGTTTCGTTGTTCAAGTTTTTGCAGTATAATTAGAAATTTAAAAAATATTATCATAGTAACGGTAAGGGTTATTTTTTTCTCCGTTTAATGAGATTAAAATATACATATATTGAGTTTGGCCATGAACTGTGATTGAAGACAATACAAGGACAAGTTTGCTACAAAATGGGAGCAAGTGGTGCTTATAGGAATAACTGATATCTGTCGATAAAAGTTATAGCCAAAAGTACATAATGGGTATCATTAGCTCAGTAGTGCGTTTTCCGGTACTGATATGATTTGATTTAAAAAACACCTTTCTAAAATTGTTCGTTTATACAGTTATAAGTTATAAATAAACTAAGGCTTCAACTCAGGTTTAGTTGACCTATGATGGAATTTGCAATTGTTTATGGTCTTTTTTTGGTCATATAGCTCTTTAATTGTTTCGGCTCTTATACGGCCTTTGCAATCATATATTAGGCTTTGAGCGTTATTGATGAACTTAAATTCAGAGAAGCGCTTCGAACGCTCCACATTTATATAGTGTTGTTTTCATTTTTTAGATATTGTAAAGGAGAAAGTTAACAACTTTAGTCACCTCCTAGTCGTTTTAGTAAGTGAACGTAACACGTTTACCTTTTTCATTACAAACGACGATTTTGAATGAGTTGCAGCAACATAAATACAATGTAATTATGTATTGAAATTTACATCTTTATCAATTGTGTTCGTAGACAAACTTAACAAAGCTTTCTTTAATGTCTGTGTTAATATATTCGATAAGGTAAAAGTCAAAGACTACACTCAAACAATAAATCTGAATACGTTGAGATATTAAAAGAAACATTTACTCAACCATACAAATGAACTTAATATAATAAGAGTTCAACAAACATTCTTCAAAAAAAGACAGGAGTCTATACACTATTTTAGATCTAAATCGTCTAGAGTCGACAAAAGATGCAAAAGGTCAATCAGGAGCTTTCATACTTGGATCCCCCAAGGGTGACTGGGGCATAGAAATATGGTTACTACACGTCCTTTTTCGATAGGCAGTAAAACCCTTGCCAAAGTGGGGTGTCCGTTTGGTTGTGCGGAATGTAAAAGTACGCATCAACGTCCGGTCAGAATGGGGAAGTTAAATCTGATGCCTCGTATAGAGAGAATGCCAAGCTTTCTGTACGGTAAGAAACCTTGTAACAACTCTTTAAAGGCCCTTAGATGGTCTGTTGCAAGGCAAAATGTCTGTCCCTGTCCAATTTACCCTCATTTTCCAGAACAGTCTAAATTTCCCCGATCTTCATCCCGGACGTCCTCTATTATAGGACCTACCTATTGTATTTATTGTTAATTTGTTCTCGTCTTGAACATGCATGAAATAGTTGCCACTGGACGTTAAGCAACCAACAATCAATCAATCATACTTGACTCGGGCATCAACAAAAAATGTAATCAAATCTAAAATAGATATGCAGAGATACCCATACGAATCTTAATTTGTCAACCATTTAAGGCGTGCAAATATTAAATCATTGAATAATGAATTAACCTCTTGCTAGTTTTTGACGGATTTAGGTTACGAGAGTACCTGATGGAGGCTATTTCAGAATCAAGTATTGTACACATGCATGTAATCTATGGTAGTATGCTAAACTAGATAAACATGATAAATTAATAGCAAAGCAAGCTTTCTTTTTCTAGATTAGGTAAAATAAGAAACCATTCACTATCGCAAAGCAATGTCAATGCCATTGATTCCGAAAAAAGCATGGAAAAATTCATAGTTTCAAAAACGCTTTAAGTATGCCATTCCTACTATTGTAATAGTAGTTTTAGGAATATATGTCGTCTTGTCATATATAAGAGGTTATTCAAAAGGTACAAACTTTATTGATTTTGAGCTGTCTCGTTTTGGTATTGCTCTGTGTGTGTATAACATTTTTCAGAACCCTATTGTCAAAAACACTGTCTTCATAATGCTTTTTCTTCATCGTTTTACTACATTTCATAGTAAAATACTAGCAGCATCTTCCTCCAAAGTATTTTGTGCTTTCTCGTGCGACAGTTGTTTTCTTTGAAACTGATATGGTTTGTATGGCTATAATGAGATGAATGTCAAGCAAGAGTTCCATCCCGTTACAGAAGATTTGACCATTTCAGGACGGAAAAATAATTTGGATTAAGTTTAAGTAGTCTCCCATAAAAAATCAGTGTGTGTCGTGGTCTAAATATTTAATCAGATAACAGTTAAACAACAGAAAATCAAGTTAATGCCATCGATATTACGTTATAACAAAATTGTTTATACAAAAACATTGACTGAAGTAATTTTTTTTTTTTTTACTTTTAATGGTAATAGGTAATGAGGCTATCTTATAAAATATTCCAGCGTTCATTTAGCAGTTTGTATGCACTTTCTATATGAGAACGAGGGAATTATATGTTCTTGTTTGTGCGTCAGCATAATAGTCCTTTTGTGATTCAGGCTAAACTTTTGCTTTAAAGTGGGCGTCATTAGGTTGGAGTTATATCACTTTATACCTTACGTACGCATATTCATTGTTATGATAACACCTACGAAAGTACGCCAAGTTTCGATATTATTCATTACTTTGAGGTTCACCGGACGTAGAAATATAATTATGTCTGAACAGTACTGAATTGACCGTGGATAAGTCTGGAAATTGATTGTAAAACCTAAAATGACGCAACAATGTATTGCGCAGTTTTTTCAGAGCTGTTCAGATCCAAAACACATGATGTAGCTGCCATAATTTAGCTACTTGTCTATCTGATTTTAGAGATTCTGTGTTGTTTTTGTTTTAATTCTGTTGTATGGTTGTTGGTCCACTTGCGTTTTCTGCGCTATATTCTATAATCTATATTTCTTAGATTATGAAAATTACATTTCAATCACCATCTTCGAGAAACCCAAGAAGGTCAAGGAATAACCAAAACGAATGTTTGAAGGCAAAAACAAATAAATGGTAAATAGTAGATGGTTCTAATTTTTTATTTCATTACACAACGCATCAGCTATTTTCTTCTGTTGATATATAACGATGACCACATACACTTTTATGGACAAGTTTTCTAAAAAAAAAAGTAGAACATAATATAGTTTATTTTTAATACATATGAAAATATAGCATTAGCTCACATAATCAATTTACCTTGAAAGATTCAATAATACTTGGTCAACAAAATTTAATTGAAATTTAATTGTACATCAATGATCAATGATTGGGCAACATAATCAAACTGAAATTTAATGGTACAACAATACTTGATCCAGTTTGAAGAACATATCAAGCGGCAATATCTTATCATGATTAACACGACGGTTTCCACATATTGAGCAGTGTCTGCTTATTTTTAAGGAACATCTTATATCATTCATTTTATTTTGGGTAGGATTTATATTTCTCAGTTATATATTATGTTTTTAAAGATTTTGGTTTGTCTTTTGTAGTTTTTTTCGCCTAAATCATTCCGTTTCTCTTTGACTTTTCTTACATTAAAACACCATTAAAATAAACAAATTTCTCATCGACTCATTATACTTTTCATTAAATATAAGAGCAAATGCTTGTAAAGTGTACCAGGGGAGAACAAACGACCTTCAGAAACAAAACTGACAATCATAGTCAATTGAGATGGTAATCAACCACACCTGCAACGTGCGGGGTTCGAATTCACAACTGCAGTATTGACAGACTAGTAATACAATAGTTGGACTACTTAGACAACGACGAAAAGACAACAACAAAAAAACAGTCTAAAGACACAATATTTAACTAAATACGAAAACCATTAAAATGCGAGTGTGATCTAAGCGTGTGCTCCGATAGAGTAGATACTGCTCCCCATGTGGCACACGTCGTGTTGCTCATGTAAGTACAAATTAAGTAATGAATCTCATTCGGTACACACATTCGATGCGTTTTTCCATTGAGGATATATTGTAAAGTAAGATTTTTCTTGACTTACATTTTCTTTTTATAAATGTTTTAATATAGATAAAACACTCTTGCTAATTTCAGTTATATATCATGGTACATTTTAATATACTATACAAACTTTCTACTTTGTTTAAATAATTGATTTTGCATAAGGGAAAATCAGTATCACACTAAGACTCATTTTTTATTTCATACAAAATTGATTCGAACTGTACACGAGGGATCTTGTTCCAGTAAGATACAAAATATTATAAATATTCTGAATAATTCAAATAAAATATTTGTATACTAACCCTCGGAACCTCGCAAACATATTGACTGGATTTAGTACACTCATTGTCATTCCATTCCCAGTTACCACCTCCGGTGAGTTCTATATCAATACACTCTTTGCTGCCAAAAGTAGAAGCTGAAACAAAATCAGAAAAATAAAAAAAAAAATGTCAAATGAATTTTGAAAAGCGTTAGAAACCAGACAGTTTTAATGAACGAAGCATATGTCAACGGATCAGCACAGATTGATTTTGATTTTTGATTTTTGGTGTTTTAACGCCACTTTTAAGCACCGCTTTTGGGCTATTTCGTGGCGGCCAGTTTTTATTGGTGGAGGAAGCCGGAGTGCCCGGAGAAAACCAACGACCTTCGATAGGAAAACTGACAATCCTAGTCAATTAAGATTGGAGTCGAGTGCACCCGCATGAGCGGGGTTCGAACTCACAACCTCAGTGTTGACTGGCTAGTGATTGCAGTAGTAACTAATAAGACCACTCGGCCACCGAGGCCCCTGGATCAGCACAGAAATATTGTCATTACCAAAAGCATCGACAAACAACTTTCAAATCTAACAGACAGTCCCTTGTTAACCTTATGTTAACCTTTTATCAAACAAGCGATTCGTTGTAATGAATTGCATATTGATGAATTGGTATGGTGAAGTGGGATGGTCTAACACATGAAGAAGAGGCGGAGGATACAAAAAGTACATTCAAATTAGTAGCAGACAAAGCTTAAAAAGCTTTTATCATGAAACAAATTGGTGCATCGTAGCTATTTTCTTGAATTTGCCTTTATTGTCAACGTCAAGCAAAATATGCATAAGCATTTCAATTTGTAGGGAAAGTGAAACCTAAATTGAGCCATAAAAGAATAATCAAATCAGTCTGGGATATATTATGCTTAAAAGTGTTTGAACCTTAATAGTTTTATTCAATTTAATTACTATATATATATGTAGGACTCTAAAGTGCGATGGTACTCTAAAGTGCGATGGTCACGCTAAAGTGCGATGGTCTACGCTAAAGTACGATGGTGTCTCACGCTAAAGTGCGATCGTTGTTTGTTTGCTAAAGTACGATGGTATATCACGCTAAAGTGCAATGGACCAATAGGGTAAGGTTCGAAGGATTAAAACGTTAAAATACATAGATTTAAAAAGAAAATAGTATTTTTGCAAAAGCTAGTATGCTAAGGTATAACATATGTGATAGGCTTTATAATTTACCGGTAGGCTTAAGTGATTGTTTCTAAATTTAGAAGACCGACCACGTAATAATTGCTAAAAGGGTAATTTATTTAGGTGTCACAAAATACTGTTTTTCCTGATTTAAATGTATCCGTTCGCCTCCAATAGAAGCAGGATACATGATACCTATGCGTATACTATTTTGTATCTATATAGTAAAATGGTTGACTACAGGACACAAGTCCTTCTTCCAGCACCCGAAAAAAAAACACATTTGCTTCAGCCGACAAAGCACGGTTAGGTCTGAAATTAAGTCAGGGACATTCGGTTTAAAAGTTGTCAATGAAATATTCTTAATTTATCTTCCGGCATATTCATTTTTGGTTTGTATAAACGACTGTTAACGTCATAATCAAACTACGTTTCTTACGTCTATTCTTTCGCGGACCATCGGGCTTTAGCGTATGGAGGCATCGCACTTTAGCGCAGACCATCACACTTTAGCGTGACCATCGTACTGTAGCGTCCCCATCGCACTTTAGAGTCCTACATATATATTCATACATTAATGTCATGAAACAAGCCAGTATGGAAGCATTGGCTTCTAATCTGCCGATATAACTGGGTATACCATCATTTGTTTACATCATACCAGGCAGTTGCCTTTACCCTCACTTTTTATAACCTACTTCACGGTAAGTGTTTTCTCTTAATGTTAAGATTACTTTGTGTTCAGGAATTTGCTTATTGTTGAAGGTCGTACGATGCATGCAGTTGCCCACATCCTCATTTTTTTGTCTCTAGAGAAGAGTTATTTTGTTGGCTATCATACCACATCTCAATACTTTTAAACATAAGAGAATATTATGGTACAACGACATACATTGCAAACGCTTTTAATAGTTTAACAAAGAAAGAGAACTGAAATGTTATAAAACATTGTAACTTTCGAATTCAAATATATTTTAACGTGTTAATGGTACGGTTTTATATAGCAAAATTAAAATACTTAAATGTACTATTTTGTTAAACCACTAGAAAAGGGAAAAAAGCAAACAATTCAGCTTTTTCGGGTGGTGATATATCATGTTATATAATAATAAACTTATAAACTCATCGACATATATTTGCTTTATAGAGTAACATGTGTAAGTTTCTACATTTATTTATCAATTCGTTGTAAATCTACTTTATCGGCATGAATTATAGTTTGACAGTTGGCAAACGGTTTGTTGGTTGTTACCGTTGCTTGTTTTGGTGTGCTTTTCATATCTTTGAAGTAAACTTCTCTTTTCCAAAATACAAAAAAAAAGATTAAATTATAAGAAACCCTTTCACACTGTCAAAGGGGTCGTTTAAAAAAAAAACGAGTGATATTTTTTTAAATATATGTATTTATTTTCTAAATTAAAAATGAATGTAATGTACATGATGTACCTTTCATACATTCCATGATTCTAGGGGATAATATCTTTAACCTAACATTTTTCTACAACATTGATACAGTGTAATACAAATATATCGAATATATTCTTGCAAAAAAGCAAGGAATTGATAAAATTCATCATTCAAGATAATATAGGTCATTTGACTCATTTCATATTGTTTGTTTTTAATAGTTTCAATCTGTCTTCTATCATGATTCCGGTAAAACACAATACGGGGAAAACCAGGAGCATTATCGCATTATAAGAAGTCATCGGGGGATTTCGGTATTTGATGTGTTTAAGGATAGTGTCCCGCTGAATATTTTTACCAATTACAGTTATCATATATATTGTATCTTTGGTGATGATAGCCGATCAATATCGCTTTTATGAAAACAAAATCATGTTAAGGCTATAACTTTTATGACGAGTCGCCTGAAAGTAATACTATTAACAGTACCAATTTTTTCATATGCGCATTTTGACAATTAATGTTTCTTCTGTAATGACTCTTTCAGTACAGGTATAAATAGACATTGAGGCTTGGTCTTGGTCTTCTGAACATTTCTGCCCTGTTAATTCTTCTATTCTATGACGGTGGACAAGGTTATAGACAAAACTTGTTTTCCACTACTATTTTGTGTTCCGTTCCTAGCTATCGTCGTCATTTGGTTGGCAGTGGAGAATTACAGGCGCTTTTTAAAGCGAGATACCCTGAGAAAGTGGCGTTGGGTCCAAAAGACATCCAGTGATGAAAGAACTCAAAGTTATTAAGTACCTGCATTTTGTTAGTTCACACAGGTCAAATTGGCTATAGATTGAATAGCACCGTGTATGTTCGTAACGTGGATCATTAAAGCAATATGTTGCATACATTATTGTACATTTTTGCTTTCAAGACCGGAAAAACAATGAATTTACTGTAATAATTTGTATAATTGAACAACTTTACGGATTTTTTATTTGTTCCTTAAAACAAGTTTCCTTTGTAGTACTAGTGTACTTGAACCCCTGTTATTGATAACCGTAAACATACTTGGCCGCAACTTGTTTTGATTTGTTGGCCTTTTCAAATCTTTCATTTTAAAGTAAACAAAGAAGGTAAACTTACATATTCCAAATGGAGGATTAGTGAATACAAAAGCCCCGTTGTCTACGGAAAAAACATAATTTCCGTCATGGAAAGGAGTGTTTGCACCAGTCCATATATCAGTGCCTCTAGCTGGAGAAAATTTAATTGTAACATGTGTAATAAGTATCATAGGAAGATTCTTGATTCAAGTCAGTTATACAATCCTGTCTTATTTTAAACCAAAACTGATCATTTTTTTTTTCGCAGTTTTACTTCTATCCACACCAGAAAAGTCGTTTCATCTATAATGTAACAGTGTGTAGGTTTGCATGAAACATGTCGCATGCATTTCATTAGACGCTTATCCGGTCTTGCTCCGTTAAAAGTTCGTGTGCTTCCCCGTTTTTGTTTGTTACCTTTTTGTCCCCTTAATTGATTTATCATATTTAATATAACCACTCCTGTCTCATTTAGTGCACAGCAACAAGAACTGTATGAAACGTTTGGAATTGCAAGGATGGTCTTATTGTGTGTCTTAAGGATTTTGATCGGAGTAAAATATTAGCACTTTATTGATGTAGCTTTATCAGAAGAGGACATGCCTTTAAATGCTATTTTTTTCTGATTAAAGATTTTAATAGTATAAATATGTAATGTTATAAATAAACCCATGATTTTTTTTCGCCTTGATAAATTTAATTTAGAACTTATCAGAATTGTAGAAAATGCCGTTATATTACTTTATAGACTGCATATTATACTTTGGAAAGAATTACACAGAAAATCTAGGTTAGCAATAAAAAAGTATTCACAAAAATAACTCCAGGGTGAATTTTAAAAGGGAGTTTATAACACATACCAACGTTCGATCAATATAAAACTAATATACTGCTAATAATGATGTCTTATTTCATATAGAAAAATAATACACATAAAATGTCAAACCCTGTCTTGGTAAGCCATATTTGTGTATACGTAGTGAACAGTGTTCTAAGACCCAACTTTTACATTAATTCGAAGTGTGAAATAGTAGAAAATATCCATCTCTTTAGTTATACCATGGCAGTAAAATTGAGAATTACGAACATTTTTTTAGATACAGGTTATTTAACAGATAAAAGTTTTAAAATCGTACAGGATTGTTTTATAATTACTAAGTACAAGTAAATGGGAATGTTTTGTCAATGAAAAGTCGCTATTGTTTTTAATTTTAACGACGAAAAATAATCAATTACTTTACACATAACTTACCAATTTTAAAATCATTCCAAACAGCACTAGCTTCTGCCATAGTATTAGGCCTCCATAGGTAGGCTCCTGGTGTCATGGCACATGTCCGCTAAAATTTTAGAGCAAGACACAGATGTAGTATCTACATTTATAATACATTTCAGGCGCCAATAATTTCACCTCAAGACTGTAATTTTTTTACAAATACTTCCCCTGCACATGATAATGTATATCTGTTAAATTACACCAATTATCTATAGAGATGGATAGGTTAAACTTCGAAATGCAGTATCATTATTTTTACGCCTAGCAGCCGTAGCAAAACAGTCACATTTAATAGATGAAAAAAGAATGACCAAGCGTCTTCGTGAAGGATAAAAAAGTCATATTAATTTTTAACAACCACACTGGTAAACATGCAGATGGTGCATTCTCCGGGGGAGGTTGAATATGACAAATTTTCATATAAATTATACTGTTTAGATATCAACCCTAAAATGTAAAGGATACTGGGTGTATTAAATCTGGTAAAGTATCAAACATACTCACCATAGCATTAGACCACCTTGCTTTACTTGTTCCACTGTAGAAGTAACAATTAGGACTAGCTGTTTGGTCACCTAACAACACATATCCTGCAGGACAATTCGTTGGAACACATGGTGCTACTCATATGACAAATATGGGTAAATTATTTAGAGAAATAGAAACAACATATAGTTAAACTGAAGAAATAAAAAATAAAAATATAAGAACAAATGTACGACATCGCCATGATGAAAGGTCGCAGTAATTCATCATGACTACGATATTTAATGAGAATATAACTTATTTTAAATAAAAAATAAACCATTAACTTTCTTTCTCTAAAGATATAATAATTATTGTTATGAGGTTATTATCATTCATGCATTAGTTGTGTAAACGTTATCACTATTCTTAGTAAAATGCATGCTGTAGACTAAAGTAAGAAAAATAATACGACTGAAATTCGGATACTTTTGTAACTTTACAACAACGAAAGAAGCTGTGGTATGATTAAGATGTGTCAAATTTTGTGTGTTGTAGTTTATAATAGTATAGTTAAAACTTAATTATAAGATATTTATTTTGTTGTTCAAAGTTTTATTTTGATGTTTTGATTTTTAACTATGGTCTTATACCATTAGCACATAATACTTAGTTAACTAAAATATGACTACAGCAAAACTATCCCAATTTACGTTTTTAATAAACTTATGATATATGCCAGAATTAAAATGTTGCACGCCAGATGAGAGTTTCGTCTACGAGAAACTCATCAGTCACGCTCGAAACAACAAATTTTAAGAAACCAAATAATATACGAAGTAGACGAGCATTGAGGGTCTAAGTTCTGAAAGGTTTTGCGAAATTATTTTATGATAACATACAAGAGCACTCGTTAAATTCACATTCCTCGTCAGACGTCAGAAGAAAGGAGATGACAAGAAAAGACATTATATAACTGGTGTTGTTGTACATTGCATTGCTTACGGAGGGATAACACTATAGCAGTATATTCAGATCATTATACTATGGTAGTGTGAAAGACTGACCTATCCAAACCAATGTCTTTTCATCATTATAGTTTATAACTAAGTATGTTAATAACCAAACAAAGATATGAGCATTCATAGACTTTGTGCCTTCCTTTATTCTACAACAAAAAGTGAAGGAAACAAATTGTTATACTGATTCAGATTTTGAATTTTCATTCAATGTTAATTAGTTTGAATACACAGTTAACTTAAAGAATTCAACTTTTTTTTTAAAAAAACTCTTCAAAGACACCAGGCTTATAATTTTATACGCCAGACGCGCGATTCGTCCACAAAAGAAGCATCGTACTCTATTTTGCCTTATTAACTGTTTTGATTCGAGCGTCACTGATGAGTCTTTAACAGACGTAACGCACATCTGGTGTACACAATTCTAATCCTGGTATCTATATTGAGTTTATTTGCAGATTTGAGCAAAGAACTAGACCGATTGTGTACCGCTATTTTGCAATCAAAGATGGAGGTATACAGTTAATCTACCTGTAATGATTGACAATTCAATATATTCAGGGACTTAGCTAACATATATACACCAGCGTATTGTGTAACACTGTATGTTGCCAATTATATGACTTTGGGGTATTTTTGTCCCATTAAGTTGCTATTTCATTGACATATATACAAGATAGCTTCTTTTATTGATGAGCGATACCGTTTAAATGTATAAAACGAATTAAACAGCAGGCAAACCAGTTTATATGTGCTCGAGACCTTAATCTAAGTACCATCATGAAACCATAGTTTGATTTAAAGTTATGGGCTTGAGTGTTTAAGTTTTAACTTAGGATTGCTTTGGACTTGGCAAACAGTTTACAACATGATTTACGAAAAATTGAGTTTTGAGGAGCAGTCTCTGATGGAAAGATTAAAATTGGTATATATTGAACCATTATATTTCAATGGTGATAAAACAATTGTTAGAAGATCAAGGAAAGGTTATCCGAAGTTTTCATAACACAGGGTAGGCAATCTACGTCACATAGGGCGTTTTGTACACACACACATGGCAACTAAAACACACGGTTGTCTGCATATTTCGTTTGAGCTTATTGGTGTAATTCAATACATCAATGTTAAAAGTACATAACCACAGGATCGTTAGCAATTTAAACTTTCAAAGTAAAATAAGTTTAAGATTTTTGCCAACTTTAATCTATATTAAACAGGATGATATTATCTTCTAATGGTCAACATCCACGTGTTCAGCAGTAACATTAAATCTGATTCGACGCATGACGTCTAAATATCTCAGTTACTAATTAACGTTTGTGCATGTCCACACTATGCGGACTTTGTAATGAGGTGTATGCACCATAACAAAAATTGTCCCAAAAGAGTTATGGGGAAGAATAAAAAATTATGCCAATGAAAGTGTAAAAACTGAAGCCGGAGACCAGTTCGGCAACGCTTGACCCATGTCAGGTGTGCACAATCCCTATGTAAACTTTTGTCAGACAATTTACGAGTAGATTTTCACGTTGTTGATGTATCTTCTATGCAGTTTAAATACAAAAGACGAAAGATGTGGCATGATTGTCAATGAGACAACTCTCCCTCAAGACCAAAATTACATAGAAACCGTACCAATACCGAATAGCAAGCGTAAAACATGATACATACTGCTGTGAGAATGCTTTTATGCGGAGTATTTTTATTGAAGCTAAGACCGTCAACACTTTTATCAAACAACTGTGTTGAAATATTTAAGAAAACTAGCACTTTTTTTTTTTTGATATAACTAAAATGAAGTAAAGTACTTTGTTCAACAATCTGTCATACTATTTATATATATATTCAGGAGAAATAAGCGTACAACTTACAGTGGAGAATTTGTTTCTGTCGCCATTTTAGTGAGTACAATACAGAGCCGCATATTACGTCATATACTCAAAACATTGTACGGTAAAGTTTGAATATCAATTTAAACTTACTTGGTTGTGCAGTTGCTTGTGTTGGTGGAACAGTAGTAACTGAAACAGGCATAGTTGGGGCTACACTTGTTCCACTAGTATCAGTACTCGTCATTGTCATCATCGCCATTGCCATCATTGGTAAAACCAGTGTTAAAAGAGGCAAAGGAAGGAATTGAAAAGCTGATCCTGAGCCAATACCAGTACTATCCACTGGAATAGTTTCAGAAATAAATTTAAAACCAACTGATGATACAATGTAACACAAAAAGTATTGACGATCATTTTATTATTTTTAGGATGTTGAAATAATCCGGTTATAGTTATAAAGCAGGTATACGAACAAAGTGTTTGCAGTTCTTTCAGGTTCAAGATATAAATTAGAACATATGTATTCATGCTTTTGCTTTTGCGATGTAACTTGAAATTTAAGTCAATGGATTAAGCAAGCAATTTATTCACTGGTAAATCATGACTAACATCTATATCTGCTTTGTAATCTCCGCTCTTTTTGGGGTCTTTAATTCCTTACTTATCATATAGTGCTTTTCCCTCGGTTTTGGTTTGTAACCCGGATTTGCTTTCTCTCAATCGATTTATGACTTTTGAACACCGGTATACTACTGTTGCCTTTATTTACCGTTTCCAAATTGCTAATTTATTGTACAAATAAAACAGATTTATTCTATGGTTTTGATGCAATAAAACGGTTTATCTACATTTGTTTACTACCTATAATCTAAACCATATTTACTACTTATAATCTCAGAATAATAGCTTAATAATGTTAACATCATGGTTAATCTAATTTTATATCTGCATGACCACACAACTCATGATCAGTCAAGATTAATGTACATGTTAACATATTTATTGTATTCAAAATTTTCTGAAAATTTTAATGTTTTATCATATATTAAAAAAAAAAATGTTTTATCATATATTTAAAAAAATGTTTTATCATATTTTTAAAAAAATTTTTTTTTTTTTTATGAAATTATTGAAAAAACAATGTCTAAGTGAAAATAAAACAAAATAAAACCTTAAGGGTAAAACAATTGTTCATAAAAAAAAGTTTTTTCAAAGATTTTCACCGAACAAAAAATGTAAACTCAACCTCCTCTCCAAATATTATATGTTGGTATTAAGGTGGTACTAAACACCTTGACTAAAATTAATTTGTCTCGTTTAATTTTCATAAAATTTTGACAAAATATTTACTTTCACCATCTGAAAAAAATATAAAAAATTTCAAAAAACTTGTACCACACACTTTATCGGAACAATTCATTGGATATATAGCAGTTTGACAAACACTACTTTTGATCATTGAGAAGCTTAATATTTTCTCAATAATAAAACGTGATTAAAACTTTCAGCTGATTTTTTCAGAGTTATCTCCCTGTAGTGTTATGTACTACCTTAAATTGATTATATTACCATCCTACGATTGTAGAGACAACAAACAGTTAGCTATAGTTTTTTTCTCTAATTTTCATGCTTTTTTCACATTTCTCGATCGATGTGAGAAAAATATTTCTCCTCTCTAGAGATAACTTTGTTCTCGGCAAATGGTTGGTCAAAATTTAATTATGACGTCAATTTTTCTTGGTTTCTTTTGAATTTCCTATTGTAACGTCATGAAAAAAGAAGACTATGGCTGGTGACGTCACATATAAAGAACACAACTTTCTGCAAATTTTTGAAAAGGAAGGATAAACTTTGTTTAGATATCGTCTAAAAATCCTTAGAGAAACAGATTCTATCATTATAACACGTGTATTACGATATTACTCCACTCTCAACAGTTAAATTTTAATATTTTTAAAAAGCTTGGGAAGCCTTGGACTTTAAATATTGAAATATCGTGACACACTTGAAAAAGTGGCGGAATCTATTATGTTATAATTTATTCAACATGAATTTATCACAAACATAAAGACTTATCTAGACAACCTCTGGTTATTAAGAATCGTTTAAGACACATCTAGAATGTAAAGAATCGGTTAAATTACAAATCTAGAATGTTAAGACAAATCTAGAATCTAAAGAATCGGTAAAGATACAACTAGAATGTTAAGATTTGTTAATGAAAAGTAAATAGTATCATACGTTTCAGAATGTTAAAAATCATATATGTTGAGACATGAATAGTCATTTCAGAATCAGAGGACAGTGCAGTATGTGTAATCAGCACTTCTTATAGAGTCAAATCCTTTGATTATGATTTAACTTGTATAGGAGACAAGGAGATTATATAGGGGAAAAGAAGACAGCGAATGATACAGGTTCCGAATGTTGAAACGAAACAAAAATAAAAAAAAAACCAATACCTAATTCTATAACATTAGACCGTCGGCAATAAATAATTGTTATAAATACCCAAAATCTCTCCTAACCTGGGACAGCGGTGTAACAGTACAATATATGAACAAATTATAAAAATTGTTCAGCAAAAAAGTCCGGTTGTGTTGATACACATGACATCTTCTTATTGATATCACTATATATGTACATGTATCTCAGAAATGGGCACTTTATACAATGTGAATTCCTTTTTGAAAAGTTGTATGTCTGGACTGTTAATGTCTTCTCGTGACAAAAGAGTTATTAATACAAATACTTTGCAAGTGCTTGGAAAATTAATGCCTCACAATAATTTTGCTAGGCTTAGTTCTTGCGTTTCACAAAAAAATCTTGCTTGGTGCAATTCTTGTGTTGCACAAAAATTTGTTTTCTTTGATTACGTATTTGATAATTGATTTCAAATCAAGTCTTTATACATGTTGTACGTATTCAGAAAACTAAGACCAAATTCCTGAACATTGCATATACATATACGTGAAATGATTAAATACAATATTTTGTAAAATATATCTGAAAAAAGAACATATATAATTCAAATCTTGTTTATTAAAATCGAATCATAATAAGACGTTGGCACATATAGAGCTAAATTTGTGATATAGTAGACGTTAGTTGCAAACTGTTCTAATGACAGTTATTTGTTTTAAATTTAAATTGACATTTATATTAGATATCAACTACTTAAAACTTGAATATAAAGTTACCTGTAGTTGCACTTTCATCTATAAGAAAAAGTTCTTGTTGCTGTTCTGCTTCATCTTGTCCCAGTATTATCGGTCTAGGTATTATCTGTCCAGGTATTTGTCCAGGGAAGATTTGTGCTACGCTTGTTCTTGGAACGATGAATACCACAGTAAGAACTACCATGTATAGCTGAAAATATAGATATTACGTTAGATAAAAAATTTAATCACATTTAATACAGGGGCTACCTACATCAGATGTTTTTTTATTGATTTTTGAAATAGTCAAAGCTAAAGCTTTCATGAATTCAATCGTAGAAAAGAAACCTTGCGATGACAACGTTATTACCGCACCAATACAAGCTTCACAAAATAATAAGGAATTGTATGCCATTTTACAGAACATAGGCTGCATCAAAAGTTTAAACACTTTAGAAGAAACACAATATATACACAATTCTTAATTCTTATTTACGTCGCACAAAAACAAACTCAACAAACACAAACACAAAAAGCCATTGGAAAATGTCATTAAGTGGTCCGCATGCGTTCAGATGGTACATATTTGTTCAATTGGCACAAATGCGTGTTACACATGAATTCAAGTGTTACTGATGTTTTCACCTGACACATATGCGTTCAGGTGGTCCACACAAAAAAAAAACCTACACCAGATCAATTATTTCAATGTACCCTTTCATTTATATACATAGTTTGACTTCTGTAGAAATCCAGATAGACTTAAAAATAATGGATGAGAATGCAGACTTCATAAATGGTCATTAAAACGCCATACAGTTTAAACCAAATAAAAATAAAATCATTACAGTACTGTGCTGTTATATACTTCTTCTATTATTTACACATTCCTGTTTTTTATTGTTTTGGATTTGAGCATGCCCGATGCCAAATGACACTGCCTCTGTGGTAGCGTGCTGGGATAGAGAACAGTGGTATTTGAACACAAGTATGTCACAGAAGCATGGGTACAAATCCTGTTAACCTTGTTAAGTAACAGATAAAAATGATATAACGCAAAATTTAGTATTTTTTATGTTTTATCTGCAAAAACAGCAGATATTCTTTGATCTTGTTCTTGCACTCTTTTCAACATTTTGATGTTTACGACTTTTCAACCTCCAAAGCAATTCAACTAAATCCTAGTATTAAAAGCTGTAGTACACTCATGTTGAAGTTATGTATGCTGTTTTTATTTTGCCTGTGTGCCAATTTATGAGGTTGTGAATAATTGTAATAATGTTGCCCGTGTTAAAATAGAGAACATTTTATCGTTTTACGATAATGACATAAAAATTATACCACATACAACTACCAGATGGCATCAAGAGGGCAACCGATATTCTGGTTCCCAGCAAATATAGACAAAACAGTTATTGTAAGATACAATGAAATATTAATGAAATATTAAAGAAAATTTTAAAAATCTTTAAAGAGAAAAGAGAAAAGAACAAAATGGTCCGTGAGTCAAGCTTCTGTCATATTACAATTCAATTATAAGTCATCAGTTATCGCATATTATTATCATTTTAGATAATTATACCACGGTAAAGTTCCTCTAGTGCATTACATGCCATAGAAGAGGGTCAATAACTTACTTTAATCTAACAAATTAAAATTGTCCCGTAAACCTCCAATTTACAGCTTATTAGTATTGGTTTACGGGAAATGAAGGTTTTGAAATGCAAAATGTATACAGTTATACAATATTTCTGTATAAAAGTATGTACATAAACAAATACAGAGGAACGTGATGTTAAAGGAAGATGCCAGCTTTTTTTCCTTTGTGCGTGAGGAGCTTCTGTATGCTTTAGCAAAATAACAAATAACGTCTATTTCCTTAACAATAATGGTTTACATTTCTATTTTAAATACGCTCTTACAGATTTGTCTCAATGTTCACGCTGAAAAAGTGGAAAATATCAAGAGGACAGTTGCAAAACCATTATATAAAGCAAAACAAAACAAAAACATATTGAATAAGACTACATATACACCGGCATCTACATTATATTTAAAATGAAATAAGACTCGGTCAACACTAACCTTTTCCTAAAACGGAGGTAAACTGGGATGCACCAGATGGTACACCACGTCTTTTTCAATCCGATAATTTTTCCGTGATTAGTCATAACAATATAACCGAATTTTGTTATCCTCAGAAATTATTAGATTTATTAAAAATGTTTGAACATATACAATTTGTAGAAACGCTGGACATATTACTATCCGTTGTTTTTTTTTTTTTTTTTTTACATTTTTAGACTTTGTTTTATATAAAATTGATATAACGGGCGTCAACGAAATCAATCATTCATATCGGTAATTACAAAAGCTGTTTGCTACAAATTGCCAACAGAGTCAGCAGAATCACGCATAAGTTACCCTATATACATGCAGCTATAAAAGTACGATGCCAAAGGCTAACCACTACCACTTACAACTTTTTACAGTTAGTATTTTTTTATAAATGCATTTGTCTTACTGAGATGAAAGTAATTCAAATAATAACTATGAGCTATTGAATCATGTTGCATATTAGAATGAAACGTACCCATATATTTTTCATAATCGACAATATCTTTAATCTATTGAACAAGTTTCTGATTTAACAATATTATTAATGAAATTTTCCTTTATTTATCGTGAAACCAAATTTATAAACAAGCACAGCAAATAATCAAAATTGTTATCACATATCTGTTAAGTAATACATTGAAAGACATACCTGGTAGTATTTAGCCATCCTGCTATCTTGCTGTACAAGGCAATGGCAATGTCGAAGAAATCATGGAGTTTTTATACTGTTGAACTAACTGAAAGCCATTCCGGAAGATTTTCTAATGAACCAATCATTTTGCTATTAAAAGACAGAATGATCAAAAAGTCATATTTTTTTTTGATTGATGCATTTATACTTGTTCGTCAATATCTATTTATGTCTAGGCTAGTGTTGTAGTACTTTGTAACTAGGCCAGTGCTGTACTACACGTCATATATGGTGTGTGGATATCGGTGACCTGTTAAAAGTCGTTCTTTGTGTTGCTACTTAGTTGCAAAGAAAAGTATTTCAAGGGTCCGTGTGAAATATTGTAACAATTTAAAAACAAATGGTTGAAAATGTCTACGTTACCAATATAATTAACTGTGTAACTATACAAACTATATAATTTCAAATTAAGAAAAAAGTAAAACAAACAGAACATGCAATAATAATTCTAGTATATCATATCTTAATGAAAAAAAACCGTTAAAGAGAGACTAAAAATTCGAAAGGGGTATTCAAACTCGTAAGTCGAAAACAAATTGTAAACTGAGAATGACTTGGGTTTATTTAAAGAAAGACATCAACAATGAATAATCTGTATCACGCTTTTTACAACACAGGTAAGCTATTCATCCATGTTAATTCGTTATGACATATATAATACGTCATGTCAAATTACGAATTTTGATATCATTAATATCAGCCGAGATGAAAGCATTCACTATTCTAATAAAAGTTGATATCCGCATGCCTACCCAAAACATGATTTAAATAAATCTAATATAAAAAACTGTCCCTTCCAAGATGAAAGTATTAGAATTTTACAATCGAAACTTCATACAAACTTTTACGACGAAAAGAATTATTTTTCGTGCCCTTTTGTTATTATATCATTTATTTATTTGGACAGTGATTTTGCTTTAGCCCAATCTAAAGATGTTTCTATATTCGTTCTGGTTGGCAATGCTCGTGTCTGAAGTGACGTAAATAATTGCAATGAACATTTTGTATGCATCACTGAAAATTAAAAATTTAGCGCTTCTTTAATTATTTCATAGATACAAAAATTTGGTATTGAAGTTTGATAGTTCATTTGTAAGACATATCAAAACGTACCAATTTTTCTGCACCTGATGCACTTTTCGACAATTCATATCTCTTCAAATTCTATCTGTTTACGGTAATCCATATCTGGAGTCCTTTAATTTAGATACAATCCATGTAAACTTATCGACCTTTCGAATAAATTTGTTCTAAAAGGTAACACTTTCTACATCATGTCGATGCCTTTATAAATTGGCATTGCACAAAGTCATTTGTTCAATTGACTGGTTAGGACGTTTTTACTCTGGACTAACAGAATGTACAGTGATCTTTATTTTAATCTAGGAAACATGAATATTTATTAATAATTGTATTTGCTATGAACTAGTTACGTGTATCTGCTAACACTGTGAAATTAATTCTTAGTGTTTTAAGTCTTTTTCTTTGTTGTTTTGTTTTATTTTGATTGTACATGTAGTCTACTGTAGTTGATTATCAAACTCTTTTTGTAGTTTGAATTGACGAGGTGATGGTGCAGGTTAGGTGAGGGTTGAGCGCTTGCAAATACACTCATCATAGATACCATGATTGAAATTTCAAAGCGTGTTTTTTATGTCATTTTGTTAACCCTCTCACATTTAACCACATTTACTACAGTATATATGCATTTTAACTAGTTAAATGAATTGTTTTCGAACTCGACTTTTATAGTTTGCTATCTCGATTTGATTAATACAGAATCAACAGGATGGTGAAATAGACTCCTTATAACAACACGTTCCTATGACTTAATTTTCAGATTGTGAAATCTTGGTTTGTTTAACATATGCGATAAAGGTTTATTGAGCACTTTTTGATATATCTTTTGGCAGTGTAGACAGAGTTTTGTTCAAAGGATGACATATATTGAGTTATTATGGAGCGTTGCAATAGTTTGTGTTTGAAAACGAAATGTATTTAATTAAAATGCTTTTAGTAAAAAGGGTCTTGCGAGAGACTCAATTAAAACATATGTATAAGCTCTTTTTTCGTTTACATGGTTTAAGAAGTATATTTATAATGTGACACAGTATTTATCAATCACATTTGACATTAAAGGAAGACTGACACTTTTTTCATTAATCTGCAGGTCATATGTTTTCGGCATATCCAAATAAATTTTTGATAAAATATTCTGAATATGAATGGCTCGTCCAATGACTATGGAAATAAAAGTATGAGTAAACATCGATACTGAAAAAACTTAATATAATAATAAAAATGAAACATTTAATTGAAAAAAAATGCTATAATAGAACAACAAAAGATATGGTACATGCATATCTATCCATGACACAAAATCAGTACATGCACAGCTAAAAAACACACTAAAAGCAAACAACACTTTTATTGTTGTTCTTCATCTTAAACATTTTTTCAAAGTCACAGTTAGGCCTTCAACAGGAAGAAAAAATACACTCTCTATATAGACTTTATATAGTAAACATTGACAGACACTTGTCAAAATTATATATAAAGATATGAAATAGTTGCCGGGTTTAATAAAGTGATGATTCTAATAAGATAAAAGATAGCTAAGGAACATTCACTCATAAGTCGAAAACAAACTGACAATGTCATGACAAAAAACGAAAACGACGAATGGTCACACAATAGTAAACAAAACATAACATAGAAAACTTAAGACTGAGTACATCGGTGCTATGGAGGGGAAAGCAGATCCTGCCCTTCATGTAGCACCTGTCGTGTTGCCCATGTAAGTACAAACACGGTGACTAGTCTAATTCGGTAGATCACATTCGAGGAAAAGAGGACGAAACGTGGATTCCACATATGCGTTTGCAAAATCTACTTTCTCTCTTTCTTTTTTTTTCCTCAGTGAAAAACGATTACAAAGAAAATATTGAATATTAATCAATCACGAAAACTATGCATTGAAATTAGGACTTAAGTGATATTGTTAATGTTTGAGGATGAGGCCAAACTATTTGAAATTAATTTAATTTAATATACATGTTACACATATGCTTTTGGTAGAAAGGATATTGAGAGAAACTAAAATAAAACATATGTATAAGTTTATTTTTCGTTCAACAAGTATATTTATAACGTGATCCAGTGTTTATCAATCACATTTGATATTAAAATAAGTCTGACAACTATTTGACAAGTCTGCAGGTCATGTGTTTTCGGTATCAAAATGAATAAAACCAAACACAGTCAATAAAGTAATGCCAAATGAAGACAATAAATTAGAGCTTTGCACGAGGGAGAAATATTCCTTAGTTTTATATCAGCTAATTATAATTCAACAATATCCGTATTCCTATGCCAGTAACAAGGATGTTTTACCTGTGGAAACGTGTACATTAAACTCTATCAAAATTAATCAGTCTAATATTAATGAAGTACAGTACGTTCAGCCTTTTGTCTCCCATCATAAGGCGTATACTAATACAATATTTGATCCTTAGGCAAAGAGTGAAAATCTAAAAACCAAAAAAAAAAAAAACCTATATAAAACAGCGTATCCGCAGTCAATTTGGAAGTGTTCCGTTTTGAAAATGTGTATGATTTTTCAATTTTAATTCAAACGTTTCATATAAAGTTGTTCTAAAAGGTTGTCAAACAAACACTGTAATAACCATATAGATACTTGAATATCGTTTATATCGGTACCAAGATAAATTTTGTCATTTAATTGAATAATAATGGATGAATTTAACATAACTCAATATGAATTCCTTTAAAGTTATGAACATTTTCTACATCCTGTCTGTACCTTTATATTAGCATTGCACAATGTAATTTTTTCTCTGACTAATTATTATGTTTTTACACTGGCTTCACTGAATATATTTTTTAATCTAGGAAACATGGTTATTTATTTATAGTTGTATGTGGCTATCAACTAGCTTTTAGTATCTACAAATCCTCAAGGATTATACAGTTTGTTTTAAGTCTTTTTCTTTGTTGTTTTGTTTTGTTTTAATTGTTGTCGATTATCAAATGCTTGTTACAATTTGTTTTTATTGTGTCCTGGCACAGGATAGGTGAGGGTTGAGCGCTTGCAAGCGAGGGACACATATTCCTTATTTTTTTAACAGATAATTTCAAATAAACAATATCCGTATATTCTAATACCAGTACTTAAGATCTTTTATCTTTTTGAAAACATGAACTACTTTAAATTCTATCAAAATTATTCAGTCCAAATATTTAGGTAGTACATCACGTTCAGCTTTTTGTCTCCAATCATGAGGTGTATACCAAAACAAAATTTGGTGTTTAGGTAAAGAGTGAAAATCGGAAAAGAAAAGCGTATCCACAGTCAATTTGGAAATGTTCTGTTTAGAAAATGTGTATGATTATTCAACCTAAATTCAAACGTTTCAAATACATTTATCGATAAAACGTTAAATTGAAATCAATAGAAAACCCAACCTGAAATATATGTAAATAACATAATGCACAGAAACTTTCTAAAACAAATGAGATAGCATGTTTCACTAAAGGACAAGGAATATACTGGTAAATATAATACTATCAATGAGATTTGCAACAATTAATTCAAATGCAAATTTGATAACAGAAAAAAAAACAGTATTTAGGCTTTGATCTTACCTTTGACAATGTATCAACAGTTTTCTCGCTAGAATGCGGTGTTGATGATTAGGTTCATGTTATATCCATGTTTTGGTAATTCCTCTCATTTCTTCATTAAATTGTTCAAAAGTAGGTATCTATCCATGAAAATGACAACTGATATTCAATGTAATAAATATAATAACAAACATGACATCCTACTTCACAGATCATCTATATTTAATGAACATTAGACAAGCAACATTATATAAGACGAATTTTGGTCGACGTACAGTTGATCCTCGGACGTTAAACTTTTAAATGTGTGTGTACTAATTCGTCTTGTATAGATCACGGATGTGTTCATCTACTTCTGCGTCTATAGTGATTGTGTCCGTTCCATATATTGATGTGAATTTACTGTTCATGTGTCTGGATTACCAAAGCAGATACTGAATGCAAAGTAGAAGGCGTTTATCAGCTTGATACAATTTTCTCTCTTTGTTAAGAGTTCAAACAATACCGTTGGGTATTTTTTTCGTAGTTTCTATATTGGTATTTGGGCCTCTTTAAATACCTTTTTATCGTATTATGTAGCTTGTATCGGGAACATATACTTATTGTGATAATTAATTTTAAATACATTTGAATATGACGAGCTGTGTATTTCCTTATGTACAAGGGAAAACTAGGTACAGTTGTTGCGTATCAAGTTTTTAATAAAACTGCTTTGGTATCAGTATTAATGTTTTTATATGAAAAGGAGATTTGCTCGTGCATACGTTGCGGTAACATTAGCAGACATACCTAGTAGCAAGTCAAAACTTATACAACGCTTTATCATTCATAACGGCTGAAGGGTTATGCATTTTATTTTTAGTCCTTTTCTCACAAACAATAAAGAATAAACAATAACATAGGGTCTTGAATGATTATTGTTTAAAAATGATTACATTTGACAAGTAGAAAATTAATTAATATGTTTTCCAAAAAATAATTCAGAAAATTTAGGAAATAAGGACCGCCCGGCCTCAGTAGCTTTTATGAAAGTTTACAGGGCAGTTTGTTAATATTTGGGCAGGGTTTTATTCAGTTGGATGAAAATTTTAATTTCCTACACTTTTAAATTGACCTTTAAGGTTCATCGACATTTCGAGCACAATGCAAATTTTAACATTATGGCAATGTACTAACTTATGAGTATTATGAATCAATACCTAATGAACGATATATGATTCTTTTGTGATATCTAGAACTCGAATTTTCCTTCATCGCTGTTTACAAAATGTAGTCGTCAAATGATATATATAAGCTAATCAAATTATCGAAAACATTGTCAAAACTGAAAAACACCAACATCAAAAACGTATAATGATATACTAGTCAACAAAGAAACGAAACAAGGCAATGCATTTTCCATATATAATGAAATTGGATACACTGTACCAAGGTTTATAATTGCCCAATTGGTCTAATATTTAAAGAGTTTTATTTTCTCATCAAAACCATTGATTTAAGGCAAATACGCGATTATTTTTTTTTTTTTTTTTGCAATTTTTGTTATTTCAAAAATCGTATTTTCACCCAAAATTTCAAAAATCGATATTAGAACTTAAAACTTTAAACGTAAACATGGTCTGCTTAAAATTTTGAATGCCTTTGCAGACTAAATTAAGTGCTAACTTTTGTCATCATTTTCCGCAGAATACATTTGACCCCTGTATTCAATAACACGGTATTTTCTCACTTTCCTATTTGGTCAGATTCTTTTAATCATATGCATTTGCTTTGCAAATGAATGTTTTTCATTGGATAATTTAACAGTGTTTCCTATTTATTATATGTTATGATAAATTGGAGTTCAAAATTGTGTATCATTACTTTTGTTGCCTAGTATATATACTTTTTAATCTTTATGTCAGTCGATAGGTTGTAATTTCCCAGGAGTTAATGTTCACTGTCTCAAACTTGTCATATTTGATGAATATGTTGTATCAGGATGAACGATTCAATATCCTTCAGTTCAAAGTTTGTAAAAATCGTGTTCAGATTAGGAATGTTGACATATCCCTGTAAGAAATAGGAAGAGAAAAGATCAAAGGTCATTTTTATGCCTGCAAAACAAGTATTTTTTGGAAAAGATACATCAAAATTTCACAAATAGAACATGGTTAAGACAAAAACACCAACCAGCAAAAATAATGACACAAAATCTTTTTAGAAAAAGAGAATTTCTAAATTAAAATAGAAATTCAAGAAACGTTAAAATTAAAGTATTAACACAATATGACCGAAAAAAACAAATTTAAAAAAAGGATTATGATGAACATTCTGTTTGTTAGTATATTGTAATCTGCCAGAAGTAAAAATGTCATATTTGATGAATATCTTGTGTCAAGGTGAACGGTTCAATATCCTCCAGTTCAATGATTGTAAAAATCATGATCAGATTAAGGATGTTTACATATCTCTGGAAGGGAAAAGAAAAGATCAAAGGTCATTTTTATGCCTGCGAAACAAGTATTTTTGGAAAAAAGATATATCAAAATGTCACAAATGGAAACATGGTTAAAACAAAAACACCAAAAGGCACAAATAGAGACATCAAACATTCTTAGAAACAGAACATGTTCGTTTATGTGTAAAATGCAAGCAAGCTTCGTTTAAATATTCAAATAACAATGAATTGTTTAATAAGATCAATCCAGATAGTCCTCTGAACACCACTATATCGGATTTTTTTATATATATATTAAACGCAAATTGATTTTTGTCGTGTTAAAAACGGGACAATCGTACGTCAAGCATGCTAAATCACAAATCTAATTTTTTACCAGACATGTTGATAAAGAAATCATGGTAAGCAATCTGCAATGTTTCGAAATAGCTTACAAATGTAATGAAATATTTGTTGATTTGAAATGTTGATACCTTATATCTATATGTTGATGTGTTTTCCATAAAAACGTCTCTCTTAAATTGACGTTGGATTTTTCTTAAATCAAGTTGTTTAAGATAAATTTTGATTTGTAATTGTTCAACATTCAAGGTGGACATACAAAGATAAACACAAACTCAAATATTAAAATCGAAAAGTAACAAGAATGCACATTTAAATCAACAATTTTGAAGAAAACTTAGAAATTATTCATTAAATGCTGTTTAACAGTTCCTCTAAACAATGTATTAAAATGACAATCATAATTAATATTGAACATTTGTATCTGAATGACAGTATGTAACTTTACTCTCATCTTTCGTGTTGAATTTAAATATAAGTTAAGGAACATATATTTTTATATCGAGAAAGTTATGAAATATTGATAAACTGGTAGTTGGAACTAAGAGGCTTACACTTGTAACGCTTTTACTAGTATTGCTGATAACATACGGTTCTAGTTTTCAATGTAGCTATTCAAATATCTGCCTTAAATAAAGCACATATAGTGTTACTGATTAACATTCCTCATGATTCTTAATATTTTGTGACTCTGGAAATATATATTCCCCGATGACAATGTTGTTGTACACAGAACATACCATCGTCTATATCCTCCACAAAACAAAATGGGATAAAATGCACACACCAACACATAAACCCAAAAGTAAAAAAAAAAACTATCGTAAGCTTTATAAAAATCCTAAAGAAATGGCTGAAAAGTAACATGAGTAAGCAGTACCACATGCAAATAGGAACTGAAAGAGAAATCTCAACTTTAAAAAATGAAACTTATTACATACAGTACCAAAATGAAACATAATTAGCCTAGCTACCAAAACAAAATTATAAACGGCAATGCACGTTCTGAAATCGAATATCATTTAAAATTTTCAAAAAATATATAATAATAAAACAACTTTCCTGTGGTTACGATCAGCTTCAAAATAGTACGAATAGAAATCGTTCACAGACAAACTAGAATGTAGCAATGGTTAATGACTCTCACCACTAACTCATTTCACAATTATTCACATCGCTGCTCATGTATGATAATCGCCCTTTTTCATTTAATGAATATCAAACAAAATTATCGTCCAATTTGTAAACAAACACTCATATAATGTCATGTCGTTGGAATCATACAACAACTCTTCCAAATTATGTTACTGAAAAAAATCACATAACTTTATTGGCGGAATTTTTAATTAGCCGCGTATACAAGTCGTGCTAGTTGATTGAGGACGAGCATGCAACATAATGCCATAAAAGAAAACAGCAGAGACAAAAACTGTCTACAAAAACAAAATACAGCAACATTATATTGAGCAACGCGATTAGGACTACGGTTTTGCAACAATGAAATAGAATTCATAAAATAAGATAATAAATAGAATAATTATTATAAAAAAAGACTGTATTTTCCCTATAAATGTTCTTTGAGATATAAAATTGATTTTGATTCAACTACAAACATGTGTTATATAGGCATGATAAGTTGCAGTAGTGAGAAATAACTTCAGAGCACTAAAGTATCTGATAGGCAACATATCTGTTTGGAAAAAGACATATCATCAATAAAATTCAAAGATATGATATTAGGTGTCATAGTTATAGCAGCCCCGGTTGTTTTTGGGTTTATGTTGCTCAGTCTTTCTATGTTGTGTTTTGTGTACCGTTGTTTGACTTTTCGTATTTGTATTGTAATGATGAGGACTTGGCTTTGACGTCTAGAGTCTAATGCAGCATGCATATAGCGATTGTAACATGCTAATGTGATATGAACATGAATTTCCTGTGTAATATACCGATACGTTGAACCGAATGTTCACATCCTAGTTGTCTAGATAACAGTCCACGGAAAGACAATACAAGGCATTTCATCTAATTATCAAAGTTCAAAAAAAGAATATCAAAATGATGTCAATAAATAGTATTCTGCATCAAAATACATAATGACTATTCAAACTTTATTTTTCTGTTCCTTTACACAGATTTTGAATATCATAAGAACATCCAATTTTTCATTTTTGTTTCTTTTTTTAATTTTGTACATGCACTTGTTACAATCGCCATATTAGTAAAACACTTCAATTGCTTACCAAGTTATGCCGCTTTGTCTGAATCACTGATGAGTCTTATGTAGACGACACGCGCGTCTGGCGTACAAAATTTCAATCCTGGTATATTGTGGATTCATTATCATTTGTTGGATACCAATTTTCGTTGGTTTCGTAGAAACAGGTGAACCACGAATTAAAATGTCAACGAATTACAAATTTTCTATAGGCTTTGTATGCAGAGATTGGCAAAACGACGAAATCAGATATCCACGAAAATGCAAATTTTCCTCAATCCACGAAAATTGACAACCACGAAAATGAATGAATCCACAATATATGATTAGTTTATTTGAACAACTAAAACTGATAATCGAAAATCAAACAATTTTTATATTTTTTTTTTTTATTTTATCTGAAAAATCCAGGCATTGAGATACATAAATATAATCCTAATCTATAATATAAGTTTTAATGTTTAGATTTTCTATAGGAGTCAATGTTAGATGCGCTACGTTTATACATATATGGTAATTATCTACGTGATTATATTTATATTTTATCACTCTGGTATCAATTACACGAATACCTAGGAAAAGGTAATGAATGCATTGGTCTTCTCCTCTTACCAAATGTCAATAATAAGGTAATGAATACATTTTTCTTCTCCTCTTACAACATGTCATTAATATGACATCGCACATGGTAGACATTAGAAAAGGGTACCAGATATCATTAACATGTAAGTTACAGACAGGCATGCTGGATAGAATTACAAAGTAAATATCAACCATAGTCAAAGGGAGATAATTCCACTACATTGAACAAAAAAACCAAATCTATATCTATATATAAAACTAAAACAAGTCTAAATTGAAAACAACGTTCAAACCTATGATTGCGTTGGATAAAAACCGCAATTTTTATACGTGTGCATGCAAAACAAATTTCTTGGTAGAGGGGTCTAAATACAGCACAAACAACATTTTCCAAAAGACCAAAAAAGTGAAAAATTATATTTTAACAAAACGTATTTGATTAGCAAGTCGAAAAACGGATGTTCTTAAACCCTGCTGACTGCCATTGGCGATTGCCAAATAAACAGATCACCAGATGTAACAAAATGGATCTTAACTATTAATTTAATACCAAACAGAAAACAATAAACTTGCGGAAAAGATGGTATACCGCAAACAAAAGGTGCAACAATTAGTACACCATATCCGGATTTCGACAATTAATGTCTCTTCAGTGATGTTAGGAATCGAAACGATATTTGGAAGGCCATATAATTTACCTCAATTTAGGATAGACTCTTGATTTTTGAAGAGTTGAAATAGGATGAACGGATCATATAAACCCGAAGGCAAATATAATACAAGCCCAAACGAAGAAATATAAACAAGTCTAAATTGAAAATAACGTTCAAACCTATGATTGCGTTGGATAAAAACCGCAATTTTTATACGTGTGCATGCAAAACAAATTTCTTGGTAGAGGGGTCTAAATACAGCACAAACAACATTTTCCAAAAGACCAAAAAAGTGAAAAATTATATTATAACAAAACGTATTTGACTAGCAAGTCGAAAAACGGATGTTCTTAAACCCTGCTGACTGCCATTGGCGATTGCCAAATAAACAGATCACCAGATGTAACAAAATGGATCTTAACTATTAATTAAATACCAAACAGAAAACAATAAACTTGCGGAAAAGATGGTATACCGCAAACAAAAGGTGCAACAATTAGTACACCATATCCGGATTTCGACAATTAATGTCTCTTCAGTGATGTTAGGAATCGAAACGATATTTGGAAGGCCATATAAATTACCTCAATTTAGGATAGACTCTTGATTTTTGAAGAGTTGAAATAGGATGAACGGATCATATAAACCCGAAGGCAAATATAATACAAGCCCAAACGAAGAAATATAAACAAGTCTAAATTGAAAATAACGTTCAAACCTATGATTGCGTTGGATAAAAACCGCAATTTTTATACGTGTGCATGCAAAACAAATTTCCTGGTAGAGGGGTCTAAATACAGCACAAACAACATTTTCCAAAAGACCAAAAAAGTGAAAAAGTATATTTTAACAAAACGCATTTGACTAGCAGGTCGAACAACGGATGTTCTTAAACCCTGCTGACTGCCATTGGTGATTGCCAAATAAACGGATCACCAGATGTAACAAAATGGATCTTAACTATTAATTTAATACCAAACAGAAAACAATAAACCTACGGAAAAGATGGTATACCGCAAACAAAAGGTGCAAAAATTATATATAAAACTATACATAGGTCTTTAGACATTCGTGGCCTCAGCTAGCCTCAGAAGCGAGCAGTACTAGAAGACTTACAAAATTGTCATAAACACCAGCACATCGTTAATAAAGAAATACAAAAATTCTATTGGACACTCCTCAATGCCGCGTGGGTAACACCGAAGCAACATATGTCTCTGTTCAAGTCTTTTCCCAGCTTCACGGATCCCTCCCTTAAAAAATAAACAAAAAAAATCTCTAATCAAAGAAAAAAAATAATAAGTCTGCGAATACTTGAAAAAAATGTTCATCATTTCTAAGCATTTTAGGACACTGAAATATCTAATTACTAAAACAGAGATGCTAGTGTTGAATACACCAATAAAGCCTTATTTGACAGACATGTTAACATAAGTCAAATGTTGAGTCAAATGTTGGTGGTGAATAGTTTAAGACTTGTATAAGGTTATGATGTTTTTACTGACGTTGTTTTCTTAATCGTGTTTATTTATTAAAACCAATATCATACGTTTTAGTTGTTTAATTTGATTTGGAAAAAAAACAATCATTTAAGTTATAAATGCCATGATTTTAGCATTTAAGAACTGAAAAGTTTTGAAATGTCTAAATTTAACAAAGTACTTTATATACGTCTCTTGTAAAATCAAGTTTTGTCTGGCTGATACAACAGCCTTAATAATACGTCAACGTTTAATCAGCAATATATGACATAAATTAAAAGAGGCTAATCAAAGGCAATTACTGCATTATTTGATTGGTTGAGTGTTGGCTTAACGTCCAGTGGCAAATATTTCATACATGTTTAGGACCAGAACAATTAAACAATAAAGGCATTAGGTATATGCACAGCAAGGTTGACATCGTAGATATACAAGATTAGGCCAATGTCAGAAAACTTGTCTGTGTTCGACACGAAACTGTGGAAGAGCCAGGTAAACATTGACCTTGTCCAGTTTATCAGGCTAATAGGATAATATTTAAAATTTTCTGACATTGCATATTTATGATGTTTTTCTTCTTGCACGTATTTATACAAACTATTTCGTTTGTAGTAAGAAGCATACATATTATCACTGAATATTATGGAAGCATATAAAAAACATCAGTCTTAACACAAGGTCAACAATGAATTAATTTCAAACTGCTAAAAAATTATTATAAATGTTGTATAAACAAAGTCATGCTATAACTTCTAGTAATACAAACTGTATATGAGCTATGCGGAAAGGAATCAAAATATATTTTGAAAAACAAATTTTTTCCTATGGAAACTTTATCAGAAAATGTTAAAAGGCCTATACGCATTCGAAATGATAACGGCATACATTTTTCTGCAATCTGGAATCTATAAGTGCTATAAAAATATGTAATGAAAATCCAAAATCTGTGTGAGCACAAACAATGTGTAGTTATATACCGACATATAAGTACATCGTTTTTAAAATTATTCTGATATATCACGAAAGACTCAATGATATTGTTCGTTTGAAATTTGCTGTTTAAAAAAGTTTGGAAACCATTTTAAATCAAGCAATATAGCTGTTATTCTTTTTTAAGGGTTTTCTACATTTAAGGTTCTTTTTGTATGAATTAACCCATCGAAGTTTCGTTTTTTACATAGTTTTTTGCATCGAGCATCAGTGAAGAGACAATTAAAATGAAATGCATATCTGGTGCAGTCAAATTGATACCGTTAATGTTGTTGGTATAATTATGTTTGGGTACGCAAACATTTTTTTTAATTGCACACTGACATATCTAGGCATTTGATTTTGCAACCAGAGTTACAGACCAATTCATGCTGGTTTAAACATATCTGTACATTAAACAAATACGAGACAATAAATGTTTGAAAATAAATACACAACGTTTTGTATCATTCTTAGAAACTAGAGAACGGAAAATCCTAAGTATTTCGAAAAAAAAAGTAAAATACAAAAGTTCAGAAAAGCAACTATATAAACGAAGACATATCCTCCTACCAAGACACATTATTCTGATAACGAACTGACCAGTCTTTGTCCTTACTCCTGAATGACACGTCCTTTCAGGTGACTTAGAAAATAACAATTTTCAAGACTTAATTTTGACCTGGTCATGGTTCGAACCCATGACATCCCGCAATAGAGGAAAGCACGCTTCAAGACGACCGAGGCAATCGTATATACTGGATTACCATTTGTATTTCATGGTGTAGGTATGTCATACGTATTGATCAGACCAGAGATGCCACTCTGTTCATGCTGTTTTGGTTCAATAACATCAACGGTACCAAATGTATTAATCAGATGTCAGAAATATGTTAAACTTGGAAAGTCAGAAAATCTCAAAAATATCGCTGCGATATCGACTGGAGGAGGCAAAACGCGAAGACAAATATTGATGGCTGTTGGATGACCTATATTGTTTAAATCCACCTCATTAGGACATTGATGGATAGGTGTCTTATTGACAATCACACCTCATTTCCTTAATATATTTTGTTTACAGTATTTGAAAGCCCAAAACCTAGTAGGGATTAACAATAAGTGTCGGACTATCAAATTCGAATAAGAATGATATTACATATTTCTTAAGTAAACTATAAACTTCAAGATAATTTCAACATTATATATTATATATAAATTATATATAACCATAGTCACATCTACATCTGTACTAAATCAAAGGGTAGATTTTATCTGAACTGCGTTAACTTACACATTTCCCTCTATAAATCCTTATATTCACTGTACAGCCTTTTCTAGCTCTTCTCATGAGATTGTTTTTTATCGTCAACATTTTCAAAATCAGAAAGACAACTACGCAAAAAACCGTTAAAGGAACGTTAAGCTATTCTAAGAATTTAATACATGTACACTGATATATCTTTATACAAGAGAAGAGCATGTTTACGGTGAAAAGTTTAAGGTTATTCTGTTCTCAATTATGTTGTTTTGTTAATCTTGTTTATTTATACCAGCAACTATCACATATTTGTGTACTTCTGAGGTGTTTAAGCTCGCTCTGTAAAAACAATCATTCACATTATAAATGTCATGCATTTAGCATATTCAATATATGATTAGTGTCGAAATGTCACACAGAAAACAAATACTCTTTACGCCTCGCTGTCAAATCCAGTTTTTGTCTGGCCAGTGCAACAGTCTTGAGGATACGTCAAGGTTAAATCAAGAAATTAGTCAAAGAATATTAGACAACATCATGGCAAAAAGCAAAATAACACAAACTAGTCAAAACACTACACTTAAACCAACGTTTGAGCAACGAGCCAATCAAAAACCGTCTTCACTGGTGGTTTAAGACTTGTAATCCTTTAATTGTTGTGATGATAACAGACCCATACACAAGTAAACTGTATCATTTCTGCAGTGTTTATTTTGGGGTAAATATATTTGAAACAAAAAAACTATAATTCTCTTTAGATATAAGAATTAAACTTGCTAAAAATAACATGTAATGTACACAAGTAATCATGAAATGTTTTACCTTAAATTAGATAAAATGCACCTTTCATTGGTTTGTGTCTAAATTTTCTATCGAATCTGTAAGAATTTCTATTACTGGCTAATTTAAGTTAAAAACAAATTCTCAAAAAAAGAATTTGGGCCTGTTGCTCAAAACAGCGAAAAGGGATTGACCCGAACAACACATTTGCTTAACATTACTCATGAGTGTTTGTTACTAAATTTTGCCAGAACATGCTTCATCTGGAGTTTGGGGTTAACTAAATACTTTGTATTAATATGCGCACCAAGGTTGGCATCATAAATAAACACTAATAGGTCAATATCAGAAAAATATATATTGATTGAATTTAGCACTCCTATTTTATGAGACTAGTAAAATGTCACCCTTTCACCTTTATAAAAGGCTCATACAAAAAGGTTGACATTTTTCTGATATTCGATATTAATAATGTCTTCCTTGGTGCACATATAACTACGAACTAATCCGTTTGTAGTAGTGAGCAATCATACATTTGCCACTGACTTATTTGGCAGTCAGTAAACAAAATATTTCTTTTAAACAAGTTTATTTTACTATATGCTTTTTTCAAAACATGTATAGAAAATACCATTTTCAAAGGACTAAAACAATTTACAACTAATAGGATTTGAAATGTATAATGTAGATTGATCACTATTTCGATCATTTACGATATAATTTATTTATATCAACTCTTGCAATCTTTTTGTAGATTGTCTGCACCCATTAAACAGTTAAAGAAAAAAAGATGTAAAAAAGCTTCTTAAGGTCAAGACTTCATGTGTTTGTGTCTTTGTTAGGATGTCATACTGATGAATTTTCCCCAAAGATGAAATTTATATTCATTTCAAGTTTGAAAACCAAAAATGTAAACAAAAACAATCCTTTCCTGGAATAAGTGTCTCGTGTCGAAAATTACCATATATAGAGATTAATTCTTCAGTCTAACTCTATCTTTGACAATTCCTGGTTTTAGCAAGAAGACAGTTTTCCTTTTCTATAAGATCGATATAACCCCAATCATTGTTTTCATAATGCACAGCAGTTCTCTTGGGGGGATAACTATTCAATCATTCTACGTTTGTTTTTATTGACAATATGGTTTTAAACTTTCGTTTGTTTTGTTTCTTTTGTGAGTCATACAATAAAATTGCTCCAGAAGTATGACCGAGAAAAGTAATTCACTGCAACTTGCAAAAATTATCATTACAGCTGGACAATTGCCTGTTACTTAATTCACATATAAGGTGCAACTTCTGTAACTGCTGTTTGTCAAGAGACCCTGTGTTCGGATGAGAGAGAAAAACTAAAATTTATTAACTTTCTATTGATAGGAAAATTAGCTTGTACATGCGAGATATGTATGGAAACTGCACATGGCCACATAATCGAGAACGGCTTCAGTGACATTAGTCAGCTTTATGATGAACATCTAAAATCATCATGTCCACGTAAGCAGACAAAATATCATATTATAAACGACAACTACAGACAAATAAGAAATAATAAATATTATGCCGTTTTAAAATTATTTTTTTTACCAGTGTATTAAATGACCATCAGAATACATATTGACTAAATTAATTTTTTAAATTAAATGCAAATATTCACCTATCAACTCTGATGTTGAACTTAAATATAAATTAAGGGAATAATATTGATAAACATTTAATGGATTTTGAGGCTTACGCTTTGAACTGTGGTAGTATTGTTCAAGCTAAGTGAGACAACCTTTTCGGAATTTAGATATTTCACACCATGTCTTGAAGGAAGCATGTACAGTGTGTTGTATTGCCTACCTCGTTATTCATTAGATTTGATTGCTCAAGAAATAAGTTCGAAAACAAGATATTTCTCGAAAATATATACCAAAACATGCAATTAAAATTGTACTCGGAATCGTTACCCCCCTCTTAACTAAAACGGGCTGATAATTGCATACACTGACACACAAACACAAAAATGCAATCAACAATCTAAAGAAAACATCATAAAAACCAAGACAATTGCAATCGTGGCCTAAGAATATTAAGCATAATAGAAATATAACATTTGAAAATGAAATACAATTATTAACACCTATTAATGCACGGACTGAAATAGACTAGAACTGAAATGCTAACATTAAAAAAATAAAACCAAAGACACAACATATCAGTTGTTACAATCACCTTCACAATAGTACGAAAAACCAACGGTCATAAACAAAGCAAAATTGGACAAATAATGAATGACTTCCCTACAATACACACCAATAAAACAAGCAATGAATCACGAAAGACAAATTATAATTTCCTTAGAATTATTTGTAAGAGAACACACTTGCTAGAGATGAAAAACAGCTATACAGCGATGTTCTCTTGCTTTTGGTGTTCTCATGTACTGCGCATAGTGATTTGGCATGCATTTATACGTAATTTTTCTTTTCTTTTTAATTTCATATATCTGAATATCATAATTCTTAACATTCAACGTATGTCTACGTATATGTAATATGCATAAAATATCATTTTCATGATTAGGTTTACATGTACTAGTTTGGCAGTTTTAACAGTAGGCTAATTACATTTCGTCATTTTTATAATCAGATGAAATATCCAAGTGTTGCTCCATATTCTAAAAAAGAAATTGCATTACAATTACCAAATTGTACCATGTTTAAAGAAGACTTAAATGTCATAAAGCAGTGAGACCTAAGGGATATAACCCGAACAAATGTGTTGAAGATCAATTGATCATTAATTCATGATTATCTATATTTTATCTTCTTTGAAATACATGTAATACATTCATAAATTATTATACAGGTATGATGTAAAGTTAACTGTTGCTTAATTTTACGACGTATTTATATTCTTGTTTTTATCTGTCTGTAAATGGCAATCGCCCTTATTCATTGAATACATATGAAACTTAATGACTTTTAGTCTTCTTCTATTTGATAAATATAAATTCTGGTCATATGATGCCATGGTGTTTGGATTTCAAAATATTTTCAGGGTCGCTTCTTATACAATCACTTATTCAAATTATATAATTGATAAAATCCAATAATTTTATTTGCTATATTTTCAGCAGCTTAATATACTAATCATGTAAGTTGTCAAAGAATGTGCAATAAAATATCAAAAGCGAAAAAAAAAAAAAAAGGACCACCAACAGTCTGCACACCCCAAAAAGAAAAAAAAAACAGAAAAAAGATATTGAGCAACACAAGCAGACTACGGTTTTGCAACAATAAAAAATTAAATACAATAAAATGAATAAATAAATACCATTTAATAAACTAATAAAATCATGTCTTGTAAACTGTTGTTATAGTACAATATAGATTTTTCTTTAAATTCAAGCATGTGGTAGATAGGCGTAATAGGCTGCAGATTTCAAGTTGTTATTTCGTCATATACACAATCCTATACATAAGAGCAAAAACAAAATATCGAAAGCTCAGTACACAATGACAACTTACATCTTTACAATGAACTTAAAGATGTCTCAAGTCATAGATATTACAGTCAAATTGTATTTAGCGAAACAATGTTCTCTACGATTTTTTATTTTCAGCGTATTATTTTTCGATCTTGGAATTAGATATGATTTCCTGAAAAAGGATAAATAATGTTAAACAGAATAAATGTATTCAAAAACATGAGCAAAATAAGGTAAAATGAAATTTTCTCTGTAACGGCAAACTAAGGATTCAGTTGCCAGGAATGACCCATGAGCACTAAAATATCTTGTTCGAAACACATTTTGGTTTGAAAACTTAAAATAGACATATCATCACTAAAGTTTAAATAGACATGGTTTCGTTATTTATTGATGAATATGATGATAATAATGACAACTGATTTTGAACGTCTAGTGTCAAATGTAACATGCATATAAGGACTATAACAGCTACTGTGATATAAACATGCATCCTGTATTATAATAAACCAATACGTTGAACTGAACTTTTACCTGCTAGTTGTCAAGGTAACAGTCCACGGGAAGGAAACTAAATGTTCACAGGCTCAAAAAGGAATAGTAAAATAGTGTCAATAAATAGTATTCTGTATCCAAAATACATATCAACTATTCAAACACGTCAAATTTTATCAGTCTGTACCTTTACACATATTTTGGATTTTCAGTTAGGTACCTGTAGCAAAGAAAACAACGATCATTGTAGTAAACACATTGTGCTTACAATTATAAATCTGAGCTATGCCGCTTTGTCCGACTAATATCACTTTACACAACTAAAACTGACAAAATATTGAAAATCACATATTTTTTATTTTCGTCGCCTCAATCCTCCCCACAATATCTTAACAAAACTTAATAGACTGTTATAACATGATACATCATTTATCCCGAAGGGTGCTTCTCTTTGCGAGCAGTTTGAAAGACTTTCAAAATTGTCCACAAATAAACGCACGTCATCAATAAAGATAAATACAATTTTCTATTGGAATGCCTTAGAAAACAAAAATTAATAATACAGGTAGGAACCTCTGTGTCATTGTTGTAGCACTAAGGGGCATTGTTAACAACTATACGTGCAATACGATATCTGAAGTTGTTTAAAAAAAGAAATGCCTTAGACATGTCACTCTACGCAGACATAATAATCAGACTATGAGTCGACCAGTCTATATTCTGACTTCTAAATGCCGCTTGGGTAACAGAAATGCAGCATATGTCAATTTTCAAGGCTTTTTGCAACATCACGAATCCCCCTTTAACAAATAACAAAATAAAAGAACTCAGCGGATACACATTCATTAAAAGGAGTGTAACACTCAAATATCTTATAACGAGAACAAAGTTGCTGGTGTTCAAAGCACCAATGAAGCCAGATGTTATTGACATGCATGTTAACATAAATCGAATGGTGAGAGGAATGTTGATGGTAAATATATAATGACGTTTTGCACATTGTATTTGGTTTTTTTTTAAACAAATATCATTTTTAAGAGGTGTTTGTTTTGTGAAAAAAACAACATAACTCGTTATAAATGTCAAGTATTTAGCATATCTAATAAATGAATAATGTAAATGTCAAATAGTAAGAACATAATTAATGAATAGTGTGAAAATCTCACACTGTTAACACATACTCTTTAATATGCGTCTCTGGTCAAATTCAGATTTTTCTGGTGTGTGCAACAGTCTAACGAATACGTCAAGGTTAAATCAAGCAATTAGTCGAAAATTACGAGACACCATCATTGCAAAATTAAAATGAGACAAAGAAACAAGTAATGGTTCTCAAATACTACACTTAAAGCCGAAGTTTGAGAAATGAGCCCCATCAAAAGACGACTGCTAGTGATTAATATTTTGAATTGTAATCCTTTAGTTATTGTGATGATGATAGACCCATACACATGTAAACTGTACAATATCTTAAGTTTCTTCAAAGCTATGAAAGAATATACATACAGTACACACTGGGACATAGTCTGAAAAATGCTGGGCATGTATTGTATGTCCGATATGCTGGACATTCAGGTCCCTCATCAGAACACATGCTATGATCTGGGGAATAGGTGACAAAACAGGTGTAAAAAGTTTGTCGGTATTTATTAAGGGTAATATAGTTACAAAATGGATTAAAACATAAATTTACATGTATGCTCTAAATGAATTTTTAACAAGTGAAATATGTGAATTTAGTTATGATATTATCAGCATAATCAGTAAGCGTTGTATTTTTATCATTATCATTGTTTTAATTTATACTTTATTGTCTGTTAACTACTATACTTTATTCCATATACAATAATGCTTTCTTTAAAGTTCACTGAAACAAAATCTACATTTTTTATGATTTTGTGCTACCAAAGGTGTTTGTTATATTTTATTTCATTGCCTTGACATTGTAAGAAGTTTTATTGTATTCACTTTTTTAGCATGTTTAGGATACACGATATACAAAATTTATATTAATCAAAATTTCTTCACATTTGAAATTTGTTCAAAATTTCAAGTCAGACGACGTACATATTAACTAAATTATATCTTTATAAGTAAATAGAATGGGACATTTCCTAAAACATCCATACAAGTTAGATAAAGTATACCAAGTATTAATGTTTTCCCATTTATATAAAGGATTCATTATTCTAACTAAAACTTTTAGAATAATTAAACAGGATTATATACCAGGATACAAGTACCAATAATAGGGTTCAAAGTTTCTTCTGCCACTTGGTATAGACAAATCTATTGCGAGAGTTGCATTTGATGTATTATATCGTCAAAAACTATACCAATCAATAAGTGATCTATACCAAGTGGCAGAAGAGACTAATGAGCAATGCAAAACATACTAATCCGTCAGTTATTCTGTTGTTTTCATAAATAAATATTTGCTAAAAAAATATCTACCAATTGTTTGCTTTCAACAATTAAAAAAGGACATGAAATAAAAAGTAAAGTAACAAAAATATCGAACTCCAATGAAAATACAAAACGGAAGGTCCCTTATTAAATGGCAAAATCAAAAGCTCAAACACATCAAACGAATGGAAACTATTCCGTCATATTCCTGACTTGGTACAGGCATTTCCTTATGTAGAAAATGGTGGATTAAACCTAGTTTTATAGCTAGCTAAACCTCTCACTTGTATGACAGTTGCATAAAATTCCATCATATTGACAACAATGTGTTAACAAAAAAACCAGACATAATAGGTAAAAATAGGGGTACAGCAGTCAACATTGTGTTATAATCTTAATCACTATAAAAACAAACACATATGTCAACAAAGAAAAGCAAAATGGCATATAGACAAAGCACAAAAGCAAAACTGAAAGACAAGAATACAAAAATTGATGACCATAGCACAATAACACAATGACGGGATGTATAAGTACCGAGCCACGCCATTGGGATATTACCAAAAATGGACTAAACAGTAAAGGTAATAATTTACAAAGACAAATAAAAGAACACTATAACACGTAATCAAGATGATAAACAACGTCAGTACCTAGAATTTATACTTCAAGACCATCATGTATTATTTGTGAAGTTGATACGAAATATTTATCAACAAGGTCTTTGTATCTTCCGATGAACTTTTTTGGAAACAGGACGAGATGTTCTTTGACATAACCCTGGTTCATCAACTTTCTGCTCAGACATTGGTGACGTTTTATAAAGTCTGAGTAGCAGCTGCAAGCTCTTGAATACCGAATGAGTTGGGAAATGTATCCCATATGCAGGTGAAGTTAGTATATTGCTACTAAGGTGGGGGAAATTGATAATTTCAAAACTAAAATCGTCTCTTTTGCCATATATTCTGGTACTGAGATGACCGCTTATGTCAAATTCGAGGTATAAGTCTAAAAATGAGGCAGAGGAAGCCGTGTCTGTTGTTTCTTTAATTTCTAGTTCTGGAAGATATATAAATGGAACCCAATCAGAAAAGTTTGGATTGTTAATGAAAAGAACATCGTCAATATATCTGAATGTGAAATTAAATGATCGGGCTTCTTTGATCTTCTTGTTTTTGACAAGTGTCTGAAGGAACTCCGACTCATATGAAAATAGGAAGAGGTCGGCAAGGAGAGGCGCACAGTTCGTTCCCAAATAAGCTTCTTAAAGTAATGACTGTTTGTCTTGGTGTCTTGTTATGCTGGGGTATTGATGAATTATCCCCTATACAATTTAAGTAAAGAACCTGGCAGAGTGCGATTTATGAGAGTTTCAATTATTTTCTTTAAATTGTAGAAGCATATGAACAAATATGAGTGGTTGTCATGCTAACAGACACTCTATTTTTTGGTAGTTAAGCGCGGTAAAATCTTTAAAAAATCAGCTAAATCACGACAATTTAGTGCCTGAATATGAATAGAATCAAATGTTTTAAAAGAAATTTTCATATATAACTTTAATCAACATGATTAAGACTGCAGTTCAACAAAGTTTGAAGATTAAAAATAAGATAAACTAAAAATGCATATTTTCAACTTTTCCGAATCATGAAATTTTGGTAAAATATTAAATGTTCTCACGTGCTCGTGTTTTTCTGAAAAGTGCAAATACTTAAAGCATAGTGCGCGTTGTAATAGTTAAGTTTGAATAATTCTTTACCAATTTAAAATAGAAATATGTGTGGGACCTCTTTCAAATTCGTATACATATTAAGTTTGAAGTTGAGTCAATGTCCTCTTAAAAATGCACATCACCTTAGTTGGGCGTATAACTATTAAATCATTATACGTTAGTTTTTATTGAATAAATGTTTTTATACTTCAATTCCTTTTATTTCATTTTTAGTAATATAATTTAATTGCTTTAACAAATATATATGTAATACTATTTACCAATTTCTGTAAAAGATAATAATAGAGATTATCAAAATTTTATATTTTCAATAATCTGGTTTAATTCAATCAAATATTTGTGTGGGTGTGTGGGTGTTGCAGCCTGTAGCTCATTGCCATATTTGGCAGGGCCATAGATGGCGCTCTCATGTGGAATTTGAATTTTGGAATTCCCGTATCGGGCAGTTGTTAATTTGCTGTCGACAACAAAGCAGGTGCTGCATAAATTAGTTAAAATTATTTAAACGTAAAGATGCCAAACAAAAGAAATGCCAGGGGATCGCCGTCAAGGGCCATTGGAAAGAAGAGGAGGACGACCAGCAGGAAAGAAGGACAGGGAGTGCGGAACGAAAAAATTACTCAAAAGAAGGACGGAGTTGGACGGAAAAGAATGGTCAGGAAAACACAGGAGGTGGGACACGTAAAGACACAAGGACCAGAAGAAAATGCTGAAATATCATCAGGTAATGAGTCGGAGGAGGATGCACGGGCATTCCCCTCTTTTAGGCACGACCCGTCACATAATAATTTTGAAATGGCAAATAATTCCATTGATTTCACTCCGACACAAGAGTCTAGCATTCATGACACAGTGGGGGAACACGTGCCTTTAAAAATTAAGAATAAGATTTGGGAGGGAAAGTTTATAGAGCTTCATTCTCTTTTGAGAACGCAAAAAGAAATGGAGGAGGTTGATGAGGGCGATTTGAAATTAAAAAGGGGGAAAATTTGCATTGAAAAAAGATCGTCGGGTGTTTTCTTGTCCATAAATGAATGGACTTCAGCATTCATGGTTTTATGAGTGTCTACATTGAGAAATACAGGACACGGGCACAGGAATTGTTAAAATATATGCGCGATATAAGATTAGCAGCAACGAGGTCAGAAAACTGGGCCACCTATGACGAACAATTTAGGCTAAAAATAGAAAAGAATCCAAATTTATCTTGGGGAAACATACACGGTGAATATTGGCTATTACATCTCACATCTCCCACAGTACAAAACAATGTGTCAGTGCAATCACAGGGTTATAGAACAAATACACAAAATCGTCGTTATTATAACTCAAATGCAGCTACACTTTCAAACACTAGAACACATCAACAATCACAGGCAACTAGTGGAAGTGTAAATATGTCATGTAAATACTATAATAATGGTAATGACTGTCCCTACTTCCCTCGTTGTAGGTTTAAACATGTATGTGAAATATGCAGTGGCAAACACAGAAAGGCCCAATGTAATAACCGGGCCCAAGGAAGAAGTAACAAAAAGTATTAATTTTTATTCATTAGGAAATACTCCTGTTAAAGTATCGGTCTTGGAAAATTATTTAGAATTTTACCCACATAACAATGTAGCACATGAAATTATATCTGGTTTCAAATATGGGTTTTCATTAAAATATTTTGGCTCTAGGGAACCAAGGGAGAGTTCCAATTTAAAAAGTGCATTACAGCTACCCAACATTTTTAAAGAAAAATTAATGAAGGAAGTTAAACTTGGTCGCATTGCTGGTCCTTTGAGATACCCGCCTTTTCCCACACTTCAGGTATCACCAATGGGGCTAGTGCCAAAAAGGATGGGGATTTCAGACTTATTCAACATTTATCCTATCCTGAGAATAATTCAATAAATGATTTTATTGATAAAGATCATTGTTCAGTGCAGTACAGTTCAGTGGACGAAGCAGCATGCCTGATTAATAGACACAAAACATTTGCCCGTTTAAGTCAGTGTGATGTAAAAGCGGCTTTTCGTTTGTTGCCAATTGCCCCGACGATTTTGACTTCAGGGGGATAAAATTTCAGGGTGAATATTATCTTAATAATAAGCTCCCAATAGGGGCCTGAATAAGTTGTGCCCTGTGGGAGAAATTTGCAAAAAGCTTTGCATTGGATAATACAGCAAAAAAGCGGAAATCATAATATCCTCCATTATTTAGATGATTTTCTTTTTGTCGAGTCGAGCCAAACATCAAAAGTTGGCAATACTTTGAAGATATTCCAAGAGGTATGCGATAAAATAGGTATTCCTCTTGCTAGTGACAAGACTACTTTGCCTACTACATTACTCATGTTTTTGGGTATAGAATTTTGTACACAGAATTTAATCATGCGGCTTCCAAATGAAAAACTTGTCAAACTCTCACAAAAAATCTGATATACCTTAGACAGTTCTAAAATATCTCTTAAAGTTATGCAATCCCTTCTTGGGCTCCTGAATTTTGCTTGTAAGGTGGTTGCTCCAGGCCGCACCTTCTGTCGCAGACTCATAAATTCAACAATGCGGGTAAGAAAATCATATTACAAAATTCGAGTAAACAAGCAGATGAAAGCAGATTTAGAAGTTTGGTTAGACTTTTTAAAACAATACAATGGTGTTACTGTAATAACCGACAATGTATGGGTTTCAAATGAAAAATTAGAGTTGTTCACGGATAGTGCAGGGGGGTCCAAAGGTGGGTATGGGATCTATTTTGTAGGTCAGTGGGCCCAAGGCATATAGCCAAAACATTGGGTTGAAACTGGAATCACCAGAGATATGACATTGTTAGAGTTGTTTCCCGTTGTAGCAGCACTTATGTCCTGGGAATCATATTTTGTTAACAAAAAAGTTATTTTTCATGTTGATAATCAGGCGGTTGTTCAAATCATTAATATGAAAACTAGCAAATCAAGTAGAGTTATGACTTTAGTAAGACAAATGGTTTTAATGAACTTAAAAACAATACGTCAGTTAAGGCAATTTATATCCCTTCAAAACAAAACCAAATTGCTGATTGTCTTTCTCGTTCTCAGTGGGGGAAGTTCAGAAGCCTAGCTCCAGAAGCAGACCAGTGGCCAACCAAAATTCCAACACAGATCTGGAACATTTAAGTCAGGTGGCGGATTATATTGTCAATCAAGGTGTGTCCAAAAATACACAAAAATCATACAATTTGGCTCTGTCAAAACTTTGTAATTTTAGATCATCTTACAAATTGAAACAGAATTGGCCAGTGCCAGTCAAAGATTTGCTAAATTTTATAGCTTTTTTGTCAGTACAGGGTCTTTCGGGGGTACCATATCATCTTATATATCAGGAGTTTCATACCATCATAAAATACAAGGCATATAGGATACTACAAAATTCTTTATAATTGGCAAGGCATTAGAAGGAATAAACATAATTCAAGGAGGAAAACGTAATGACATTAGAGCACCAATTACAGTGCAATTGTTATTAGATATGATAGATTGTTTAGATAAAGTATGTAAGAACAAATATGAAGCTGCTTTATTTTCAGCAGTTTTTTCAGTTGCCTTCTTTGGTTTGCTAAGGGTAGGGGAAATCACTACTTCAAAAACTAAGTCTGTTATAAATGGCTCCAACTTAACAATTTCTGATATTTTAGTTAAGAAAAAAGTCCTGGAGCTAAGAGTAAGGTGGTCAAAAACTGACCAAAAGGGAAAGTCCGTTACTTTATTGATACCTGAGAACAGAAAAAACTACTGTCCGATTCGACTCATTAACGAATACTTAAAGGTGCGACCTACCTGTAACAATTCAGATTTGTTTATTCATTATAATGGTATGCCTTTAACTAGATACCAATTCAGCAGTATACTGGAAAAGGCTTTACATTTTCTTCATATTAGTAAAGGTCATTTTAGGTCACATAGTTTTAGAATTGGGGGAGCCACGGAACTAGCCAGGCAGGGGGTATCAGAGCAGGTAATTATGAAATTAGGCAGATGGAAATCGCATGCTTATTCTCGCTATATTAGGTTGCAATTATTCTAGTTTCAAAAGGCTAACAAGCTACAAGTTTTCACAGGTCCCAAGATTTTATGGATTGTTGGAAGTTCCCTTGTGCATTGGGCCAGTGTAGAGGCGAAGAAATATGGTAGGACCAACTTGGGACTGGAGTCCAAAGGTGTTACAACATACTGGATTGGGCAACCTGGTTTACAGATTAAAGATTTGGACTCCCTACTGGATGCAAAAAGAAATTTTTACCTTCTCCTAATTTTATTATTATTCACTGTGGAGCTAATGATTTGACAGATTTAGAATTGACAGGGAAGGGTTTAATTGAAAATGTAAAATGTTCTATCCTACGTTACCAGGCTTTATTTAAAAATGTTATTATAATATGGTCTTCAATGCTACAGCGCAGATACTGGCATTTTGCACCCTTGAATGCGGGTGCAATAATCGAACAGAAGAGAAAAAGAGTGAATTCAGTGGTCAAAAACTTTGTAATAGGAAATGGGGGGAAAGCTATTTTACATGAGAACATTAGGGCAAGTGAGGTGTCTTTATACAGAACAGATGGAACTCATTTATCACAAACTGGAAATCAGGTTTTCTTAAATAATATACAAGGGAGGGGGGGTTGAGTCTTTCCTACGCACAACAAAATCAACTTTTCCAATGCTTCAATAATGAAAATTTTGTGGAGGTGAGAACCCAAGTCAGATTTGGTAGCTGACTTGGGCTCTCATGTGGCGGTCCAGGGAGACTGGTAGTGATTGGGGGATTATTTCACTCGGCCCTTGCTCTGGGCCTGACAAGTTCTACAATTTGCAGGTTTGGAAAATGTGGTTAGTGGTAACGGTGGGGTCTACAGATGGGTAACTCTGGGACCTCCTCCACCTCATCTTATAGAGGGGAGGCCTACACCTGCCAACAGGTGGGGCACTAATAACTGGAGCATTGGTAATACGAGTGTTTTCCCGGTCACTCCCATGGTAGGTGGTGGTGTAACCGTGTTTAACTACCAGGGTTTTATGACACTATGTCAACATAGGTCAGCTGATAGCCATTGTGTATAGGTAATCGGTAGTCACCCTGGCGCCTCAACAAAATATTATAGAATACTCTGTAGCCAAAGTAATGCCACAAAGTAAAAATGTATATTCTAGTCATGAAAATGTAAATACAAGTTGGTGTAATAAAATGTATATGTAATTAGAATGATTGTTTTGTATAAGTTGTAAAAGTTATAAATGAAAACAGAGGATGGAACCTCTACACAAATGAGTATAATATACAGAAAGTCTGTAGTATTTTAATTTTGGTATTTGTGAATTACAATTCACAACAGACAAAGAGAGACAACTCTAGATCAATTTTTAATCACTTTGTGATTAAAGGAAGGACTTCAACATAGTTTAGAAAATACGTCAACAACTCTTGATCGTTGTTCTTCATCTCATCGTTATTCGTTCAGTATTAATATAGGGTCTTCTTCTATGAGTATTGCAATTAATTAGATAAATTTAAACTGCACATGACTACATAATCGAGAACGGCTTCGGTGACATTGGTCAACTTTATGATGAACATCTAAAATCATCGTGTCCGTGAAAACATTGTGACTAATATGTATGCAGATCTAGAAGATATGTCCAATTCATGGCATTTAAAGTAGGATCCTGACAGATGTATAAAAAGTAAAAAAATGTTTAATGCATTTTTACTTATGGACTAGACTTAAATGTTTTGCACGGGTAAAAGCAAGACAATCGTACGTCAAAAAAGTTAAAATACCAATCATTTTTATATTTATTAGGTATGGTAATACGGTTATTTTGGTAGTTTATCTGAAATTACAGAAATAGCACAAAAACGAAAACAAATTATTGTTGATTAAACATTTGATTAACAAATATATAAATGTTGTTTGTATTTTTTCTTTAACAGTTTCTCACAATTTTGGGTTGCTTTCTTCTTCAACAAAGATTTTAAAGATGCTTGGTAATAACTAGTTGGTAAACTATGCAAGTGCATATCGAAATGTTAATACAAACTTAAAAGCTTGTCAAATATGAAAATTGAAAAGTCGATAGAATGCACACGATAAAGTCACGATACTAGGGACAACTTATAAATAATAAATCTAATGCTATTTTCACAGTTTCTTTTACCAGTAAATTGAATGACGACTGTGGTGCTGACTTGAAATATAAATGAAGGAAACGTTTATCCTTTATAGTACGACAGTGTGACTAAATATTGATAAGCTGCAATTGAAATTTTGCAAGGTATTTACGACTTCCTGTCGAAATATAATCATTGATAATTGGCCTAGCTACCGAAACAAAATTCTTAACTCAACTGAAATAGACTAAAACTGAAATGTTTAATATTTCCAAAACCCCAAAGAAACAAAATTTTAGAACAAACTTGTTTGAGGTGAAAGACAGCTTTAAAGCGATGTTCCATTTGGTTCTGCTGTACTCAACTTATGTTTACGTTTATGTAGCATGTAAACAAATTCCTTTTCGTGATTATTTTTACATGTTTGGCAGTTAAAACCTTGGGCTAACCATATTTTGTTATTTTGAAAAATTAGTTGAAATATCCTGATGGTCAAAATCCAAGTCGTGTTATTTATTTTGCAGAAAAGAAAAACCTCAAAATTACTTAATTGTATCATTTGAAGAAGATGACAAGGTCATAAAACCGTTAAATACCTAAAGTGCCTAACCCGAACTAACGTGTTAGACTGATCATTAATTAATCTTGCAACATACATGTATGATATATAATTTTCTCTTCTATGAAATGCATTCATAAATGATTATGATTCAAAATTAGTTATTGTATAATTTTTGGCGACGTGTACAAATGTACATGTTGTAGTTTTATTCACGGTTCATTATGATAATCGTCCTTATTCATTAAATAAATATATAACGCAATGTGTCCTTTAAGTTGATAAACAAACATTCTGGTCATCTAATGCAATGTCGTTGGAATTCTATGTATGTCCAATGTCTTATACAAGAACTTCTTCAAATTATATTATTGAAAAAAATCATATAATTTTATTGACTGAACTGTTATTAACCGCTTATACAAGTCATGTAAGTTGATAAAGGATTTGAAATAGAATATCATAAGAAAACAGAAAAAAACTGAGACAAACCACAGCCTGCAAACACAAAATACAGAAAATGGATATTGAGCAACACAAACATGACTACGGTTTTGTAACAATAAGAAAAAAAATTAAATAACATGAACAAATGAATAAATAGAATAATTAAAAACAAACTGCAACTATTTTTTCTGTTTATATTTATTTAATTAAGTTTTTATTTAACTAGAAGCATGTGTTATACAGTCATGATGAGTTGCAGTAAGCTGGGTTTTTTTCGTATACACAAACCTATAATTAAGAACTCATTCCACATATTTGAGAGCTTGAAACGCAATGCCAACTTAAATCATAACAATGAAAGTAACGATCTCTCAAGTCAATCATATGACAGTTTAACTGCATTAATCGCAAAAAGTGTCCTCTACGATTTTATATTTTATATGAATTGTTTCTTTCTGGTTGGAATCCAACTTTATTTTGTGATTAGGAAACATGATGTCAAACATAATAAGTGTGCATTATACATGAGCGGCATCAAGCCAAACGAAATTTCCTTCTGTGACTGCAAACTAAGGAGTCATGAGAACCTACGCAAACCCATTATTCCGACTATGAGCCGACCAGCCTGTATTCTTATTAATAAATATCGCCTTGGTGACAGAGAGGTGGCATATGCTTAATATGTTAAATTCTTTTCACGATCGCATGAATCCCCAACCAAAAAAAAAAAAACACAAAAAAAAAACAACATAATAAAACAATTCCGAGAATATCTTAAAAGTAATGTTCATCTTTTATAATCGTTATACTTACTGATATATCTATTCACCAGTGCAAAGTTGCTGGTGTTTAAATGAATTAATGAAGCTTTATTTCATTGGCATACATGATACAAGTACAATGTAACATAAGTCAAATATTGATGGTGTATCGTTTAAGTCGTGTATAAGTTGATACTTTTCTCACTGATGGTATTAATCATGTTTATTCATTAAAACAAATATTCTACGTTTGAGGTATTTGAGTTCGTTCTGTGAAAAACAATCATGGAAGTTATAAATGTCATGTATTGAGCATATTTAATAAATGAATAGTTTCAAAATGTCAACAGTATCCAAGGACTCACACTACGTCTCTTGTCAAATCCAGTTTTGTCTGGTCTGTTCGTCAGTGTAAAGAATATGTCAAGGTTGAATTAGGGATAGATGACATATGTTAAAAAGGGGACAATTGACGAATGTGAAACAACATTGCGACAAAACCAAAATGAAACAAAGAGACAAGCAATGGTCCATAAATCACTACACACCAATACCAACGTTTGAGCCACGATTCCCATCAAAAGCCGGAAACATTAGTGATAAAAGCCTTGTGATCTTTCTGTTTCAGTTAATGTTATGAAAACCATACACATGAATGCTGTAAAATTTTTTAGTGTCAATTTATGGAGTAAAAATTATAGAAACAGGAAACTTAAATGATATCAAGACAAATGGATAAAAGCTTTAAAAAATAGCATGCAATTAAAAAAAGTAATAATACAATAGAAATGTATGTATTGCCGTTCATTAGCTAATACGCGCTTTTTTTTTCTTTTACTTTTTTTCTTAATGTAGTGACAGGATCCTGTTCTTGAACTGCATACAATGATATTTAAGTTTTCACCCCTGACTACAGGCCCGACAAACTAGACTTTGTTATCGGAGCAGTAGATACTTCTGCTGGCCAATATCATCTAAAAAATATTTTCCAAAAAATAAGCCTCGGGCCTGATATCGATGCTGAAACAGTTCATCGTGAAAAGAGATTGAAAAGAACAATGCCTTTGCTTAACACAAAAAATATGTGTTCGTATCGAAATTCTGCCGGAACATGTATCTGTCGTTGAGGAACAAAATATGTTGTATGTATATACACACCAGGGTTTACATCATAGATACAAAATATAAGGTCAAAGCCAGAAAAATAAAACTTGTTTGAATGAGACTTTTGAAGAGCCCGGTAAAACATCACCTATCCGCAGGTTATAAGGCTACATAAATCAAAAAAACGAAAAACGACCAAAAAACAAACAATATAAAAAATAAAGACTGAGCAACACGAACCAAATCAGACACCGGTCATCTCGATCTCGTGTGCCTGGCTAGGATAAGCAGATCCTGCTCCTCATGTGGCACTAATAGTGGTTTCCGTGTAAGTACAGATTCAATGATTTGTCTAATTCAATGATGTCACTTTCGAGAAGGAGAGAACGGTTTTGTGGAATCGACAATCGAAACACGTGTTGAAGGATCTCAATATTGGCGACTTCAAGTCTAAACCTTCGGATTGCACATGTGCTTTGGAGTATTATATAAACAGGGAGATTTAGCAGGTAATGTTCCTGCTGCAACATAAATTGAGATACAGTCCGTAACGTTTTTCATAGTGCGTGAAAACATAATTGTGTTGATATTTTAGGAGTAAGAAGAATTCTTTTAAGTAAATTGGATCCAAATAAAGAGAATATGCTATAGTATACAAGAACTGTTAGATAGTTTTCGATCACTGGCAAATAACAAATCGGGAAATTAAGTCAAACTTGATGACATTGCTACCCTTTTCCTTTGAAAATTTAGGTTTGTTAAGCTGTAAACCCAAACGTCGGTACTGTTAGGAAATTACGGGTATTATTTTATTGAAATTTAGCAATTTACTGTTATAAAACTGGGATTATAATTCGAAGTTAAGGAACTATCTTACTAATACCAGTAATGATTAGCTCTAAATCCTTGTCAAGGATTTGGCTAAAAGTATAAAAACTCATAGATACCAGGATTAAAATTTTGTACGCCAGACGCGCGTTTAGTCTACAAAAGACTAATAAGGGACGCTAGAATAAAAAAAAGTTAAACAGGCCAATGCGAATAAATTACTGAAGTTAAAGAGCAATGAGGACCCAAGATTCCGAAAGGTTTTGCAAATACAGCTTAATTCAACTATTCTTGGGTAGAAAATCCTTTGTATTTCGAAAAATTCAAATTTGTGTAAACAGTTTGTTTAAAGTAAAAATTGACAACTAAATGTTTCATTTTTCCATATACTATGCTTGTTTATTGACACCATATTTTTCGTCATCAGCTTGTTTTTGTCACTTTTCACAATCGATGGCTGGTTTATTGTCAACGTTTTCTGCATCTACAGTTTTGTCATTGCAGAATCTTTAGCATCATCATATTTTTGATTAGCAGTATCGGCCTCAATTTATGTTATTTGATTAATGTCAGAAGCCTCGATTTCTTTGACTCCAGTTTTATCGTCATCTTCTAGTGCTGTAATGTCGAAAATTGCAAATCTAATGTTTCTTCGATTTCCCATAAAACATTTTCATATTCACTTTTGGTGAACTTTTGAACACTAATTCTGCCTGTAAATCCAGCTAATAAGAAAGCGTTGTCGAATTCCTTCGTCATCTATAGGAATAATTTTCTATGTGCCATCTAGAGCACTATGATCACCTGTTGCTCCCTCTACCCACATGCCATAAACTACCGCCCTTACATGATACTCCTTGTGCCTGTGGTAATTAATATGAAAATTCCCGCCAATATTTACGCGCTTTTTTTAAATGTAAAGTGCGTATTGTTTACAGCTACAGATTTGGTATATGTCCATTTTACAAACTTAAGTCCTGGAAATTTATTTGATGTTATATACATCTTTGCATCTTTATATACAACTGGTTTGATATGAAATACACCTATGCAAAGATAATCTAATTCTTCTATTTTCATGTCATGCTGTTTTAAGAAGTGTTGTATTATATCTTGTTCAGACAGGTTTCCAGAATAATGGATTATTGCAGTTTCTCTCAATGGCCGGACCAAAAAGTTTAGTAATTCTTTATTTTCATTTTGTTGCTCCTCAATTACAGCTTTCACTCCTTTCATTAGGCTTGGTTAATTATTTGAAAATTTCAATAATGCATAAATATGTTATAATATTCCCCTCTGCATTGCATCAAGACAACAGTACACATGGATATAACGAACAATCTTGTCACAATTTGATGTGCCTGTGTTTCAATAATTTTCGTGTTCCTCGTTTCGTAGCTCCCTTATACGTTTTGCTAGTTTCCCCATCGCCACAAAGCCGTCACCTATGAGAACCATTGCAAAGAGAGCACTGACCATGGGTTTCAAGTTTTTTTTTTATCCCCCATAGCACATATTAATTTGGCATATTTTGTCAATGTACATTTTACTCCTTCACATTCGTTTATCATATCAGTATCTGATTGCTCTTTCAGCATATCCCTCAGAGCAGTTTCTATATTAGGAATATTCGTCTGTCTGTTGAATAACGTCATACCCACAACAATTACAAAATACAAGACTGAAAATACAGGACTGACATTGGACAACTCATTGAAAATCGACGATGTATTTTAAAATAGTTGCACGCCTACACCAGTATCGGTCCGGTCATAATAAACATATATGAAAGTAGTACATATTTGCAACAAAATAGTGCCTACGCATAGCAATAACTTTATCAATAAGTAAATTATTTGGGTAAGTTTGGTATCAAACGAAAGCTTCAGGATTCGGGATGACTGTAGAATCCTTGTTGAAATTTACTTTTGAAAAATAAAAACATTAAACATGTTAAATGAAATTTTAATAGGTGAGCATATTTGTCCTGTTGCTCTGATCGGTAGAACCTATTTTTGTACTACCAAACTTTCGGGAATCCATGCCCTCTAGTATGCAATTAAAGCTGGTTGATTTTTTCACCTAAAGGCAGGATAAGGTATAATTTCTACTAGAAAGCTATGAATTTCTGAAATTTCAGACATTAACAAAGAAAGCACGGGGCAATGAATTAGTGGTTTTATTCCTTAAGAAATAAAATTGCTTGCGTTATGAGGTTAGATTAGCAATTTTCTAATACAATTGTCATTGATTCTAACTGCATGCAACGGTTCTAGAAATATGGTATGTCTTGCATTGATACAGGATGGCCTTTAAAATACTAGAGTGACATTAGAACTTGGCGCTCATAGTTAGTTAATTAAGACGGCCAATAAAGTGGAAAGGCCAATTTTCATGATTTTTGTTTTTACACATGGAGCGTATTCTACATGTTCTAGAAGTTATTCTTTTTTTTTATTAAAGTTTATTGTATTAATGATAACTCTTAGGAAGTATTAATATTTAATTTCATCTTTCAAATATCAATTTGAAAGTCATATTGTACATATGTAATTAAAACTTCAAAACTTCTTTCAGTTATTAAGGTACTATGCATTTAAAAACATTTGACAGAGTTTTAAAAGATGTCAAATTTGAATAATAACGCTAGAATCATAAACATGATAACTATATATATATTGAATATTATTCGATTAATCTAACACAAACTAAACTCAAACATTGAAATTTCGAATCGATCCAACTACTTTTAAAAAAATAAGACTGCTAAGAAATATATGGCGGCAATAGTTAATCTGCATTGTTATTTGGCCGAAATAATGTTAAATTACTACATCTATAATAAAATTGAATGTTGTTGTTTGAAACTATATAATTAGATAGATTTAATGTGCATTCCTGTGTTGCCTGACCCAATACTATACAACATATAAAGTGTCCGTACATTGTAGTTTAGGGTAATGAATGTCTCTGATAATATCTATATTGTCGTAAAGAAGAACCGAAACAAACTACAAGAGTCTTCAAAACCTGATTTGTGTATGAACTTCTTTATTCCTCGATAATGATCATACCGCAGAAATAAATGTGGAGTTTAAACATTATTTTGCCAGATTTTCCTTGGTTACATGTTAAAAACTAATGAATACGGGAGTTAGAATAATGTGCACGAGCTTAGTATAATTGTTTCTTGTGGACTCTTGTCGTGTTACCATAAGTTAGAACAACATTGTACAGTGTATTCGTATATCATATGACTATTATCGTAACAAAGATGCATGTAATGTTTGGCCCGGGACGTTAAAAATCCTTTCTTTTCATTAAACCTCCTTTTTAACAAAAGCCAATAGATCTAGTGCCTTATTTGTATAGATTTTTATCATTTTTAATTTGTATTTTTTATCCATTGAAAACTAGAATGTATCATACTAATTTGAAAATCTTTGATTAACACAACACAAAGGAAATCTTTCAATCAGTTTAACCAGGTAATAATCAACCTGAAAGATTTCCGCAGATCGCTTTGTTCAAAATTATTTGCAACATGCCTTGGATGTAACGGATAATTTCGGGGAAACAAAAACTATTATATTTCTGGGTTTAGATAAGCATCGATCAAAACAAAAACAGATTCGAGGAAAATAAGCATTTGTTAACACAGGTATAACTTTGAAAGTTAGATATCTGATCGATACCATATGCAAAAAAGTCTTTATGGTTTATAAAAGAAAGCCCAAGATCATAACAAACTGTATGAACAACCATCGTAGTCAGAACAAAAGATAAAGTATGATAAGTTCACTTTATTGGGTCCATGCTTTGAAAATCAAAAAATATTAAAATTCTACCAAATAATATCCTTCAGAACATATATAGATGATATAGTATTGTCTGTATCCAATCCCAAACGAACCAAAGTAAAAAAAATTGGTATAATTCTATGAGTTCATTATCAAATATTTAGACATAGGTTTATCTCATTTTTTTTATATGAACTGCAATCTTGAAAGGTGTATTTTGAACAAATTAAAAGTTAAGTATAATTAGTTGCGGTATTCATCTTTACACGATGACTGAAAAATATGTCATTTATAAATATAGATTTTTTAACATTTTAAGTTTTGAAGCCTATCTGTCTGTATGCAATAGGAACCAGGGAATGCAGCTGACAAAATTCAGAATAAGTAACCATAATCTTGAAATAGATAGAGGTAGATACTTAAGACTTCAGGCAATAGATAGAATGTGTTATCTTTGTAAAAACAAATGTGGAAGACGAACTCCCCTTTCTACTTAAATATTCATCTTTAGAAAGCGATAGAGTTTCCATTATTTCAAACATAGCTAAAAGTTATATAAATTATCACAATTAAGATTATCCATCACAAATTAATTGGCTAATGTCGAATGAACAAGGTTATATATTGAAATCAAGTGTGTAATTTAATTAGTAATTTAAATATTGATAGAGATATAAATAAACATTATCGTGTCGTTTTCTTTTTCTTTTCATTTTATTAATAAATATAATTTGTAACCAAATCATTGTAATTATTGTAATCATTTCTACCAAATTTAACTTGATTGTTCTGCCTGTAATGGGCATCTTTCATTGACAATAAAATATCACATTTGAACTTGATGTTTATACAATAAATATAAGACATCAGTCTGACAGACACCAGTATTAATAATTTTAAATGTTGTCTTAATATATTTGCATTTCGGTTTTAAATGTCTCAAATTTAGTGCTAAACTGCAAGAACTCACCCCCAGTTTGAGATTTTGTCATTTAGATATAGATATTACTCAAGACTTTACTCAAAAAGATATTAAAGTACAAAAAAATGCATTTTACAATGAAGTTAATGTGTGGAAAGTATCATTTTTGGTAAGGCCGCGGCTAATATATTATATGTTCAAAACCATGTTTGATCAATTATGTCAATTCCAACATACTAATGACGTCATAGTGTCGTAGCATAATAATTTACATTTTCCAACTAAAGTGTCCAGATTATATACGATCCATAGAATTCACATAATTTAGTAAATTCAATAACGTAACCTTTTTTTTCAATTGCATGGTCTAGCTCTTCCTTTAAAAAGATTTTCCATAGAAAAATGTAAACACTTTTTTCTTAAACTTCAATTGCGGACACAGGACACAGGTCTGCAAAACAGGTTACTGTATCTAACTAAATAAAGATACCAAAGGGTAAAACAAGAACTTTATTTTTAAAAAAATCTACTTTTTTGTAGATGTAAATTATGCTGATATTTTTTTATATGAAAATTATGAAGCATACGTTATGCTATGTATATGAAACTGACGTATTCCGAGAAACACAGGGAATACTTTATGGTGTGGTTTCTAGTACAAAAAATAGAGGTCATTACGCCATTTTTCAAAGTATTTCATAACCATTTTGTATTTTTTCATGCAGCTTGTAATATCAAATTTAACCAAAATCAGTAGTCAATGTGTCACAAAATAAACATCAAGATATGCACGTTTTTGGGATAGGATAAAAATACAGCAAAATATTTTTACTTGTACTTTTCAACAGTACTAATAAATAAAGTAACGATTTAAGCATATGCTTCTTGTATGTCAACAGTGTCCGAATAGTCTGCGTATTTACACGCATATGATTGAGATTTTAGAGGAATATTTCATTCTTATAATACTATGCAGGTCATTTTTATGCAAATATAAAATAGTGATTAGATAAGACTGAATGAAAGCTCAAATAAACATATCAATATAAAAAGGTTTGATAAAAAAAATCAAAGCCACCTTAGTGAATGATGGCTGGATATCGTTTCTAACAGTTTTAAAATTGTCATCCGTTGATTTCGGAGCATCTTAGATATTTCGGTTTTATCTTCATAGCAATTTCTTTTAATGAGTAATCAGAGTTATACCAGTTTTCCCAATACATTCCATTGTGTTTTATCACGCCACCATTGTAGTAAATCCCGTTTAGATTTGCTCTGGTACAAGAATTGTACCACCAACCAGCATGTTCCGAGTTTGCAGCACAGTTATTTGAACAGCATCCCAAGTGGAAAAAGCCATTCCATTCATTTTGCAGTTTTCTAGGCAAGGATAAACTATGCTATCTTCTAAGGTAAATAAAAAAGTATTAAATAATAGGAAGTCCATCAAAAGAAGATTATTAGAATTAAACTAATGGTTTAACATAAATTTACAAACAGAGCAATGTTTGAAAATTTCCACATCCTGTCGCACGTTAAGACCTTCATAAAAACACGTTCAAATACAAATTTTATCTTTAACAAATATAATATATATCAAGCGCTTTTCTAGATTTTCCTTTAAAAGGATTGCTTTAACCTAACATTTTTAAAGTAAAAGATGCATGCTAAGTACTTTAAAACATTAAAACACGAGAGCCAATTGCCAAAGATAGAAAATTATATGTCAGGTCAACATGTCACTTGGTGTTGGAAACTTAGTGTTTTAATAATTTATGAATTTATCAACGGAAGATATAAAAAAAATATGTTATCAGTCTTTCCAGTACCGACACGCTGAGCACAGAGCTAGCCATAATCTTGAAAACTAACAGTCCACCAGCAGTGTTGAACCAGTGCTAGAAAAAAAAATAATTTCACCAGAAAAACAAGGAAAGGACGAAAACAAATGATATTTACAAACAATAAATACACAAATGATAATAAGGAACTATTATAGTGTTATTATATGGATGTTTTCATATTAATCATGTATTATGTCCAATTGTAGTAACATTGGATCGAGGTAGACTCTATTGGCTTGAGGAGTAGTCGAGGGCTAATACAGATGTTCGAAACCGAATACTGCTGTACGACTGTATATATATTGATTGACCTCTATATCATTTCGTTTGATTTTCATATAGAGCATATGCATTATTGCATGTGATTTAAAAAGTTCTGCGTATCATATTCGTCAATCTTTATGTGCTCAATTCAAACCCATTCGGTTCGTTAAAACTCTGTCGTACATTTTTACACTAAAAGATTGGTTTGATTTACATCATGTTCAAATGATGCAGGCAAGCCTAACACATAAATTCAACAAAGTTAACATCTATTTAGTGGTCGTCAAATAGTAATGACTCTTATTTTGTTATCATGACTATCATTGAAATAACGATACTTACCGACATTTCCGCTGTAATTGCCAATAGTAAGTACGTAATTGTTCGCTTATTTCCCGACAAAGAATATGTCATATTCAACGTATCTTGTCCCACCGTTCCAATCCTGGAGGTCAATTCGTAGTTTGTAGTCTCTTGCAGACAGAATATGATGTAAATGATCGTTTCCTGAAAAATGAGAAAATGATCATGTCTTTGCATTTTTGTTCATTCAGTTTTTTATCATGGGTTTTTACATTTTCTTATCAATTTATCCAATAGCAATCAGTCTCATATTTTACACAGGATATATAATGCTGCAATGAAATGTTTGACCAAAATTGAACAGGTTGGGAATGTGACCAAGATACAATGACAATACGAAACAAAAACATAAACAGACATATAGAGGTTACACATGCTTTACACATGATAATCATCATTAAATAAGATCGAAACCAATATAGTTGCGATTAATATGTATAAATGCACAATCGATATACACATAACTATATAGCAACATATGCTGTAAATTGTTTTTAATATAATTTAAAGAATGTTTAACAATTGTTAATCATTTTAGTGTCTTTCGACGTTTTGTGTACATATGGGACATCAACTAGTTATAGTTGTTTTTCTTACATTTGAAGGCTAAGAAGAAGTGTAAGTCGTTACTTACAAAATAAGATATTAAAATAGTTCACATAAATTTTCATACATGTAGTTGTATGTAGAAACTATAGATTTTAACAAAAGAAATACTTAACTTACTCATTCAATATTGGTGTTTTCCATTCAGTACGAAATAGACGTAATCTAGAGTAATTTTGCTTTTGTTTTTATATGAGGTTTCAGCTGCTAACATTGCTTAGTTTATATTTTTCTGCGTTGTGTTTTTAAGACTGATGCCTATCTTTGTGGATTTTTTTTCTTTATGGTCATGCTGTTGACTGTATCAAATCCACAAAAACTGCTAGGGAAGCAATAAAGTTATAAAGCTATATACATGACTTTATTTCATAACTATTTATAATAAAATAATCCTGTATGTTGATAGATTAATAATATTGTTAAACATTTGAAGTGTTGCGCTTTACAGATTTTCTGCACATGCTAAAGTCACATTTTCTTCACAATTTTAACCCATGAACAATGTAAAATATCTGCGAGTCTTCTACAAGTAGCTTTCTAAAATTACATTGGAATTTTGAAGATATTTCTCAAACTAGAATTTTAAGTTCTAGAACTATATGACCAGGTCTAAATAAGTCAATAAAAGAGTATCAGAGATCATCAGCAGAATTATTATTAAGGACAATATTATTAACAATGGAAAATATTATAATTATGTGGGATATAGTAATTACTGGTCGAAAATAAATTCCTAACCTTTCTAGTATAAGGTGGATTGTCAATCAGCATTAACAGAAGAAATCTTATTTAGTTGCTCATTTTTTCCAAAAAAAATATACCAAAAAAAAAGATGAAGTTGTTACATCGTTTCTGTCTCTCTGGTTAGATATTTGTCAACGCCGGACAATCAGAATGTATTGTTTAGAATGACATAAAAATTGTAAAACTAAACAAAAAAGATAATACACCTAACCAGTATTCCGAATTCACATTTCCAAAACCTTTTTATATTCTTGCCAATTTCGGTAAAAATCTATAGATCCATCTAATAGTCTTTGTATAACCTGTTAAGTACGAACAACATTTTATTAATCTAAATAAGGAAAGCTGCATAAATGCTCAATGCCGAAACTGGGATCATTTTAATGCTATGTCGTAATGAGTTTATATGTTTATCTTCTTTTATTGTTTATAATGATATTCAAATCACCTTCGGTTTTATGCCAAAATAGATAGCTTTAGCCGAAATTTGCACAACTATTTTTGACTTGTGGGTTTGGAATGCTATTCAACTTGGTATATTTTTTACTTGCGTTCCAAATTATACAGCTGTAATCTTTGATGAAGTTTGATAACATAAAGCAATATAAAGTAATTATATAAAACTGTTATACCATACCATTTATGTTTTATTTTATAGGGTTTAATGGTCACTACAATGTACATGTTTTTATGAAAGTCATTTATATGTTAAGGAAAACTGAATGCACGATGAAATTAAACGTTTATCGATTAACTACCGATAATTTTCTTATCATAACTTGGTATGATCGACAAGATTAGCGACCTCTTGGGTTTGCCTTGCATCACAAAAACGTTTGATTTACCTGAAATTCAGTCTACTGCGTATATGTTTTCTCTAATATTGTTGAACGCATTATCTAGGATTAAGTTCAACATAAGATCAATCCAATCTCGATGACCTCATAACTTTGAGTATCAATAGGAATCCGTATAAAGAACAGTTACTGTTAATTTTGATTTGTTTAGCTAAGCATGAATGGTAACTCTGCGTTGCGATTTGTTAAAAGACCGGTTATGATATAAACATACTTTTTCCAAAATATGTAGTTATATTTTTTTTTTTCGGGCATCTTGAAGCATATTTCAATCGAACAAATAGTTGTTTTGACGTTGTTTATCTTTTGAAACTCTGTCTTTAATCGTCAAAAAAGTGCTTTACCGTCCATATGCCGTCAGTGGTTACATCACAGTAGACATCAAAAGGTCCATCTTTATGACACATTGTATAAACACTACTTGGGCTACCATTCGGAATGTCACTGCAGTCAGGAATGTCGTCTAGATCTGGAAGATAACCAAATATGAATACTTAACCAATCACAAAACAAATAGTAATATGAAACAACAAGTAACAATCGAAACCAAATGATCAATAAAAATTAGTCAACACTCTAAACAAACATTAACAAACAAACATTTGTGTAAACAAGTAACTTCTACATGTTCTAGCAGATAATCAAGTTACATGTCCCACTGTAAATTAACAAAATTTATGACATGTAATTCGCACCCGCAAGTAACATCGATCATCACTTCTTAATTTTTTAATAAATCACTAATAGATGAACTTTGAAATTAAACGATCATTTTGATCTGAACAGCTTTTAAAAGAATCAACAATATGTTTTTTCAGTGTTTCAGCTCATTTCAGACTTATCACCAGCGGCACAGTCATGACTGTTAAGACATTTCGGCTGCATTCAACTAAATAATATTCAGACTATGTTCAAACTGTTCAGTAGCTGTATTAACCTGTACAAAACAACGACATACTGAATTGTCTGAAAATCTATTGAACAGTACTGGATTGACTGCAAGCAAAATATCTAAATCGAACTGACAAAAAATAACTTAAAAAGATAACATAAACACTCAAAAAGATCTAGACTTAACACCGTTACTTTCACAAGACTAAACTTCATTTTCCAGTGAAGGATTTCGTTGTACTCTTTAAGCATCAATAAATGATATTGTCTTGATTGCATGGTTTATTAAGTGCTTGCCGTCGATTATTTGTTTCTTTGTAAGAACATATGTTCGAAGAATTTTAGAAATGTATCTTATAAACCGTGTCAGTGCCGCTGAACTGAATACTGAGCTGATGATATCCTTGGAATTACTTAAAGAATTTCTTTTGGTTGGAATATTCCAAAAGGATCAACAAGTTTTCAACATCTGCTGGCTTTTAATTTTTCGTATTGAATTAAATAAAATTCGAAAGAGGTACGGACAATTGTCTATGTGTTTATCTCATTCGTAAAGTCAGCATCCGATTTTAATTGAAACGTAATAGAATTGGAACACATTTAATAATTTTATAATAATGTTGGATATATCAATACAATTAAAATAAAAATGATGGATTAATGAAGGTATTTTCGCAATGCCATTTTCGAACGTTTGTGTTTGTGAACAAGTTTCTATTGAACATGTTGAAGGACACAACCAATCAATATGCATCAGAAAAGGAAGGGAATTTTTGTTTCTGTTAATACTGTCCTTCTCATTTGATTTTTTGGGGATGATTACTCAAAATTTTCAAAATCCTACTTTTATTACACGTTTTAGTTTACTTTAAGCATATAGAATTTAGTATGCTCAAATATACGGTAAAATAAGGTCAGAACCCTAAAGGATACATATTAGGCTATATATACGTTTTCCATGGTTTACTTGCAAAGAAATTGTGGTTTCCGTTACATATTGAGCTATTAAACAGTGATTTTAGTTAAGGTTGAAGACGTTTGAAAATATTCTACATGTGAAATAAACTTTACGATATTTTTTTATCAAATTTAAAAAAAAAAAAAAAAAATTAGTGCCTAATTTCTCATCAAAACTTTCACTCTAACAAATGATGTATCCGAGCTTTTAAAGCTTTTGTCTTTCTAAGTTCAGATCCAAAAATCGCACAATGACAAAATCGGTTGGTAATATCTCGAAAAAGCCTTACGCAGTCCAATAGCAAATAATAATGTCTCCAGAGTCTAGTTGAACAAGGATAAAAAAAAATCCATTTGAATATATCAAACTGAAAAATGTTTCATCTTATGTAATATACAATGAAATAAATATATTATAAAATAGGTACGTTACTTACCTGGTAATTTTCATAAAACCATTCCGTTTGATGATCATACTGTTTTCGGTTCACAACAGGAGTATAACTGACACTGTTTTGATGCTTTGCTATAGCTTGCAGTGCAGCATGTTGGATTATCTGCACACAAACTTGCACAGACTATATCAGAATAAACGTGCATTCCCCCAATTGTTGTTTCATTTGGTGACATTTGTTTATATTCCTCAACTGCAAATTTTTCATCTTTTATCTTCATGTTATACTCAAATGCACAAACACAGATTGTCTTCCCGGTGTACAATATCAGATTTGAAAACATGATGTAAACAAATTCAATCAAAACCAAAGAAATATTTAAGTGCAATATTTGTCTTCCGTACTTTATAACTTTTTTTTTTATATAACGGTATCCAATCTAAGTCCAAGGAACACACTTAACTTCTAATTTGACTTTACTATTTGAAAACTATCGGAAATATCTGAAAAATGCTAGAATCTTTTATAGTCCAATGTTCATAACTGATAACTAGTCTTGCGGAATGAGAAAATATCTTATACAACACCAATAAAAAAAAACAATTTAAAAAGGATCTCTGAAATATCAATAAAGCAAGATAAGTATAGGTTTACAAAATAAATTTATCGATAAAAACAATGTCCTTCGTCGAACCATATATTAACGGTTCTTGAAATTCTATAATTTTTTGTTTTGCACTAAATCAGACATAATTGGAAGGTAAAAACAACTGTCATATTTCTGACTTCGTACAGACATTGTCTGCAGAAAATGGTCGATTAAACCTAGCTTTAGAGCTAGTTAAAACTCCCACTTTTATGACAGTTTTTGGTTTATGGTTCCGTTATATTGAAAAAAAAAATGGGTGCCCAAATGCAAATAACAGCATCAAATCGTGATGAAAAGTAATGACTTGTTTACATCCGAAGCATTGCTTAGAAATCAAGTAGAACAGGATAGCTGTAAAATCAAAATTTTGAAATTACAAATTACAAGATGTATAAATACTCAAGTAGTCATATGACCAAACAGGAATCTAAACAGAATAGCTTAAACCATCCAAGGTCAACTTTGATTGAAGAGTTGGAACCTTATTTTCTTCCTAATTTTTTAACTTTCAAAAATTCAAGTTTTGAATTGTCTCCCTTGCAACTTTACCACTTTTTATTTCAATATTCATACAGATAATTAAGACATTATTGAATGTTGTAACACATTCATTGTTTAACTGTAATCTGACTCAGAGGATTGACTCGGGTAAAAACATATGATCATGTCTGCACTTTTCCCGTCCGTAAGTAAAACGCTTGCTTAGCTAGGGTGTTCGTTTGGCTGTGACCGATATTTAAAAACAGATCAACGTCCGGTTGGAATAAGTTAAATCGGACGCCTAATGTGAGATAATTGCCTGGTGCTTGCGAAAAGGCATGAGGGATCCGTATGTAACATATCCAAGACAACATTCTACCTTTTTCTGACATATCCTCATTTTAAATTGAGGTCTAAATTTCCCGCCCTTCGACTACTTCGCAGATCCTTCCTCTCTTATTGATTGTTAAATGTTCTCGTTCTGAATATGCATGACGTATTTGCTCCTTGACATTAAAAAGTTAAGCAACTATCAACCAATAAATATTACAAAGGTAAGTATATATTCGAGGAACAAACTGAATAAGAAATACAATGACGTATGATTTGTCTGCTTTAAGGTGGATTTATTTAGATTTTACGAGACAGTTTTAATGATTTATATATGTGAAGTGCTCTGTCGTCCAAATTCCTGAAATAGTTCTTTATCTATATATAAAGATAAGAAGATGTAGTATGATTGCCAAGGAGACAACTCTCCACCAGAGACCAAAATGACATAAAAGGTAACAACTATAGTTCACCGTAAGATCTTCAACAATAAGCAGAACCCATACTGCATAGTCCGCAAATAAAAACTCTGGAATGAAAAATGCAAAACAAACCAAACGGGAAAACTAACGGACTGGTTTATGTACAAAACAATGAACGAAAAACATGATATACAGCAACAAACGACAACCACTGAATTACAGGCTCCTGACTTGGGACAGGCACACACAGAATGTGGCGGGGTTAAACATGTTTGCGGGCGCCCAACCCTCCCCTAATCTGGGACAGTTAAGTAACAGCACTTCATATGAACACTATAAAACTCAGTTGAAAATGGCTTGACTCATCAGATTGACACAAAGCAGAAAAAACAAGTAACAAAAACAGACCGGACTTGGCAGGGTATTTATACATCCCTACAACAACAACAACGACATCTTGTACAGATCTGATAGTACTCGCAATAACTGACAGCTAGTTCAAGGCCAATGACAACTAATAAAAAAATCATAATACATTCAAATTATTATCGGTTTTTCGTAAGCATCGTTCGATAATAAAAGTTCTTTCAAAATTTAAAGAAAACAAAAATACATCAAAATGGAAATAACCAGACACAGTTGTGTTGAATCAACAAGAACAATGACTATAGTGAGTTTTTGTTTCCGTGATTATGTATCTGACGATCTTCACAATGCATGCATATAAGTTCAAACTCAGATATAAGTCTATTTCAGTGATGTCACATTCGGGGAAAAAAGAGAGGATTGTATGTATATTTAATAAAAAACAAAACAAAAGTTCTTTGTGCAATGATATTGGACATGTTGTTTTTTTCAGATAATTGACTGATCTTAACTATTTGAGCTGTTTTGAAGAGCAGAGGACCATACACTAAAGATGTAATAACTATGGGGATTTTTACATATGAAAATATAACATTGTAAAATGAATGCGTCCAAAACTTTTTTTTAATTTACCTGCATTTGGAAAGCTCAAACAAACAAAAAGAAATTAATGTCTAAGAACAAAGAATTGATATTCACGAAAATTTTAAATGTGTGAAAACGAGGGAGTGTTTTACATTGAAAGATGCAGCATAAAGGACACCTCGGGCTTTGCTAAATTAGTGAACATCTAATCTCATATGCTACTTGAACATTTAGTTATATAATATGTGAAAATGCCTCCGCGTCGAAATGAGCTATCATACATATCAAAGTGTACGACAAGGACAGAGTAATTGAAGAAAATGTTAATTTTACCGCCTACCTGGAATAAATTGTGGATATTGACCAATATGCAACTCCGCATCTTTGAATAACAACTATTTTGATAAATCAACGTTGTGCACATTTGTATCCATACTGTTCCTGTCTTTTCAATACCTGCTATGTTTGCTGATTAATAAATTACCTAAACATGTCAACAATTTTACAATACGTGTCATTACTTGCGTCTCCCTTTTATCAAAAAGACAAACTTTACTAGTTATCGCGTAGAATGGTGCTTTTCAATGATAAGCGCGTCATTTGGGTTAAAGAGGACTCATTCCGCTTATCTTCGTTTTATTAAAAAAACAAACCAGTAGGCTATGTGTCTGTTGGTATTAATGTGTGAACAATTCGAATACATTTTTTGAAAATGTTATAAAGTCTTTTAAAACTAAACATGGTGAAAATGTACCATTATAAATTCAAATGCTACATAAACTATGTTTTACGATCAACATACTGTTTTCAAGAAAACAGATAGGAAGATTCCTTTGCATACATTTTCTTACACAATGAAGTAACACTTTATTGATTGCTGTTTCAATCATGAATTTCATCATTATGATAGGATGCCTTTTAATGTTAATTTGTCGCATGAATATTTGATTTATCAGAACAAATACTTTGATTTGAGCACGCTTGGGTTAATCGCGGTTTTATTTTTATGAGCGTCATCATCATTACAAACGACTTACTGATCGGTTACATGTATATTCCTTATAATTTCATTTGCCAGATTATCCAAGTAATGTGTTATGTTGTCATTACAATTTTTAGGTGAATAATCGCAATTCTAAAAATATTTACAATATATTCATTTTCACAACAATACTTTTGTAGTAAATCCAGTGAAAATATGTTTTAGTAAACTCATCATAAGACCATCCAGCGTGCTATATATTTGAAACACATTTACTAGGCCTATTATTGCTGTCAATAGTGGAGAAATTTTACATCTTCTGGACCGATGGAACCTGCGTCGTCTTATTCCAAAATAAGAATTAAAAATGGAATCTAATCAGAGATCCCTACTTTTTTCCGAAATGTATTCTTATGATATATGTATTTTGTGGGGTATTTTAACAGTGGCTCCTTCCCAAAATTTAACGCTAAAAATGAACTTTAATTGAACAAAAACATTGTAAAATATGAACACTTCGTATAAACAGTCACATTACCAGATAAACCTAAGACGATACTACGTTTAACCGCACGTCATATTTTTTAGCATTTTATAGAATTTATATTTTGAATCCTATATAAGAACATGTAACCTATGAAAACACGTCGGGTGCTTCCTATAAAAAATGTAAAGCAATTACGTTAAGAAGTGAAAAAATAAAAGAAAAAACGTAATTGTACAGACACAAACGTATACAGATAGCGAATAGTAAAGACTTACGTTTCCTTTAAAAATGTGCGTAAATTTCAACAGACATCAAACATGTCAAAGTACTATATGATTTTATAACTTATTATCTATTTGGATACATTAAAATTTTACAATAACAATTATTATCGGTTGAAGTGAGACATTTCACGACGATAAAGAGGTAGAAGTGATCAACCAACAACCAGCAGTTGAAAAATACAATGTTGACAGAAAAAAAATCGCCGACACGAGAAGCAACAGTTCATGCAAATTTACACATAACAAAACCCGAATATGGAACATGTTTTTCGAAGGTTTAGCTATTTGCAACAGCCCATAATAGTATACAAAAACAAAAAATAAATATTGAACAACACGAACCCAACAAAAACCTCTGAAATATATAGTTTTAACACATAACGAACAGGAGCTGCTCTGGATAGTAAACAGTTCATGCAATAGTGACACTCGCTGTGTTACCACTGTTTAAAAAATCTCGTTATATCTGTATTTGTACATTTATATAATATGTTATTAATATTCAAACAATTGAAAAGCATTCCAATGGACCAATCGAGATATCAACTTCTTTCTTCGCGTATACGTTTTATGGAGCCTGGCCGCCCTCGTAAATGATATCTGGGTCAATATAGTCACTCAAAAACATTGATATTGTTATACTACAACACCATTTTTATGGCACCCTCAACGGAGTTGGGGTGACATACTGTTATTGTTCGTTTCTTTTTTTTTTTTCTTTTTATTCTTCCACACATTTTGTCCATGCTATTTCTCGAGATTGGTCAGACCCATGTTGATGGAACTATACCATAATATGAACCGCCATGTGAAGTTGTGCAAGAGACATTGGAATGGTTCAAAATGGCCGCCGTTACCATGGAAACTGCAAAAATAAAAAACAATATTCAAATTCTGAATCTTTCTGAAAGTTTATGTAAATGTTGGCAGTGGTGCCCTAAGGTACCAACAGTACTTGGAATTTTCAAAATGGCTGCCAGTGCAATGGAAACTTGAGAAAAGTTTAACATTGATCCTATGGGAAAAAACATCAAAGCAGCATTTTCTCAAGGAATATAAGATCAAACTGAAACAAATTTCATGAATATATAACATAGCATAATAGTCAATGTGAAACTGTTGTTGGAATTTTCAAAATTGACACCGTTACCATAGAAACAGCAAAAATGTCCAAAAATCTCAAACTGCTCCAAACTTAATGAAACTCATTATAAATGGTAAATGGTAATTAAAGATAAGACTTTGGACTTTGGAATTTCCAAAATGGCCACCGTTGCCATGGAAACTGCAAAAATGTGAAAAATTGAAAAAATGCTCAAAACTGTCTACAAAATTTACAAACAAATATGTTGTAATGTATTTATGTGTAAATACGGTTTCAAATTTTCAAAATGGCTGCAGTTTAGTGGCAATGTGGGAAGGGTGCCATCTGCTATTGCTTGCAATGGCAAATCTAATGGTATTTATTTTTGTTGAATTATTTTACTGTTAGAATTCACAGAAGCAACAATGTTAAAATGATTTTAAAATCAACATCCAGAGACAATTAACGAATAGGGAGTGCACAGAAGCAACAACGTTAAAATTAGAGTTCAGGACAGAACCCAAAAAAGGCAACGGAACAGGTACATGAGATATGGCGAATGAGAAAAGACATTACATATGATAATCCAATTAAACTAGAAATAACATTCGTTACTACTGGAGGGTAAGCTTCCATCACTTTTCGGTAGTCGGAGATAGTTATAACACTTTGGTAAGAGTAAGCGTCGGTACTGTCAACGAATCGCATGTAGAGGCAATATTTTAGAATGAACAAAAAACATACAATAATCAATCGATGAATTGCTTGATAAAAGAGAAGTTAAAGACAAATGTTCATATCTTCGCATTCCTTTTTTTCATTTTGTGCTAACAAAACAAATGTCTGTCTATATATCTCGTCCTAAACATGCATGGATTATTTGCCACTGGACGTTAAGCAATCAATAATCAATCATCTGTCTATAAACTATTAGGACAAACATCTTGTTTGTTATTACATGTATTAATTGTATATCATGAATTAATATATAAACTGTTATAATAGTTATTACATAATTTAAATAATATATATAGAATATCCATAGAAGTAGCATAGAAAGTACTCAAACAATTACTGATCACGTTTTAGTGCAAAACATAAGGCAATGTATTTGCTGGGAGTTTTATCACTAATATCAAATATTACAACAAATAGATAAGAAGTATATATATTTTTTTCTTTGCCAGTTAAATTTGCTGTGATTCTCTTGGTTCATTTTAAATTGCATTCTCTTTGACGCTTACATAGTAATAACTTTATGTCCCAAAAATGTTTCAAATAATTTTGCAAAGGTTAATCGTCAACCTTAATGAACTCATGACAAATAGCAATGTGATTTGTATGGACTATATTGTAATTATGTTCAATTTGTGTTTATTTCAATCAATTTGTGTATGATGCAAAGTAGTTTAACATACATGCATATACTTACAATGTTTTCTTGAATACACAATGTAGATAATTTTCGTCCAAAGAGTAATGATTTTTTTATTCTTAACTTGCACGTAGCTTACATATAGGTAGAATGGATTGATTTGCTCAGCATTTGCTCATGTAAATGCTGAGAACAAACAAACTTACCTTTTGCAACCATACCGAATGAATTTATGCAGAGTCAAATGTTCCCATTTTCATGTTTGTCAGTCACTATTTATAAGTATATTAATTAAACTGGTACATGTATTGATAAACATAACACAACGCCAACTGCGGAAAACGTCGTAATCTGAAAAAGTCTGAACTTATAATTGTTAGATTTTTTATGCATAAACAAATATAAAATATATTTGTATAGATTTCTTTCTTCTTCTTGAGTAACACAAAAGCGCTTTACTTGCAAACTCACATGACAATAGTTCTACAACGAAGACTAGTTTTATGTTTAAGAAGTTTAGAAATAAGAAGATGCTGTAAGATTGTTAATGAGACAACAATATCCACCAGAAACCAAAATGACGTCGATTTTAGCAAATATGACAAACGCTGAATGCCATCAAAATAAGAATTCGTATCCACTTTTCCACTGTAAATGTCTATAATAGTTAATACAATTCATAACTAGACGCTTCTTTCTTGACATTAATTGTTTTAAACCAAGCGTACATTTGTATCGTGTCTCACCGTTTCAATTCTGGAGATCAATTTGCATTTTGTAGTCAGTATATTATGTAAATTATAATTCCATGAAAATCATTTCGAAGTCCCAATATTTATAACAAATCATACATTCTCTGCAAATTAGAGAATCCTTACAACTTCGCTTGTCGAACTAGTGTTATGTTTCCATGAAATGAAGTTATTGCTACAGGCTTCATGATATATAAGTACAAAGTCATATCCGGTTTTATTAGGAAAGCCTGATAGACATAATTTTGCGAGCACGGCATAACAAGAATAACAATATAATGCTTTAAAACTATGAGAAATATATTCTCTGCATGCTCGCTTAAATATAATGGTGTTATGCTCTGTGGGTTTGATTAGAAACACATGATGTAAAAGTGTAATCAGAAAAGGGTATTTCTATGCAGTTATGCAAGGTTAGTGTGCCTAAATCCTCATATCAATCACAAAATGTATTTTATATGTGTTAACTTGTTAATTTTGTCAAGTAGGATTATTGCAGTCAGTTGTCAGTAATTCAATAAAAATGAGAGTATATTTTGTAAGTCAATTACAAAAAGACGCTTTTCCAGTAAGCTTTAACACGCGTTATTAATCGTTACCATTATTTGTGTTATTGTTTCTTATGTATTTTGATATCATTACGGTTAACGAAAGACAACTAATTTCAAAATGTAGAACTAATTTTATCTTATATTTGTACAAGAGAGGTGAAGATACCAACGCGACATTCAAACACATAAGTAGAAAATAAAATGACAACGCTATGGCTAAAAATATACAAACAGACAAACAGACAAACAACAGAACACAAAACACAACATAGAAAACTAAAGACTGAGCAACAAGAAGCCGACCAAAAACTGTGGTGATCCCAAGTGCTCAAAAAGGGTAAACACATCCTGCTCCACATGTGGCACATGTCGTGTTTCTCGTGTTAGTATAAACCGGGTAATAAATCTAATTCGGTAGGTCACATTTGGGGAAAAAGGGGACGGGATTGTAGTGACGACAATTGGAACATATCCGCTGTCATCTGTGAAACGGATATTCCATGTACGACATAAAAACTGAATTACATACCAACCTGGTAATCATTCCCTTAAACTATTAACCTTATAACGTTGATTATACAATAATAATAGAAAAACCATTAGTCAAATCAACATACACGTAAAGCGTGTTCTAGATGTTTTCTTTAAATGATAATATCATCATTCAGATTAGTTTTCACCGAATGATTCGAATACAGCGTTTGTAAACAATTATTTCTGTAAACGTCATATCTGTGGATTAATCATGTTTTGTTCAAAGATTTCAAAATAAAATCTAAAAACGATAAAAATTGGTAAAAATACTACATAGAAAGCAATAACTTCTTTATGTACTCGATTGTCGATTACCGGCTTATCAAAAGAATAATTGATAACGATGTTACACTGATCGTGTTGAGGTATTAGATTTTTTACGCTGCTATTTGTAATTATTTTTGACATATTAGCCAACATCTTTTTTGTAGTTACATGGATTATGATTTTGTTTTTCGTTTTGCTTTGCAATCATACGCGACACAATTTTGTAACAGCAAAAATGGTTTAGAACTATTTGATCAAGATCGCCCTTGGATGTCAGTGGAGATGAGATTTGACAAATTTTTCAACAACGTAGATCTAGAATAAGGATGACCTAGTTTTTCATATTCTTTCGGTTCAAGGTTGGTAAAATACGTATACATATGTTGACATTTGTAAGTGTATTGGTAAATTTTTTGAGATATAGCTGTAACCAATATGTCTATATTTAAACATTCCTGTGTTTCCAATTACATACTGCTTTAAATCATATCTCTAAGTTTGTAGAACATGTTTGAACAGTCAAAGATATCGAATTTCATCCTTGTCAAAAATATGTGTTACGTCAACAGTACTTTAACATAATGTTTACTTCCCTGTGATATATATTTTAAAGCTAAGTATTAAGGAAGTTTTTCTAAACATTTATGACGAAGTGTAAAGGATGTAAGTAAAAACGTAAAATATAACTATTCTTGTTTTAGAAAATAATTTTAGCTTGCATGCATCTTCTTTAAAACTTAAGTTTTAGCTTAATTATGCTCATTCAGTAACAAGACGTTGCTAGTCGATGAAATCAGACAGGTGATGTATATATTGACACGCAGTGTCTTATGAGGAAGGATTGGATCACATGACTATGTTTTAAATTGCCCCAACGATGCATCCACTACCTATCAAAATAAACAAAGCAATATGTATGATGCATATTATATGACAGTTTGCTACTAAAGGAATAGGATAATACTCAACTTGTCTCGCAGTAATGTCAAATATGCATGAAAACGTCCAAGCTTTGTGCATACATGTGTAATATGTAATGTGTGCTTATGAGTATTTCTGCTGTTCACTTGTGCATGTTGTGTGCATTTTGCTTATGTGTTTTTACATGTATTTTGCTGAGGGTCTTTGTAGAAAAACATTAACTAATAGCCTGCTTTTTGTCGCACTTACCAACGAGTTTTCAAAATGGTAAATATAACTATCAGCAGTGAAAAATTAAAACTGCAGTAGAAATTGACCGGAAATTTTGGGGGGAAACTCACCAACGAACTGCAAAACATTTGTGTTCACTTAATAACACTTTTCATAATTTTACAACAATATTAATCTGCGAGTCGTGATTTTTGCTGAGGGTCTTTGTAGAAAAACATTAACTAATAGCCTGCTTTTTGTCGCACTTACCAACGAGTTTTCAAAATGGTAAATATAACTATCAGCAGTGAAAAATTAAAACTGCAGTAGAAATTGACCGGAAATTTTGGGGGGAAACTCACCAACGAACTGCAAAACATTTGTGTTCACTTAATAACACTTTTCATAATTTTACAACAATATTAATCTGCGAGTCGTCAACTAAAAACGCTAGCACTTACTTTTTTTAACGAAATATGTGATTGGTTTCATACAAATGCTATTGTATTTGTTCCAAATGTCCTCTGGTTCACCTTCCCGTGTTACTTTTTTCATTCATTTGAAAGTCGTGACCATTAATTTATTTAGTGCTAACACCTCGAAGCTAGATCAAGGCGGCCTAGTATATTTTCATCACATGTTTTGGTTGCAAATAAGCTTGTATTGTCCTAAGTAACCATATGTCCTTCAAACTGACCGACATAAGTAATTCTAGATGCGAGCACATATAAAAGTAAGTAGAATATGTAACGTAATTGGCTACACAAATTAATATGTAAAGTAAAATAAGAGATCAACAAAGTAACTGCAATAGTTGATTTTACATGTTTATTTTTTTTTTTTCTATGCTTTAGTGCCCTATAAGTCCCAAAATAAACCTTTTCCATAAGAGGCTTTATGCAAAGTCAACTTTATACTTTTATGTTCTCCTCTTATTCTACTGAATTCACAATTTTCTATTCAAAGTCGACCTATTAATTTGATGTTTTTGCGTTCATATCTGAATGCAATATATTTGCCACTAGACCAAAAGCTGTCGGCCATCAACCATTTATAATTTATTATGATAATCGATCAAGCATTGTCTTCAAACGCAAGTCAGCTCATGAAAGTTAAAAAAACTAAAATGTTTTTTATATCATAAAGGTTCTTTATAAAATAAATAAGACTGTTTTACACTTTATTGCAGATAGAAAAAAATGAGATTGTCTCAATTTTACCTCATGATATTTGTACATGTTGTAGTACTGAAATTAGCAAGTTCATCTCCATTAAGACTATTTGATTATCAACGTGATTTGTACCAAAATATTTTGCAGCCAGTTACTCTAAACTCACCAAATGACAGTCATTGTATATTTCAAATGACCAATGATTCAACAGAATTTCAGTATGCAATTTCAGAAACAATAAATTGGGAAGACGGAATGGCACAACATATCAACCTTGACATTTTATTGAATGGAAATGACACAGAAAGACATTCGAAAAACATCATTCTACCAAAACTATGGCTTTTGACTTATATCGACCCAAAAGGACCGTTTTATTACGTATCATGGCCCTCAGACTTCAGAATTCTCTCCATGGGACTACTTAATGACTATTCTAAAAAGCCTATAAATGTGAAAATTAATGAAACGTCTGGGCAATGTCAAGTTGTAATAGGTAATAATAGTACAACCGTTGGAATTACCCATTTGTTGCTAGGTATGGTCCGTAATCATGTAGAACTGGACAAGAAACATGATTATGAAAATATCAACTTGTGTTATTTCTCCAAATTTCAGTGGTTTGTTGACAGTGGATGGTTTGAATTAAAAAAATATTTCGGTATACCGTTTCAGGAATTCGGTTATAAATGTTGTACGCTTAGGAACGAGACTGTCTATTGTGATGACAAGCTTCATCGAAATGAAGGTTATAGATTAGTACCATATGCCATAGCAGTTATGTTAGTTTACTTTTCTCCATTCTTTTTGCTCTTCGTTGCAACTTGTATGGATATCGACATAGAGTCTAAGTTGGAAGATTTTGCTTGCAGTAGATTCCAAAGGAATCCAAATACAAATTACGTACCGATTTATTTTGAACATCCGATACTTATTGGGTTATTTGATGATAATGGTTATAGGAAAAAAGATATTGGTGTTCTTGGCAAATGTGAATTCGAATGTTGTGCCAGCTGTTTGTCATGTTTTGGAGAAATTTACCAAACATATTGTCAACCTAGAATCAAACGATTTGTATTCGTTTTAATTTCACCCATGTTTATCTATCTAGAATGGCTCGTTTTTTATTTACTTACGTGGACAAATAGAATAGAAGAATTGAACAAAAATGAAATACTTTTCGGATTTACGTCTGTTTTAGGAGGAGTCAAATTTAATACTTTTATGTATCCAACTGGACCTCTATTTGCTTTGGTTTTTTATATGATACTTGGCATAAGTATTTTAGTACTACCGAAAGACTTTGAAAACTCTGTCATAATAGGCGATAATACACAATACAGTGCTATTTCAAATTTGTTACATGTACTTTCACCTTCCTTTATAGATGGAAAAGGATATAAATTTCTTCAAAAAACTTTAAGTACATTTACATTTTTACCATGTAACCCTGCATACTGGTTATCAGTCAAAGAAAAGCCAACAACTATTGTTTGCAGAATTATATTTATTTTTATTTTTCTCCCTTTCATAATATTACCGATTCTTCCATTTTCTATATTAATGCTATATGGATGGATGGCATACTCTTTCAAGAAATTAAAAATTGAAAATACCTTTAGTAAAATGAAAGATAAAAATGTAGACATGACACAAACAGGCGATCAAACAAATCAGCAAGAGAACGAAAGTACCCAACCTTTATCAGAAAGCATACAGCTTGAAGGAACAGACACAACAAACTTGTGCAACAACCAGAACAATAGCAGTGTATCTCTAACAACATGTTACATCGGGAAACTTTTTGTTTTTGTTTTTGTTTTTGTTTTTAAAATATTTATATGGATCTTGTTGTGTATTGCTTTCATGTTATTCATGTATTACTTGGTTGTTATTATTTCTTATTCTATCTATTTAATTATTTACTTTTTGTACTTTACATGTTTGGCCTTCATTGTTTTACCTAATGAGTCCTCTAAATATTTAATTTTCATCATTTGGGGGGGTATTTTTTTTGTACAAGTGATACAAGATTCCAAACACTTCTACAAAGACCTTTTTGATATTATCGTTGAAGTATGTAAAACCAACGACAGCTTTCGACATAGATATATCACAAAAGAAAACAATGTTGCTTATATCAATAAAAATATCGTGTTGATTGTTTTCAGAAGAATACATCCTGTATTTGTTCAAATAGGACATATATTTCTAAAAGTTGGATTAGTGATACTTGTATATGTTTCCGCATTCCTCTTTTTACACAATTATTCGTTTTATCTTGTAAATATAGGTGAACATATCTCTGTTTTTATCACGAGTATAACACCAATTATACTACAATATGTACTTAAAACACACCGTCAGGATAGAAAAATTGTAGAGTTTATAATCGAAAGTATTCAAGCCAATAATAGTATCATAGTTTCTGAACGGGAGCCTTCGATAGATGACATTACTTAAGTCACACTAATTCGTCATCATAAATCAAATTCCACCAAAGATATAACAACAAATGATTCATATGATGTATGTGCAAGGAACTCTTAAGAAGAAAAAAATATTTCACAAAATAGCATTACAACCGAAGTTCGATTGCATGCCTCATGATCTGCCAAATATTTTGTAATATAAGTATTGGATAATAAATAAATTTCTACCTGTGTCTAATCTCTACTTCATATCAAAAGTGTATAATGTTTTTTAGAAGTCAATTGTTTACAAGGTTGCTGTTCAAATCCTTTAATGAAAATACTGATTTTTTTAAATATTTGAAGTGCATTTACTTTATCATGTTTAAATATGCATAAATCGGTCTAGTGATAAAACATTTGTTTACAGGAAATGGATAATGTGTCAATTTGTTTTCTTCCTGAATACATAAATTTAAAGATCTATTATAATTATTCTTTATTTATGAAAGATGGCATAGTTAACATGTATGTATATTGCATTACAAGAAATATAACGGAGTGAACATAGTTTTATCACCTTCAGTATGTCGTTCAATCAAACCAATTGAAGAACATGCCGCTCTTGATTGTTTTCCTTTGTTTGTTAGATTATTGAAATAATCAAAATGTGTTATTTGTTTCTTGCATTTCATTTGAAAATATTATGGTTTTTATTGAGTTAATTGTATGCTTTATTTAATTTTTACATTGTTTTACTTTTTAATATTATGCAATAATTGTATGAGCTGTATTATGTTATACTTTATGTACTCGAACGAATGCTAAATATAATGTCTGTCTGAAATAAAAGATTAACTTCCGCTATGCATACATCCTGCATTCAAGTATCATTATTTGTCATTCATTTACCCTTTGATACAACACTGATTAAGAGAGGAAAGGAGAGTGTTGACATGTAGAAAATATAGATTATTCTCCCCTCATGTTTTCGTACCTTTAGGTGAATTATTCAATAGTAGATGAGAAAAATGTATTGAAGAGTTATTAAATAATTCTAAATAGAAAATAACTATATAGTCACTACCTATGCATGACGGTATATGACATAGTTTAAGCAGTACACGATCAATATTCAATAGAACACAACGAAATTCCATTTAGCTTTTAGTAAAACTTCTTTTTCAAATGTTGAAGTTCCCATTTGCCTTTTTCGCAGTATTTAACGTCGCGGTATATTCGTCATTCAACCCCGTACAGCATGCCTTTGAGTTCTAAAGCACAAAATGTAAATGTGTTTTTGACAATTTTAATCATTTGAAAATGTAATAATGTTGTCTTTCTGTAATTGAAAATATAGCTATATTGCTTTTATATAGGTCAGTTGTATTACAAAATATGTTATCCCACCTACATTTGTAAGAGATGGGATGGAAATTTTGTTGACATAAAAAGTCTTCAATACTATATTCCGGCTTAATAAAAAATAGTTTGTGTAGATGGTTTACCGCAGAAGGATATGTTTGGAATTTAATGTGACTGTCATACGAGTGAGAGGTTAAGCTAGCTATAAAATCAGTTTTAATCCACCATTTTCTACATAAGGAAATGCCTGTACCAAGTCAGGACTAGGACAGTTGTTTTCCATTCGTTTGATGTGTTTGAGCTTTTGATTTTGTCATTTCATAAGGGACTTTCCGATTTGAATTTTCCTTGGAGTTCGGTAATTTTGTTATTTTACTTTTTATACAATAGCGATACAGTATTTGTAATCATAGCGTTGTGTAAGATCGACCGATGTCAATTTCCATGTACACGTAACTCTGTTCTAGTACCGTGTCAAATTACCTCACGGTTGATAATATATATGCAGAAACTGTCATACACCTACGATTAGGATGACATTACACTTTCAGGTAGCATCTAAATCTTGGATCGTATAAAAGTGAAAATATAAATCGTCGTTCTAAACAAAGGCTTACTCCTATGATGCTTTTCTATAGAAAAAAAAAAACAGAGTTTTTTAAAAAAATATATGTAGTAATGTGCAAACATTAATTATTGAAAATGGTGTTATCCCGGTAGAAATGCTGTAAATCTACTGAGTATGATTGACTGGAAAACATTATTTGATAAATTTTACATGAGTATTGCAAACAAATTGTCGCAACTGTCGTTACATTGGCTAGGTTGGGAAATTAGAAATCAATTTCAGCAAGATTTAGGGTTGAGAAAGGAGCAATCAACTAAGTTGACAATATTGAATGTTTATGCTCAGATACATTTTACATAAGGCTTGGTTTTTTTTAAGAATGAGGGGATACACAGGCGGGTATTGACGCACTGTTTATTCTTTATGGCATTTCACCTGCCATTCAGTTTATTTTCTTTACCGAGCATTTTTCTGAATTGAGCAAACAATTCTGAAACTTTACTTCAAATTGCAGCGGGTGTTAATTGTCGTTTCAGACAGATAATAGGTAGAAATCATACGCTTTCCGCCGAGAAACAGAGCACAACTTGTTGTGATATGGTTACGATCGTATTCGTTTTATCATATGCTTTCTGCAATATTTGACGTTTACTGAGTGTTTCGACTTTCAGAGATTAAATACATACATGATATATACATGTATACCTATTTTCAAAGTAACATAAAGTCGTCTTATTCTTAAACCTGCTTTCAATGAATGGCTGAACTTTCACGGGTTGTGGCAAATACTTCCATTTGCATATGGGGCTATCGATTGCCCTTCAACTTGAATTTATCGACCAATAAAAGAACCGCAGGAACAGTATTATTAATGACACAGACATCATCACTAAAGTCACACTCGTTTTGTAAAATCGAACAAATATTATCTTAAGTGTGGAGTTCTTGGACATCAAAACGATAATAAGCAATATATGCTGATTAAATATATTGGACAAGAACTACCTTTCCCGGCTGAGCTGATTTTAAATGGTGACTAAAATATATTCAAACAGACGTCTAGTATTGACACGTTATAAAAGACAAGAGAGGCTCGAAAACCAAAGAACATGCAGCGGAAGTGTAGAAAATTAAATAGACTTATTACACACTATATAGTAGAGGTTGAACAAGACATCGGAGCATAAAAAAATACAAAGTTATTGGGACTTTGTGGAGACATCTAAGACAGCGATTAAAATCTGTTGTGACCATATACGCTGTATTGTGTGTCGTCGAAAAGACTTATTTACATTTACCTAGTGAAAACATCATTTGATTTTACTAAGCGTCTTTATTGTTGTTTTATTTTTACTACGAGATGACTCCTTGTTTTTCGTCATCTGTGATTTTAAGTCTAAGTGTAATCCTAGGTGTATATCTAGTTTCCGCAAATGTCTAAATTAATCAACCGGTTACGTATGGGATGAACATCAATAATATCAGTCTACGTCAAGGAACATGCAAAAGGAAAGCACAAAAAAGGGTATACATAAAAGAAAACAAAGTGTGTATTTCTCTACACAATTTACAAGAATAAATTTGTTCTTTTTTTCAATTCTGTCGGGTTTATTCTTCATAGTGTTCATGTATTATTTAATGGCTATATAGTCTAGTGAAAATAGCATTTGACCTCAAAAAAACAAAATTTTTCTTTTCGTCATCCTTTAGGAAAATGATATAGATAAAACAGATAGAAAGTCTACCAAAATCAACCCATTGGAAAGTTGTCATTATAATGATACAAGATCACGCATTTTTCGCAGATTCTTACGTTACAGATGGGATGCCGTACACAGACGATTTATTAAAGGGAGACAATATAAGTTAATTCCCGCTATGAATTAAAATGCAAGAATAAACAGATAATGTAATAATTATGAATTTGGTAAGTATCTATCAATAAAAACTATAATATATATATTTTTCTTATTATATCCTCTGAAGATATAGGAACAAAAAGATCTATAGTAGTTGTTTCTGAAAAAGTTTTACTTTGTCGTCTACTATGGCTGGAAAATATGATCATAGATTCTTATTTCATTGTTCCGTGATCTTAGATACATTTAGCTCACATTACAGTTGAAAAACGAAACATGCATAGACTTTAACACACACCATTAAAAATTATAAAAAGCATTTATAAATATAAGGGGAGACTACGTCCGATTTTTTTCTTCTATGGAACGCTGGTTTAACAAAAGAAATATAAACATTGAGCATTTATTATTTCAATATGCATATTACATGAGATAACAAGTGGTGCACTATATTGCATACAATGTACGAACAGGTTAGAAGCAAAGAAACTTTTCAACAAATAAAAGAGGTCTTGTGTCTATGGAACACCGTTTTAACCACACTTGCTGCATTTTTTATTTAATTTAAAACACACGCGGTTTCAATCCTATGAAAACCAGTATACATATGTTAGCACAATATTACAGATATATTACGGTTGTATATTCAAAAACAGTTATTACCAGCAATCAAACATAACTACCCTGAAATTTATATGCAGTAAATAAAAATAATATGTTAATTTTCCTGTATATGTATATGCATCAAATGTGGTAAATCATATGCTAAGTGGCAAAGCAGTATCTAGAGCTGTTCTTGGGTTAATGATGGAGGAAAATGCACTTCATATACTTCTCATTAAGGAATCATTTTGCGTTAGTCTGCCGTGTGCACATGAATCTGATATACGGAAGCCGATTCCAGGGAATGCGACGAAATTGTTGGAAAAGCATGCGAGCTATACGACCGATTTGTTGCTGGTGAAGAGACTACTGAATCTGTCGAACAGAGTTCAATTCTTTCCGAGATAAATATAAAACTTGTAGCAACAAAAGAAATTTTGAGTAAATCAAGAACATCGTCGTTGTGGTCGCATGACAAACATTCATAGCAAATGTCTTATAGCTGAACGAACTGGAAACTGGGATCTTCACTTAGATAGCATAAAGAAATGTTACCGTTCTATGTAGCAGCTGGTCACAATCTATATGCCAAATCGACCTACATTTATTTGTCAATGATGCAAAGAATTGAAATTGATCACCCAGAAGTCTATAGACATTTTAAATCAGAGCACCACGTTTTTAGGAGGAAAGACCGTTTTTGGAGTGGTCTTTCTACAGATCTAGCTGACTATAGAACAGAAATTGATGAGAAATGTCAAATCTTCTGAAGGTCTAACCAGGGGTAGAGGAATTGGTGAATCCCAACGGTCACAATGGATACTATCTATGCCAGCTTTTGCAGACTACAACAGTGCCATGCAAGATCTTACTGGTGTTTGATACTGTAGTAGTGATCAGGACAAAGAAGCTACCCGTGCCAGAAAAGAACGAAACAGGGTAGACACTCTTGCGGTTCTCGAATACCTTAGTGAAAGAGATCCTTTTGCTAATGATGTTTCACTTAAAAATCTTAGAAATATTGAACCAGGTGTTGAGGCAGAGCCTGATGTCAACGTAGACAAAGCGGAAAGTATTGGAAATAAAACGTTAGAATTGATAAAAGGCGAAAAAGTTTTGAGTCATAGCTTCAAGAAGTCAAACCAATCAATAACATTGGCAGCAAAACCTAAGTCTAAGTCAGGTTCAGACTTTCTAAATACGGATATAGATCCTCAATTCATGTTCCAACGCTTGGCCACAGCGGCAAATGGTCTCTGTGAAAACACATCCGAGGTATTCCAGTATGAATTGTCCAGCGTTCCTTCTTCTATGTTTGATTGAAACCGACTACCTCGAGAGTCATGGAAGTCAAATTTAGCTGATGCGATATGGGTATGTGGAAGTGATTGTATACATGAAATTGATGGTGAGGGTTTTCAGTGTGTCCTTGATGGTGGCTCACTATTGCAACGACTTCCTTGGACACATGGTGATTCATTTGGAGACATTACACAAATGTATGTTGATCATGTTATCAGAAAATACAAAGACTCTGTAGTTGTTTTTGACAGTTATCCAGAACTTCCTTCAATTAAAGATATAACACATTTGCGTAGAACAAAAGGCATAACTTCGCCGAACATCAATTTCACCTCTTCTATGCCTTGCAAAACTAAAAAGGAACTTTTCATGTCAAACAGTCATAACAAACAAGCTCTTATTAACATGCTTTGTGACAAGCTTAACGAAAAATGACATTAGTTGTAAGAATGCCACTGATGATGCAGATCTTCTTATTGCACAAACAGCTGTAGATTGTGCTTGTCTTCAGAAGTCGTAGTAATTGGTGAAGATACGGATCTATTGGTGTTACTTATTCATCATGTTAATCAGCATTGCAAACGGGTTATTATTAAATCTGATAAAATGGCAATCAACAAAAAAATGAAAATATGGAATATACAACAGACTAACAGATTTCTTGGGGAGGATATTTGTAATTTGTTGCCCTTTTTGCATTCCATAACAGGTTGTGACTCAACATCTAGACTTCTTGGAATAGGCAAAGGACTTGCATTAAAAAGACTTAATCAAGAATATCTGAAAATTCAAGGTCAAGTTTTCATGAATAACAATTCAATTAAAGCAGATATCATCAACGCAAGAGAAGAAGCGCTAACATGTTTATATGGAGGACATCCTCTTAAAGGACTTAACATTCTTCGCTGGAGAAAATTCACAGCTAGAGTAATTACTGGAAACACATCGGTTCAGGTGAAAAGATTACCACCAACATCCGATTCAGGGCAATTTCATAATCTTCGAGTTTATTATCAGTGCCAAAAGTGGATGTCAGAAGAAGTTGACATCGATCCTACAGACTATGGCCGGGAAATCAAACGTGAAAACCTTTGTTCAATTTTGATGGAACTTCCTCCGGCACCTGATAAACTTCTTAACACTATTAGATGCAGCTGTAAGCAAAACTACGATACCAAACGATATGTCTGTAGAAAAAATGGTCTTCAATGTTCGGTAGGATGCGGTGAATGTCGTGATATCGAATAATCTAAAAAAAAAACTGTTTCAATGTATTTTGCCATTTACTTATCATCCGTTTTGGTCAATTAGACTTTTACCTCTCATTATGGTCAACAAATCTTTGATCTTCGCTTAAAATCTCTTGTTGGTAAAAATAATATGAATTAAAGCATTATACTTTGTCATATAAAGAATATAAATTGATTTTTACTAACATCTTAATTGTTTTCTGAAAAACTATGATTTTTATCAGATTTTTCCAATTTTCTCTTTAGTGACGATATTTGAAAATCCAAAGCAAAAATTGAGCTTTTTAAACCAAAAGAAATCAGTTATTCTCATTTTGTTTTATAATGAATTGTGTTTTTCATCTGATTATCATTATATTAAGATTTGCATTTTTCTATTTTTGAATGATTTAAAAACAAATAAAAATCCAAATGTGTTTTTTTTTTTCCAGTTTTTAACGATTTTTGGATGCTTTTTCTATATTTTACCCAAAATCATCATTTACCCAATTAAGAATTACTGTAAAGTTTTGAAATGATTATAATAAAGATTTTTGTCTCTTTTTTTGGAGAAATATCAAATGCACTTCTATTACCATTTTTATATTTTTCTAGTCTGTTTTGGTAATCAATTCACGTTTTGTGAATCTCAAATTATTCCTGCTCCTTCAAATTAGTTATAGGATCTTTTCAGGTGAATCACCTCGTATAAGAAACTTTGCATTCATTAAAAGTCTGATTTCTCCACATGAATGTTATTCCATTAACTCGAACCAGACATACGTGTTGGAGAAATGACTTTAGGAAATATTGTTTAAATTGTAGATAATTAAACAAAAATACAGCGAGAGGTTATCATTTCTTTTATATTTAAAACATATTTAATGGGTATCTTTTTGAAACTTTGGATTAAAACTAACAATAATGACACTACTTTTCTTTCAATCACTTAAATTTTTATAATATTTGATGCGGGAATCGGCGGTGCATGATAAATCACTTGATTAGAATTTACAATTACTTGTAATTCACAACCTTTCCCGGAATTCCCGAAGAGAACTCCAGACATTAGGCAAGAAAAATGGCAATCCTTTTCAATTAAGATTGGAGTCGAACGCATCTGCCACGTACGAGGTTCGTTCGAACTCACAACCTCAGTATTGACAGACTAGTAACACAATAGATGAACTACTTAGACCACTCGGCCACCGATCGAGGCCTTGTCTATAGCAATGCTAACCCTACATGTAGCTACATTTACATTAGATTCTTTGTCCGGATTAGGCTATACTTTAGGTCCTTTTTGGTTGCATCAGCTCTTCAACGTTTGTATAAGTTTCGTTTTTTTTTTTTATGTTTTTATGCCTCTAGCATCACTAAAAGACATTCATTGTCGAAATGCGCATCTGGTGCAGCAAAAATTGGTACCGCTAATGCTATTAATAGCCATACACTACATAATCAGGTTTTCTCGATACAATCACATGATAATGTTTAAGTTCAATTTGCATTGTGGCTTAGAAACATATGTTTAAATAAATTGATAAAGTATTAACACCAATAAAACGATATGCATACATATCAACATAATTCTAGCCGAATTAATGAGAAAATCAGGCTAGTATATATAGCTTGCAGTTGAAAAATGTTAGAGCGCTACCGCATTAAAAAATTAGTCAATATAAGTATTAAGTGAGAAACAATGTATTTACAATTTGATTCTTTGTCTTTTTAAAAGAGAGGCGACAGACACCAAAGGAACATTCAAACGCAAGTCGAACATAAACTGACAACGCCATAGCAAAAAAAATGAAAAGGACAACAGACAAAAACAATAGTATACAAAACACTACATAGAAAACTAAATACTGAGCAACACGAACATGACGAACCCAAACAAAAACCGGAAGTAGTCTCAGGTGCTCCAGAACGTTGAGCAGATCCTTTAAGATGTTGATAAAGACTGTAAAATGGATTCTGTCCGTAAGGTTAACTACATGATCAGTAGAATTGGGTTATACTAGGCCTTCACCAGAGTTTATGTTAAATCTTTGATATACTATAATCCAGTATTGAACATAGAGATTCTTATGCCACTGCACATTTCATAAGAAGAGATTATGTATTTGTTAAATACTTGCCAGAAGTTGATAGAAGGCGGGATTTAAAAGAAGTTCTGTGAAACTAAGGCGATGAAGTAATTAAATTGTTTCGTGTTTTGTGTACTGTTGTTTGTCTGTTTGTCTGTTTGTCTTCTTTCTTTTTTACCCATGGTGTTGTCAGTTTATTTTCGAATTATGAGTTTGAATGTCAATTCGGTATCTTTCGCCTATCTTTTACACCAAAAAGACATTTCCTGTAATACATACTTATTTTTACACTTCATGATAAATATGATGTATGTTATTATAGTATAATTATACATTTTGTTGGGAATAATGATGTTATCTACTTAAACCTAAAAATCTGGCAGTTTTTGTGTTATTTCCTTTTAACATTGCTCTGTTAAAAAGAAAAAATAACCTTCTTGAACTCTCATTTCTTGCCAATATAGTCTTAAACATGTTAAACAAAACTTTCATTTTTGAATTTTTTGCATATGATAATATTTTGCTTTATTTTTCTCTGAAATGTGTTCAAACGAGTAAAATATTCATCTCTAGTACTTTTAAATTATTTCAATTTTCATAGCGTTATTAATGTAGAATTTACAATTTCGTTAGCATTCGATGCAGTAAATGACCGTGAGGTTTTTTTTAATATTTGGTGTATTGATTAGATATACATATTATAGGGAAAATGTATTCCATATATAAAATCTTCATGTGAAAATAATACAATCAAACCAGTAAAAAACGAAATTCAATACTAGGATTCGAAAAAAGAGTAAATTGTTTTCACTTGGTTATTAGTATTATATTTAGGGAACAGTATTTTACCGGTGTTCAATTCTCGTGAATCGATCACAAAATACAATTCAAGGAAAAATTTAAAAAATGAATGAACTTCAAAAGGAACGAAACCGAGTGTTTCGAAATGAAAAGCATCCCCTACTTTGCATACATGACCAGTCAGGCATTTCCAAACTCATGATCAGTTAATATTGTGATACTGTACCGATAACGTCCTACATATACCCTGATTAGAATAAAACAATGTATATATAAATTTGAGACATTTTACAGTACTCATATTTATACAAATACAATTATGTATGTCATGGTGTTACTGTAAGAATTTACAATGAGAAGTGGAAAAATAATAAGGTATGGTCAAGTGTGTGATCAAATGATTTAATCATTTGCGAAAAATACATTCAAATCAGGACAATTTATTCTATACAAGTAATTTGAACATTGGACTAGAAAACAATAGTAAATTAAATGCACTTATACATTTGAATTTCCCTAATATATTGAATTAAAATAAGGGAGATTGACAATTGTTAAGACATGTTCAAATGCACAAAAAATCATAACAGTAAAAAAAGTATTCCATAACTGAAAAGTTCGATTCCTTAATTAACTTCACATCAGTAATATGTTTCTAGTTGTCATTAGTCATCTCCGTACGTTTTAGAATTTTGGTTTGATTTTCATAGTGAGTGAATAATCAGAACTATACCTCGCTTTCCAATACATTGCATCCCTGTTAACAATGCCCCCATTGTATTAAATACCGTTAAGATTTGTTTCTGTACAACCATTGAACCACCAACCAGCGTGTTCTGAGTCTAAAGCGCAATTATTTAGATCATTGTCGTTGTCAGTACCCTAAGTAGAGAAAGCCATTCCATTTAATTTGCACTGTTTTTGAGCAGGGGAGATTATGCTATCTCCTGAAATTAATTTGAATTAGTAGTACACTGTACCGATACAGAAATATGTGAACAAACCGATATTTTTACCTCTCACACTCAACTGAGGCCTTAGAAATATATAGGGAGCATGGGGAGATACATTATGGAATTTGAGATAAATAAATAAATAATGATTTGTTTTACTATCACACAATACATATTTCCGTTAATATTCAAATTGGAAAAATGAGATAGGCATCTACATATATTAGTCAGAAAACTTAAGTTTCAATGTCCTCATAGAACTGTTAACTATTAGAGCTAATTTATCCAAGTAAGTGTAAATGCGCTACGTTTGTATACAACAGAGTGGACGAAGAGACAAATATCGTTAGTTTATATGGGTCATAAAAGTCATATGCATAAATTTACTCCCAAATCGTTATGCGCAAGGAATGAAGTTACACTGTCATATGACAAAGTGAAAACAGGAAGCAAACAATACTAATGATTAGCCTGTGGTACATGGTGGTAGTCGGTGAATAACAGCTAAGTATAAGAGGAAAAAATTAGCAAGGAAGAAAACAATTATTTTCTCCTGGCGTATCACCAAAGTTGTTCATAAAAACGACTTATATGTCTGTTAATGTTTTGCAGTTAGTAATTTATGTCAATCTAACAATATAAGTAAATTCACCCCTTTCATGTCGAAGAATACATTCACAACTATGATTTTGATGACATGAAAAGCATGCCCATCTCTTGTTGAATTGAGTTTTCATGTTTTTTCAGGAATCCTAAAGTTCACAATGTATCTGTATTCCTATGATAAGTTCATATCAAACAAAATAAATCTTTCTAGTCGATTTGCTTGTTCCATGGATGTTCATTTCATTATTTGTTTTCGGGAATATTTCTAAACAATCATCAATTTACATTATGTAGTTCACGTTGAATTTTGATTCGATAAAAACAATTATAACTATACTATATGACAATATGTTGATTTGTCTGAGCCAAATGGGTCGGAAAATATTCGCCATTTTTAAGAATACAAACATGTACCGAATAAATATAAATAGTATGATCATACCAAAGGCCAATCCATCCGAAATTTTACAATGTATCATGATGTATTGCTTACTATTTTTTAAAAGTGTAAACGTAAATAAAAAAAAAAGGATATGGGTATCCATCCATGGCATAAAATCAGTACATGCACAGCAAAAAACACACAAAGAGCAAAAGAACAGCGCTTTTATTGCTGTTCTTGATCTCAAAGCCGAACTGGGTTTTACTTAAAATGACAGATACATAAACCTATCGCAATCTAAGACAATATTCATAATCACCATGTTTGATTGGGAGCTATTTGACACAAGTTACCCAACTTTGAGAGTTAGCTCAATTGTACCCCGGGGAGGATTTTGAAAATATACAATGTACTACAGGACCTGATAATACAATTGACAAACATCAGAATATAATATTGCTAAAGATAGCTTGAAGCTACATATTCGGACACACAAAATGGAATAAGGTGTACATTAAAATATAATATACATATTCTTCCAGAAATAATTGTCTTAAAAAGTCCTTAAAATAAATGTTCCTGACACCCAAGAATATCAAATGGTCATTTCCAAAATAACTTGATAAAAGCATTGGGAAAGTAAATTAATTATATTTGAATATTTCCATTTAAGGCTTCCTTTTATATTAACATGATAAATATAGGTTAAAATTATTTTTTAGTTCTTAAATATCGTGAATGACAAGTGTTTATATGTTAAGGGGAAAAACTTAAATATGTCAATAAAAAACGAACACATGGAAAGGACAACAAAAGAAGGACAAACTATAAATGTGCACATAAACGATGATTGAAACGAAAAATACTATGTATTGAGGTGACAGTAAGTCATCTATTTTCAAATCTCGTTTACAATTTTTAAAACTCTCTTATACAAATTAATTCGCATACGGTAAACGACATGCTTGATAAAAAATCATGAATTGACGACTTGAAGTGCGATTCGTATGGACGATATTGTACAAATCAAGGAAAGCCTGTCTTGATTTCGTTTAGTATTTGATGTGATGAAGAATACGAATATACTTAACCGGTTTCACCTAAATTAAATGTTCTAAAAAAAGTAATGACTTTCTTATTCTTAACATGAATGTCACTTACCGACATTTCCACTATAATTGCCTATAGTGAGTACATAGTTGGTCGTTTCATTGCCGATAAAGAATATGTCATACTCAGCGTATCTTGTCTCATTGGTCCAATCCTGGAGGTCAATTCTGAGCTTGTGGTCTTTTGTAGACAGGATATTATACAAATTATCGTTACCTGAAAATATTGTATCTCCTTTCTTATCTTGCATCTAAAGTTCCTTTTTATGTTCTCAGAAAAATAATGTTGAGAATTTGTCTTTAATCCAAAGGGCATATAAAGCAACACCTCCATTCATTTTATGACGTTATTAGAAATATGTTACTTTAATCAGACTTAAACCTTTCTAGTAATGTAAAGTCTTAAGTGTATTATACAGTTTAGTTATTGTAATAAACATGCAGTAACATAAATAAACTCTCACTTTTTAATATATGTTACATGAATATTGTCAATACTTCAGTACTGCCGTATCTATAACACACCTTTGTTAAAAGTTCTGTTTTTTTTTTTTACATTTAGATATTATTAGGAAACTAGAGTTCCAACTTCCTGAGTCAAACTTGACCTTATATGGATTTGGCTATTATTTAAGGTCCCTTTAGGTCATATAGCCCTATACAAGGTGCAATTTATCCCGTCATTGTGTTGTTGTGCTATGGTAAATTTTTGCATTCTTGTCTTTCGTTTTTGCTAATATGCTTTGTCTATATGCCTTTTTGTTTGTCTTTGTTGACATATTTGTTTCTTTTTGTAGTGATTAAGATTATAACACAATGTTGACTGCTGTACCCCTATTTTTGACATTTTTACCTATTATGTCGGTTTGTTTTGTTCACACATCGTTGTCAGTATAATAGAATTTTATGCGACTGTCATACAAGTGAGAGGTTTAGCTAGCTATAAAACCAGGTTTAATCCACTATTTTCTACATAAGAAAATGCCTGTACCAAGTCAGGAATGTGACAGTTGTTATCCATTCGTTTGATGTGTTTGAGCTTTTGAATATGCCATTTACTTAGGGACTTTCCGTTTAGAATTTTCCTCGGAGTTCGGTATTTTTTAATTTTACTTTTTTCTTTTACATCCTTTGATTTCCTATATTTTGATTTTGAACCTTCCTGATGAAGGTTTTTCCAAAAAATCGGTTTTGACGCGTACCATATATATATATAGTGTTCATTTTTACCATTCTTAATACTATATGTAATCGTTTAACATATTTAATTTGTAACTGATATTAAGCAGATTTTTTCTCTGTTACCCTGTTGACGACCGCATTACATTCTCGGTTTGTATTTGGATTCGTGTTGCTCAATCTTAAGTTTTTTTTTCAGTTGCTAATGTTTTATGCTGTTCTTTGTGTTTTTGTCGTTTTTGTTTTATCATTGCTTATGTCTACACTTCTTCAACTTAAGAATTTTTATTACCTATTTCGTATTTTTTCCCTTTTTTTACTGTAAATACTTAATCTATTAAATTCGTACAAAATGTTTTTAATTTTGAGTGTTATTGCACAGTTTGTAGTGAGTTTTGTTAAAATTATGGGGTACTTTTGGTTTGTTTTCTTGGTTAAATCTATTTGTTTTATTTTCCTCTTTGTTGTCCCTACGCATGTTCTATAAACAAATAAATATGTTAGGTGACTTTAATATTCGATTAATACTTTTGATTGTATTTGTGTTTTGATAAAGTAATAAAGATATATGTATGCAATATTGTAAAAACAGTGTTTGGATATTGTTGTTTTCCTTTCATCTAGTCATAATATGATAACATTTACTGTATACCAACTTATTTTCGCGGACACTTTATTTCGCGTTTAGCCTTTTCTATCCCAATTCGAGGCGGTTTAATTTCGCGATTTTCAAATTTACTTGATGTAGTTAGACATGAAAAGATCCAAGTTTAAAATGTTTGCGACGATTTATATTCGCAATATTTGTCTTCTCGCGAAAGTCGTGAACATAAATCGCTTGCGAAATTTAGTTGGTTTTCAGTATCCTTTTTTGGTCCTCTCTCGTCCTGATGTGCTATATAATAAGGTTGTGGGGTAATATAAGTGTAAACGATACCGAAAGGGACATTCAAAACGAACATCGAGTAACAAATGACAACACCATGGCTACAATAAAAAGACATATAATTGTTTAACATTCCACAGCGGTATAACATGTTACTTTAATTATTATTCCCTTAGTTTATTTATTTTGTATTTACATTGTATTATAGATCAAATTTATTTGTTCAGTGTATGTTCACTGGTGTTAATATGTCTTTTGATTGAGTGAAGCCATTTCAATTGATATCTTATAGTGTGTCTTTCTATGTTGTGATGTTACACTATTGTTTCAGATAAGGGTGAAGGTTTGGTACCATTAAAACGTTTAAACCCGCTGCATTTGTTTGCACCTGTCCTAAGTCAGGAATCTGATGTTCAGTAGTTGTCGTTTGTTGATGTTGTTCGTAAGTGTTTCTCGTTTCTCGTTTTTTTTATATAGAGTAGACCGTTGATTTTCCCGTTTGAATGGTTTAACACTAGTAATTTTGGGGCCCTTTATAGCTTGCTGTTCGGTGTGAGCCAAGGCTCCGTGTTGAAGACCGTACTTTGATCTATAATGGTTTACTTTTATAAATTTTGACTTGGATGGAGAGTTGTCTCATTGGCACTCATACCACATCTTCTTATATCTATATAGACAAGCAACAGTCTATAAGCAACTACACAGATAACAAAAGATTAAGCAAAACAAAGCCGATAAACATAAGGAGGTGAATTGCGAACATTTAATATGAGAACATTGATAATTTGTACGATGTTTTGTGTACATACAGCATAATTATATCACAAGAAGAGATTTGTGGTTCAGGAAAGACAACCCTGATGTTTACTATAGACAACAGTAGTTTAAACGATGTTCAAATCTCACAAATTAAGAGTGAAAAATACAACTGACGGGATCGCATGAATTAAAAATAGAGACCGAGTGCGTCGAGAGTGTAATCGTTTGTAACATTGTAGTAAACAACTACACGTCACAATACGGACTTCAACAATGAGCAATTCCATACCACATAGTCAGCTGTAAAAGTCCCAGAAAAGACAAATGTAAAACAATTCAAACGATAAAACTAACAACCTGATTCCTGAACAAAACAATGAACGAAAACAAATACTAGTGTGATAACGTATGAGAATCTGCTTCTTATCTTGACATTCAATTAGAAATTGATTATTATTATGGTCGGTTGAGAAAAGAGATAATTTAAGCTTTGAAATTGTTGGGATTTTTTTTTTTTTTTTTTTTTTTTTATTTCTGTGCAGCAATATTACGGAAAGGTCTGTATTTGGAGTACTTGTCTCTCAATTGATAGGATATTCAAGAGCTTGTCTTTACTGTCATGATTTTAATTTGAGGGTTGCTGCTAACAAGGAAATTCTTAAACAAAGGGTTCATAATTGTAATTTGAATGTCATCCCTTCGAAGGAGTATCGTCATTGAAATATCATTATAGGACTATTTCATTATTTGGTCGGTCGTAATGGAATAATTGTGTTATGCTGCATGCAAAACAGGAAACACTTACCTTGACAACGCACCATGTCTCGCTCATTTTGAAGTTCATGCGATTCTCTCAGTTTATATAAAAATAAGGAGATGTGGTATGATTGCCAATAGACAACTATCCACCAATTACGTGACACCCTCTTTACATTAGGTATCGGATATAACATCCCAAATTCCTATGAGATGTGATTTTGAATTTATTCATCCCACACAACCAAACGGACGCCCAACTAAAACTTAAACAAAAGATTTACAAATGGTCGGAAGAAGACCAATGATATCATATTTCTTTTACCCCAGTGGACCCTTGGGATTAAAAAGAGCTTATTAAGATAACGATGTAATACAACACAAAAACAACTGTACTTGCAATAAAAAAGATAAATGCAAAAAAAAAAAAAATCAACTCACAGTTACGAAAAGCAAGCTCAAATTACTTAACATGTTGATTTGAAACCATCTTGTCATACATTCTTATATCGGATGCTGTATATCATACTAGAAGGTTTTATAAGTCAACGTCATAAAAGGTACATAAAAGCCTGATCATCTGCAATTTTTGGAATAAATTATTGTAGAAAATTTCAATGCTGAAAAACAAAGGAAACATTTATGAAATATTTCATGCTATGACTTACCGAATTGTTGTTAATCCCAAAAAAAAAAAAAAAAAAAATACAAAAAGCAGTATTGACGACAACATAAGGATTACCAATACGTCTGTATCAAACTATAGAGAAAAAGACAGGATAATTTCTAACTTGTTAGCTTGTATATAAAGGAGAGGCGAAAAATACATGTACCAAAAGGACATTCAAACTCATTAGTCGAAAAAAAACCCTGACAAAGCCATGTTAAACAAAACGAAAAACGACAAAAGACAAACAACAATATACAAAACACAAGATAGAAAACCATCGACTGAGCAACACGAACCCCACCAACACTTGAGGGTGATCTCAATTGCTCCGGAGGGGTAGGCAGATCTTGCTCCATAATTGCGTTTACTCATATTACCGTTATAAAGCTCGATATAAAAATACCACGAGAATTCCTGCCATAAATTCTACATAACATATTTATATAAATTTGTGTTAATATTTGATAACCATTTGACCAAATATATAATATCCCTGTAATGTTGCGTTCATTAAAATTGGAGACATCACCGTTAACACGCACATATTTAAAAAAAAAAAGAAACATGTCGACTCCGTAAGAACACACTGGGTATCCTGATCCGAAATCAACGTAGGGATCCGAATCTCGAGAAGCAATAAATGAAAAGTTTGTAATGGTGGGTAAGTAAAATCTGGATCCGATTCCCACAGAACATAGTTCCTCAGTGGGATTCGAATCACAATGTTTCGTACCCACCGTTACAATACCGAATTCGACAGTACAAGATACATAATATATTTCAGCTAGGTTTTTTTCGGTTTCGGATAGAAACGGTATTATCGATATACAGGCAAACGTTTTGAACATTACATTACCCCTGGTTTATGGTTGGAATCGTGTTTCTCAGTCTTTATATTTCTCTTTTGTTTCTCTGTTGTGTTTTGTAGACTCTTGTATCATTACGTCGCTTTTCGTATTTTTGACATTGCGTTGTCAGTTTGAATATCACTTTGGCATCTTCTGTCTCTCTTATACAAGCGTTCAATATACTTGCTTATTGAAAAAAATGAAGTCCTGTATTAACATTTGTATACTAAATTTTAAAATATGACGTTAACTTGGGATCTTTTGCGTGTTATACCATCATATTTAACTCTGATAATAAATTAATCATGTCCCCGGTTGTTTGTTTTGATTTTTTTAAAGGGTGTTTGTTGTTTAGGAGCACATTACCTTATTCATCAAATCTATAGTGTGACGCAAGACTTAAATAGTCCTTTTTTTCTGAACTGAAATTATATACAGGTTTGATCAGGGCCTTGCGTTTTATGCACGGTGTCTTCGTGTACTGTCAGTTACGTTGCTTTTGAAATTACTACGAAATATACTACGAAATACAGCCACCGACATAAGAATGAAGAAAACCATGATGTTCTCCTAGCAGATACATTATCATAATTTTGTGTTCATATGTGATTTTTTAAATCTATTTCCATTATTAAAGTGTCACAATATTTTTAATCTTTTGTTTTGTATTGGTTGTCCCATGCACCTTTAGTAGTTTACTGATCAAAATATAAATTTTGATATCTAAAATATGCCAGTTTAACCCCGCCACGTGTTCAATGACCTCTCTAAAGCGCCAGGATTGTCAGCAGTAGTCTTTTGTATTATTTTGGTGTAGTTTTGTCATTTTCAGGTTGTTTTTATTAATTCCAGGTTTCTGATAGTCTCGTTGAAATGTATCACACAATTTGGTAAAATAGGAGCGATTCAAAGTTTGACATATTGTATCATGTGTATAGACACCTGCCAGTGGGTAAAGTTGACGATCGTATATTGACCTCTTATTGTCTTTTGGTTTTCGTGTTGTTTGGTTGTTGTCTAATTTACGTATAACGCACAGCTCCTTTGTTCATTTATATTGAGCATTAGTCTTCTGCATTTGTATTTGATCATTAAAATGTATTTATTAATTATGTAAGTAGTGTTGGTGGTGAGTGGATGCTCGTATTTTAATGCAATTATTCGACCCAAAATAGAAAGTTAAACAACGTTTTGACATTTGCAAAAATTGAAAATAGATATTCGTTCAAATGTTAATTATGCCCCACCTAGGGGCATTATGTTTTTGGTCTGTGCGTCCGTCCGTTCATCCGTCCGTCTGTCCCGCTTCAGGTTAAAGTTTTGGTCAAGGTAGTTTTTGATGAAGTTGAAGTCCAATCCACTTGAAACTTAGTACAAATGTTCCCTATCATATGATCTTTCTAATTTTAATGCCAAATTAGAGTTTTGACCCCAATTTCACGGTCCACTGAACATAGAAAATGATAGTGCGAGTGGGCTATCCGTGTACTATGAACACATTCTTGCTTTTCATATGATTCCGTTATTTTGATTGACCGACAACAATCGCAAGCGTTTCACATTGTATTTTTATTTCTCTATAAAATGTAACATTAATCATTGGACATGCTCTCCGTGACAACGTTACATCAATATAGAGGAAAGCAACCGAAAAGCTTTATTAAACTCATAATTTCATGGTAATAAAACTAAGAATGTGATTATAAGAATTGTATTCCTTTTTGTAATTTTATAAGCTAGGGTGTAAAAGCATCGAGCTTACATTATATTACAAAATGTGCTTGGTTTAACGCTTTAGCACCCCAATAAAATTACAAAAAGAAGCATTTAATTCCTAAATAAAAATTCTGGCAATATCGGAATCGATGGTCATTTCCTAAAGACGAATGAAACACTGAATGATTCCTAAGGCATTTTGTTCCTTTGTTTCTAAAAGAAAGATAGCAATTCAACGTATTTACTAAACTGTTTAAGACATTAGATCATGTAGAAACTATTATACCATATTCTAAACTCATTCTATGCACCCTCCATTCCATATTGTTTGCCTTGCAGCTGCGTATGCTCAGAAAGTAAAATGTTGAATCCAACAGTTTGAGGCAGCTGAAGCCGTAGTTCTAACACAGTGCCATTTAAAGGGCAACATCATATACAAGGGTGTACAGCACCAGTGCTGAAGTGCAAGCGTCATTTGTGAAAGCAGAACTACCAGCGCCTGTGCCCATAATAACAATATGCTTAGACCTAATCAGTCAGAATTTGATGTTTACGTATCTCAATATCAGATGTTTACGTATCTCAATATCTGATGTTTACGTATCTCAAAATCTAAAAGAAAAAAATATGAAATAAAGAATTAAATGATTTGTCATTACTTTTATATAAAACTTTTGGCAGTCAAACTGACAGGCCTCAAAATGTCATAAGTTATGATAACACAGCAGGTTTACTTATCGTGTCAGCAAAGTTAAATCAATTTAAAATACATGTCAGTCATGTACTGATGCATTTATTATTTGGATAATGATCTGTTTGCAAAAATTTCTCATCTTACTTACTGAATTGATTACTCATATGTCAATAGTCGATAATTAGAGATACATGTGTCTGTTTTGAGAAGATTTATTATTACACTCAGCAATTAAGGTTAATAATGGCAATCTGGGAGAAATACCGACCGAACGGCAGGAAAACTGGTAATCTTAGTCTATTAATATTGTAGTCGAACGCACCTGCCACGTGCGCGGTTCGAACTCACAGCCTAAGCAGTTTTCCTATATAAAAGTACAATTAATTCCTTGTTATGCAAATACAGTTGCAGATTTTTTTACTCGTAAAAAAATCCGAGATTCGACAGTTTTGCATTATCAAGAGATGCACACCCAGCTGCCATTCTGGAGGAATTTTGTAACTTTTAAGAACAGAAGTAGCAAAGTTATTGAACGAATCTAACTCTCGGAACACATGAAAAAACTTCACAAAAGACTGACCTCATTTGTTTTATTAGATTCACAAGGATGTCGAGATACATGGCGGACCAGTTTCTCGTAATTAGATAATAACATTGCTTATCTATCAAACTAAGGGTACGCCTCTGCAACGGTTAAGGTATAGTTATCAGGTTTTGGCTATAGTTTATGAATAAACGAGCTCACATATTTTACTCAGTCGTTTAAACGCTGGCCAAAGGAATTGACAAACCTATACCCATAGAACTTTTAAAAAGACCCATAAACTATTTGCAGTGTGTCTGTTTTTCCTTGTAAAATAAACATTGTATTAGATTCATGTTAAAACATGTATAAGTTATTGAGAATCGGGTAATTACAATTACTAGAAATACACAGCATGTCATTAACAGCGTTGATGTCAATGTTCACAATCTGTATATATCATGTACTTTACAATTCCTTTTTTTCAAAAGCAGATGAAAAAGGTGTATCCTGAACATTTAGAATAGAAAAATTTAATCAAGCAATGTCTCCTCGCGCAACAGTTCAGTTGGGGTCCTCTCTGCAGTCCGCGTTTAACCATGTCAATTTCTACATGCATTTATACTCGCTACGAAACCAGATAAAAGCTCGTAGAGCCTCGCTTTTCGTTCTGTTTCAAAAGCTTGTATAAATTAATTTTATATTTTCCGACAATGTTCATAAGTGTGTATAAAAAGATGAAGTATTATCAGCTGCGTTCAAATCGTAAGCATGCCCTGTCTAACGACAACTAATATTTACTTTATTTATCCAGTAATTTGTAACGAGTCAATTGGTAAGATAACTGGCCATGAAAAAAACCACACATAATCCCTGGGACAGTGGCTAATGTATCCAGTTTTCTTCACAGATCGTGATACACAACATTAAATTTCGCAAGTAATAAAACCACAATAAGTCCGTCCATTTTCTAACAGACTAGTTCAAATATTTCAAGGAAATTACTCTATTTTTCATATTGTTTTCTCATTCTGGAAAATAGAAAATATTTTAAATTTATTAAATGATACTAATATAAAAGGGATATAAATATACTGTTCAGATAAGGTAACTTTCTTTTTGTAAACAAAAAATATCACGATCAATGGTACTCTGACGTCCGTTTTACTCATCGAAGTATTGATTTTTAATGTGGTAGCTCTCAGGGTGACATATCAACCTAACCGGGCACACAATTTCTCTTACTTCTAAATGCTGTGTCTTGGATTGAAAAATATGATACTCATCTGATAACAATCGGCCGATTTGTAATGGAAACCGAAATCTTAATTTAAAAATTGAGAGAAAACACCAGGGGTTGACGATATCAGGCATGGGGCGAATTACATTGCAATGTAATGCATTACATTACAATTACTTGGACAAAACCAGCATTATATTACAATTACAATTACACGTATTTTGGAAAGTAATGCATTAAATTACAATTACTTTACCTAAGTAATGCATTACATTACACATTACATTTTATAAATTTTATTATCAAAAGAAACATGTATACTACATTTTATACTGCAATCTTGGGAACTATTAGATAGGTATTATAAAAGTCCTTTCATTGCCCTATTAGACCAAATGTCAACAGTCAAACAAATGTGATTAGCTTCCTGAAGGTTATCATACAATTTTTGACATACATCCTTGGCCTTAGTCTGTATCAATTTAGATGAGAGATGTTTCCGGCTTGGAATTTGAAATTTGGGTTAAGATTTTCTATAAAGTTCTTAAACTTTCGACTTTCAATTGTTGAAAATGGGAGTAAATCACTTCTGGCAATATACTCGAAAAGTTAATCTATAGCTTTTTTTTGCTTTTGGTCATTTAATTGATACTTCTGAATACCAGATGGATTTACAAAGTTTGCCAAGGTTGATTGTTATTCTGGGTCAGGCTTTTATATTTCGAAGTATACATCTCTGTGTTTTCTCAAAAAAAGAAATAACAGAAATGTTGTAAGGAATTTATTCTACCATTATGTTTTTGATTATATTGTTAATTAATTACTTTAAAATCACAAATTCACTTGTCAAAAGCAAGGAATTCATTGCTATACAAACTAATTAGTGTTTTTTGTCAGGTGTCAATTATCAATCATTCAACTTCATACTAGTATATGAAAATTACTGAAAATAAAAACAATATTATTTTTGTATGTTTATAAAATATATCTATTTTAATTATTAGTATAAATGTTCTAGTATTAAGGTAAGACGACGAAAATCATTAGTTTTACAACAGTTCAAATTTACACTAGACATTGATTTGTGTTTCATTTTCCTATTTTCTTAAAGAATGAAACAGAAGTACTTATTATCCCTGAAATTTGTAGAAATATATAGCACTATCAGACAAGACATAATGCTATGTAATGCCATGTAATGCATAAATTACATGCATTTTTGCCAATGTAATGTATTACATTACAATTACATGTAATGCAACAAATTTGGGCATTACACATTACATGCATTACTTAGGAAATTTTATGCATTACAGGGCATTACAATTACAAATTAGCATTACTCCATGTCTGGATGATATTAGTTATAACCTGTAAATGTGTGAGTGACTGTATTTATTTTTAAAAGGAGCAATCACAAGCGTTTGAAAAGAATCAGTTGTGATGTGTTTATATAAAACACAGGTTTTACAGGAACATGTATATTGCTACTCAGAAAAGAAGTACTTCTATTGAAACCTCCAGTGTCCTGTAAAATCTTAATAGGCAGAGGAGTAGTATTATCAACAATATAAACAAACCCATCAGACATAAACGGTTTATAATCCTCCATGTAACCACAAAAACTGGACTTAAAAGCCTGACTCGCAGGATATTCCAACGTATTGGTAACACGGGGTGTCGTGCACGCACTGGATTTTTGCTTATTATCTCTTCATTCTTCTTCTGGAGTCTGAAACAATCAGCCATCAGGTGACCATTCTTCTTACAATAAGCACAAGTCAGTGACTTCTTCTCAAAAGTATCAAATTTTGGACTAGACATATTATAACTAGACTGACTCTTATTCTGTGCAACAGGCTTACTATCAGTACGCTCAGTGCTTTGATTCTTGTAATTTCCACTCGAAGTATTAAAATTATGACCTTTGAAACTTCTTTTATGTGAAAGAGTATAATTGTCCGATATAACAGCTGCATCTTGTAATGTCGCAACAGTTTTGTCATCTAAATGTGTTTTTAAGTCTAAATGAACACATTGCTTAATCTCTTCCAATAACATCAATTGTCTTAAATTATCAAAATTTTTATCTATTTTCTTTGACGTAAGCCATTTATCAAATAGATCTTCTTTTTCCCTAGCAAATTCAACACAGGTTTGTGAATCAAACTTTTTATAAGAACTAAATTTCTGTCTATACGCTTCTGGCACTAGCTCATGAGCTTTCAAAACTTCCTTTTTAATCGTGTCATAATCAGAACTATTTTTTTATGAAAGTGCTGAGTAAATTTCAGCAGCTTTGCCCTCAAAAACACTTTGCAGCATTGTAGTCCAAAAAGCCTTCGGCCATTTCAAATTTTGAGGAATTTTCTCAAACTGTGGAAAAAATTTGTCAACTGTTTTTTCACAAAATTTGGGAACCAAACGTATATTTTTTGATGCATCAAAATTAACATGTTCTGATTTTGATTGGAATTCAGTGTTGCTTTCTTCTTTTGCCATTTCAATTTTCATTTTCTCAATCTCTAACCTTTCTCTCATTTCAAGTTATGCCTGTTTTAATTTAAAGTCATCTTCTTTTTCTTTCTCTTTTTCCTTCATCTTCTCCATATCTAACCGTTCCTTCATTTGAAGTTCTGCCTGTCTTTCTTCTTTTTCCAATTGTTTTATTTTGAGTTCATGTTTTAATTCAAGCTGTTTTAATTTGATAGCGTCAACATTTTCGACCGTAAGTTCAAGAGCCTCTTCACCTAAAATTTCTGCGTCAACTAATTTGTCTATTACCAAATTTTTTATAATTTGTTTTCTCATAGATACTCTAAAGTCTAATTTCAGATGTTTAGCAAGCAACACTAATTCCTCTTTCTTGAAATTATTAAACCCCTCCAGGTCTGGCGTTTTCAAAAATTTACTGGCATCAAATGCCATTTTGTAGAATTTTGTTGGCTAGTTCTAATAAAAATACTATTTTTTTTTTTTTAATACGATATTAATGTTCTCCCGGACGAGCCCCCAATTTCTGTTACGCCAGAAAATCGCCTTTTAATTGTAGCCAACAAAAGACACAAATCAATAATAAAATTTAACAAGATTCATTATACACAAGTTTACAAGAAGTATTACACAAAAAGAAATGTCAACTTAACTGTCAAAATATATGTCCAATCTTTTATCTTTTCTTTATCCGGAAATCTTCTCGGAATCCACAGAATACTATATCCAATAGGTCACAATCTAGTATGTTGTAGTTTGAAAATACAAGTGTCAATCCAACTGCTGGGAATGATGATGTCTAACGATGTCTAAGTCTATATCTTTGTCTGTGTCTAACTTTAGGGTCTGCATTTAAATACTTGTAACGGAAGGTTCTAGATAATTATAGATGTTTAAATTACGCATCTTTTGTTATGATCATTCTTGAAACGTTATGTAAGTGAAATAGAAAGTTCTATTTTTTTCATTTCATTTCATGAGTATCAATGATTGTTCCAGTGATTTCTAAACTGCATAGTTGTAACACAATGTGTATTATTTTGTACACAATGTAAAAATATATAATTGGCCACACAAAACAAATTAGGCCTACTAAATAAATATGATAGTTACAATATCATAACAAATCTGATATCTTCGAAAAGTTTTATTATTATTTATTTATTCAAGTTTCCCACAGTTTTCCTTACGGTTAATATAAGAGGAGCTTTCTTCTTTTCCTAACTATTGATAACCAACTTTTAAAATTACGTGCAAAGTAAAGTACTGCAATTAAAGCAAATCGACATTATGAGCTATTACACGATGTGCTATACAGTTAAATCACAAAAATACTGAACTCCGAGGAAAATCCAAAACGGAAAGTCCCTAATCAAATGGCAAAATTAAAAGCTCAAACATCAAACGAATGGACAACAACTGTCATATTCCTGACTTGGTACAGGCATTTTCTTAAGTAGAAAATGGTGAATTAAACCTGGTTTTATAGCGCTAAACCTCTCACTTGTATGACAGTCGCATCAAATTCCATTATATTGACAACGATGCGTGAATAAAACAAAGAGACACAATAGGTAAAAATGTCAAAATAGGGGTACAGCAGTCAATAACGTGTCACAATCTTAATCACAACAAAAACAAACAAATATTTAACAAAAAAGCACAAAAAAGCATATATCACATTAAACAACCTCGTCCCTAGCTTACTTATTTTTGTATTCTACTAATGTATGCCAAATCAACCCATAAAGGATCGAGGGATTTTAAGTACTGGAACCGAATCGTAATTTTATCATTAACTCTGGCGTAGAATCGCGTGTTTGGCGTCAGAATGTAAACGTCACAGGTAGAGATATAAAATTATTTTGTCGTTCAAAGTATGCAAAAATACAGAACAGTGAGTAAGACAAAATGAAACTCTACCTGAACACATATGGCTAACTCTAAGCATATCAAGAAATATCTTTTTTACAATCTAAAAGTCTTTGGAAAGACCCGGAGGGGTATCGAACCTGCGAACCATAACTCCGGACAAGCACGCGACTAGCCTGGAATCCCGGCTAACTGACGCGAAAAGAATTTTGAACCAGGATCTAAGGCTTGCACGCGACCACCGATAAGTTTTTTTCAAAGGAACTAGGAAATAACTTTACTTACTCAAAATCTCCACTACTCAATGGATCTATTCCAAACTTGATTTTTAAAACATTGTAGTGTATCATCATTACAGTCACAAACACATTCTACGCCGGGTCGTTTCTTGGTGAATGGAAATGGACAATGTTTATCACATCTAAAAAAAATTGATAATGATTATGTCCAAAAAACACCCACGACCAGTTAACAACCTTTACGCAGAGTTACACTGATATTTTCTGTGGATATAGAGTCAAATAAGAGAATCATGTTCAAACGTTATTGTTGAACGTTCTAATTTCATCTAAGTATATGAGTGACATGGCTTTGTCTTAATTTTCCTCGAAACATTATTATAATCATTTAACGAGGTTAATGGTTAAGACAATGTCTAGTTTATGGCCTGTTTGGAGTAATTGTTGCTCTGTTGCTGTCTCGGTAAGGTAAAATGTGTAACCTTATATCTTTGAAAGGTTATTTCTGTCACATTTGCATTTTTATTTTTATTTTTATCAAATCAATCTTAGATTGTTTCTTCACAGTAAAATGTTCTTTTACAGCCAAGTAATGCAAAAATGCCTTATCAGCAACTGAAAGTAATCTTCAAAGGTTAAAGGATGTTAAAACAGTAATATGACAGTCGTAAAATCTAAAAGTATAGAATTGTTTAGTCCATTTATCACATAAAAATAATTTGCATGTGACCACGAATAAAAACAGAATAATACATTGTGTGTTTTTTTTTTTTTTATCAAAAGACGTAAACGGGCCGGTCACCTATTTCTCATTTTAAATGTAGTGCACTTTAACCTACCTCTTTGAACATCAGCATCTATTTGATTAGCCGGATCATCATAATCATAGTCGTACTTAATCTCTTTCTTCCGAATTGCTCCTTTGAATGTCCTTGCTGTTAATATTTTTATCGATTTGATCATCCGTTACGTTTTTCTCTGAATGAACATTCTATGAATATCACGAAAACTTTTTGCATTCCTTGACAAAGTTCTAAATTGTTCTAAAGACACTCCTCGTGATAGATGACTTCCCTGAAATTAGATGAAGATCAAGATTCATTAGAATTACAACAAACGTCGCTGGAAAAATGACCAGGATATAAAACGGTGAATAAAACCTCGCTCCTATAAAAATCAGAATTGGTAAAAAGTAGAAGTAATCCTAGCTCGTATAGAGATCAGGTTTAAAAAAGGTTGAGAATACGCGTATAAAGGTGAGGAATTAATGGTAAGTCGAAGCAAACATCGACCGTTTAAAGATCAGGATTCATGACGAGCAAGTCAAAACCTAGCTCGAATAATAAGGATTAATTAAAAATGAAAGAAAATGTCGCTCGCATGAAGATCAACATGAATGGAAAAGATTCCGAAGCAAAATTTCGTCGATCTCATTAGATCGGATTCTTCGATACTAGTAATTTAAAGGTATATAGAGTAAAGAAACATTTCTTTCAAGACAACAAGCTAATACATTTGTAAAAGTCAAACTGTTTACACAATGGAACATCTTGATAATGCAGTATGACAGTTTTGGTTGTAAATATTATGCCCCTTTAATATATTGATTATTAGTACATCATTTTGTCTTTTAATATTGGTTAGGATTTTATCGTCCTTGATGAATGTTTACCAAGAAACCTCTAGCCTGCAAATTCAAATTGTTTAATTAATTAGTTGCTTTCAGTTTCAGTTATAGTATAAACCCAACTGCATTTTTCTTGTACATTTGTAACATTCGCATTAATTATTGATGTGGCGTAAGCACAAAAATGTTAAGCAGGTAGACAATTTTAAATTCTTGTCTAAATGTTAATACAGTGTTTTTTCAAAATATTGCAAAAACATCAGAAAATTCAAGGTAAATCAACATACCATCAACATGAGTACAGCATGTTTAATTAAGTGTTGCATGCAGATTTAATCTAAATTTAAGATTAACAATATGTTGATAGCTCTGTCTGTTTGTTTATTCAGATTTAGTAAATATAATAAAAATAACTAAAACATACGTTTAAATTAATTCTCATGCAGCACGTGCATCCTGCAGATAGTTCAGAAAATTTTGAATTTGGCTGTGAAAAGGGGTATGGTCTACGTGAATTTGTGCATATGACAAATTGGGGAGAACATACGCACAATTATTGTATAATATACTAACAGATGTTTCTTCAGACTTGTCAAATTGCGTAGAAAAACTTGTATCTCAATTGTTTTGTAAAACAATTGAAAGGCCTTGTCCGTAAAAGTCTGATGTTTTCGTAATGCACTCTTTACGACCTTCCATTTTTTGGGGGACGTAATTCTTCATTTTTGAATAGAATTCATTAGGATGTTCAATGTCATATGTCACATGACCCCATTTGACAAAGTCCAAAAAATGATTCAATATCAATTTTATAAATAGAACTTATGAAACTTACAAAGTCAATGTAAAATATGAAAAAATCAAATTGCTTATTTTTATTTGTTTTTTATCATGTTTTTGGTATTTAGTCAAACATATAACCATTTTGAACTCTTCGTCTTTGGGCCAGGCCTGCTAAAAAGTTGGAAGTCCATGAAAAACTGACAAAACCAAACGTGAGACTAACTTTATCAACCAAAGGAACGAATGGAAATTCACTGCTTATTAATCAATACCCCGCTCTCTTTTCAGGAAAGGACAACAAATACCAAACAATGTGAAAACAGACAATAGAAAGTAGATAATGACACCGTTATTAATAAGCTCACCAATAACTTATTAAGTGAGAGGTTCAGCTAGCTATGAAATCAGGTTTAATCCACCATTTTCTACATAAGGAACTGCCTTTACCAAGTCAGGAATATGACAGTTGTTTTCCATTCGTTTGATGTGTTTGATTTTGCCATTTGATAAGGGACTTTTTTAAATTTTCCTTGGAGTTCGGTATTTTTGTTATTTTACTTTTGACTTTCTATCATATATCTAGAAACTGTCATCTGTAGTTCATGAGAAACAATGCAACAACAATTTCTATTAGGCACAATTTGAGCAACGTACATATATCCGAAAGTAGATTAGTGATGGATTAGAAAATGTGTCACAAGGTATAGCTTACATACTAGTTAAAGAAGAATGGTACAAAAGTATGAAGACGTTCTGACTTGTATTAGCGAAGAAATGCCACGAAAATCTCTCATTTCTGTATCAATATAAAGAGCTTTCCCCACACTTCACATTGAAGCCATAGTGATTTGATCGACCTAAAAGGTACAGAGTGTACCGATAAGAAGAACATACATGTTTGAGACAAACAGGAAGTTCGATGAAGGATTCGAAAATGTGTCATGTGATAAAGCTAACTAATGAAAAGCATGGTACCAGATTTAAATTTGCAGTTGCTAAGTATTATGTGCAGGAAATTTCTTATTTACGTGCATTGATGTGATAAGACATGTGGTGTCTGCGGTAAGCAGGAAGTAGATAAGCGTCTAACGGTATAGCTGAACCAATATCAGGTTCGGTTCCAAAGATCAAGAACCTCTGAGTACTGAAAAATGTGTTACAGACGGACGGACGGAGATAAACCAGTATACTCTACGCCGTTAGAGCAGTGGTTTATTACTATAATACTGTTATCAGAATGACCTTGAGGTGTAATGTACGTACAGCATGAGAAAACGATACAAACGGTCTTGCTTTTTCAAAGTTACATACCTTATTGAACAACAACAAGTATATTAAGGAAAATAAATAAAGGTCAGGATACAAACTATTTTGATTTTCAAACGGTACATGAGGGTCTGGATTGGGTTAGGTTGGGGGGAGGTGTCTTCATTTCTGTATTGTTTAATTTTTTTATACTAATTTTCTCTATTTTTTTATTATTTTGGTCCATTTTTCTCTATTCTTTATTCTTTTGGTTCATTTTTCCCTATTCTTTATATTTTTGCCCATTATTTTCTAATCCCCATCCACACCCTCGTACATAGATGTTTTACGGAACTTGTATAAGTTAAACAAATGCATACAGTAACGAAACAAACAAACTTTCAATCTAAAAAAAATATGACCAAGATTAGACGATGACGGTAAAAACGGAACACAAAAGAAGGTATTTCAAAAGTACGCCTAGAAAAAGAAATTCCTATGAAAATAATGTTATGATCATAATCTAGGTTAAGAAAGACTTTATTTTCTTCAAGGCAGATATTTTAAAACGGCTTGGTCAGTGATTCTGCTCTCAGCTATGAAAAAAAAACCAGGTAAATGTTCATTGAACGAAAATTTTGGCTTTAAATTTTTCTAAACAACTGATGTCATTTGTCTATCAAAGCTCTATTGCATTATGGACATATACATATCTATACAATCGGAAATTTCTCATACACTTACAACCGTTGCCCTGCATTAATTTTGGCGAGCCGATGTTAACTTCCCAATAAGGTATATAAGATGTTTTTAATTAAATTGTGTAGTCCGATTCAATTATTCTGAATCTAATGTATGCATAATTAACGACAACCACTGGAATACAGGCTCCTGGTATGATCTAATTTGGAACAGGCACATAATGTGGCGGGCTTAAATGTATGTGTAAGTGTTTGGCCTTCCCCCATCATGTAACAGTCCAAATTGAGAACACATTGTAAAAATTAGTTGGAAAGCGCTTCACATATCTTCAATATAAAGGTATATGTAAAGGGCAATGTAATGTTCTACGTGTAAGCATGATCTTGTCAAATAAGTACGGATAATAGAAACTCATTCAGTATTACCCGTAAAACATTGCGAAACGTGGAAACACATGCTGGTTTTTATTTCAAAAATAACCTTTCAATGGAATTTTCAAACGCGTTGTATAATATCCGACACAAACAACTTTTGTTTTCAGACTATTTTTGCCAAACAGATATATACTGGCATCAAATATTTACGTTATTGGATCTTTACATTTACTTTTAATGAGCTAAATTAATTTAATATTAGGCCAACTTAAAAAATTATTTGTTTGATGATGCTTACCCATGCTTTGTAGGGTTGGGTAGGTAGGTATGGATTTTATTATTTTTTCGGCCAACAACAAAAGTTACATGTTTTAGAAGAGAAAACAATGTTAGAGCAGGAAATAATCTTTAAAAAAATTTGTTGAATCGATTTGTGTCAAATTTTTTGTTCGGGTAGGCTGCTTTTCAGGTGGGTAGGTAGGCAACATCCAACAATCTAATTTTTTTTATTTTAGGCATTATCATGATTTTAAGAACGTTGACATTTAAAAAAAACTAAGTGTTATATGTGCAAGCTCCGGTAAGAGTCAAACTCGTTGAAATAACAAGCTTTTCACAAGGCGAAACATGTCGAAATACTCATTGCGCTCGCTTGAAAACTGTTATTGTAATATAATGACTTTACAATGTATGTCTGAAAGGTTGATTTTGACATCAAACGTTTAGCGGATGAGTGAGAGTATGTCTAGAACTCTGATTATATGACACAATCTTATAAGATAAACGTTCTTTAATGCATTCTTCTCTTCGAATGATTGGAGCAGTAATTTATAAAACGTAAATATTCTGCTGTATAATCGCTAACAGATACCTCTTACATAACTCTCATTGTTCCACGTCGACTATGATTATAATTGTTGCCTTAGTGGAAATTTTAACCTTTTCTCAAAATGATGCAATTAGTAACTGTGTTGGGTTTTGGTAATATCTGAATCCAGTGCGACGATTAACCACACAGTAATAAGATAATAATGCATTTTAATGGTCAAATTGAGTTATAATTGTGAAAGTTAATTCATAAACCGATACGACGAGGGGGTCTTCATCTAAATTTAGAACTTCAATACATAGAGGAGCAACTTTAAAATTTGATTGAAGAGAGGGTGTGTGATTTTGATCCTCTAACTTTAGAAATGGCCAAAGTATATACTATGTTTTTGGGTGCGGATTGTATACATATAGGAGTGAATAAGATCCAACGGCAAGACTTTGAAAAATTAACAGAGTGTCCTTTGAACTCTGGGAAGGAAAGGGGGGGGGGGGGGGTGAAACTTGTAAGGATCCGAATTGGAATTGATAAACCAACATCGCCGCCAGTACTACACAGTTATGAATGCCAAAAACATGAATAAATACTCTCAAAGAGATACAAGTTTTACTTATGGTAACATAGAATTAACGTATTAAAAAGAACATATTAATCATTTCTGTCAATTCTTATAAAAGACCAACTACTTCAAGACAGTAAGGAATAATAAACAAGATAGTACATATCAAAGGGACAAACAAAAATGATAAGTCTATCAAAAACAGACAACATCATGGCCAAAAGGCAAAACGACGAAAAGACAAACAATCGTCTACAAAAAACTACACTGGAAAGTAAAGACTTAGCAACAGAAACCCAACCAAAAAACCGGAGGATATTACCAGGAGCCCCGGAAGGGTAGATGGGCAGATCCTGCTCAAATAGTGTCGCCCGTCGTGTTAAAGTTGCTGATGGTAGGTTCGTACTCTGTAAGAAGTCGCAATATGTGATGTCCAATCCAGCAAAGGAGAATGGGATTATGGTTACGACAACAGGAACATATCCGTGGTAATTTGTGACACTGATATTCCATAACTGGTAACCAAATCATGGTGGTGTCTTTGCACCGCTTTGTTATTTCTTTAATCCATAATTGCAAATATTGTACTACCAAAATATAGTACTAAAGAAGCAGAGCTGCTTACTTTTTCAAAGTATCGGGGTACTTCCCTATTTAAGTGGGTTTTTGGTGCACAATTTAAATTTGCTTTTGAATTCTTTTGCGGATCATTGTTTATTTAATTTATTTACGTTTTTCTTTTTCTTGTTTTTATTTGTTTATTTTTTGTTTTTTGAATGTTTTTTTACTTTTATCTTGTCATGTATTTGTTGTTTTTTATTCCTTTGAAATCTTCCGATTAAAGTACGTTTTTTATATCTCTTAGATATCCTTAAAATTATCAAAATATTATTATTTCTTTAGAAGAAATACCTTTTACAAGAACAGAATATTATTATAGTAAATGTAGTAGTAACCTATGGTGTCGATGAACTTAAATGTTTGCACAAAATGTTGTAACCTATTATGCTTAAGCTGCAATTAAATAGAACATTATATACAATTTGACAATAATTGAGTGGCGTTTTTAACAAATTTCATACTTCAAGTTGCAGACGGATGTGTGCAGAATAGAATTAATTAAAAATTAGTTTCAGTTTGTTAGACATAATTAAATAAGATATGTGATAATATCTGCAGAAGATATGCAGCTTTGATGCAGTTAGAGAAGACTATATGAAATTTCAAATCACTGTCATACAGAAACCACATATCCTGATTTTATAAAATGGCGTTCAAAGAAACAGCTAAAAATTGATTATTACTTTAAGTTTTTGCCCGAATGTTCCGACCGTGAGATTATATTTTTCATTGCCCGTAATTAAGTGACACGTCCTTTACGCAATCATTGGTAACTTTCACGTCATTTGGTATTTGGTGGAGAGTTGACTCATTGGCAATCATACCACATCTTCTTATATTATACATGTTTATTATTTTTTGTTTTGTTTATAATCTTTGCTATTATTTCTGTAGAGGTCAACATGATTTGCTCTACACTTTTAATTGGAATGCAAAAGGTGTATATTTTATTCCATTTTGGGTGTTTTTTGTTGAGGTCAACATGGCTTGCTCAATTTTTCTAGTTCTAAAGTTCCTTAAGTTGAATACAGAGTCCTCGGATGGGGATCCCTCTGGGGATTTGTGGCACTTTTTCAACCCCACCTTTTCTTATTAAAGTCATTGTCATTTATGCAGTACTATTATAATTGTTAAGATATAAGTTGCATTTTAAATTAATTTCTGAATAAATGACATTTTACTCAACTTGTGTTTTATTAACAGCAAACATAGCTCAGACTCTTTGATCTAGGTCATTTATACCTAGTTTTCTCGTTGTTATCCGTGTCTAGGAACATTAGCTGACAAAAGTTTTATATTATAGACAAATATTGACATTATTAGTTATTTATGAGTATCGGAAAGAACAGCCGTTACACGTGCTTATTCCTAGCCATATAGTATGATGATGATGGATGACTGCTTAACGTCCAGCGGCAAATTAATATGCATATTCAGGACGAGAACATGTTAATGTAATATGAGTATTAACACTGCTTTGTACTAGACCGACACATTGAGCCAGATTTTTAACGTGCTAGTTAACAAGGTTACAGTCCGCAGGAAGACATGTCACCTTACCCAGACACATTATTCTGACTCCGAGCCGACCAGTCTTTGCTCTTACTCCTTAATGCCGCGTGCTTAGCGAAGAAGCAGCAAATACCAATTTTAAAGTCTTTGGTTTGACCCGGCCGGGGTTCGAACCCACGACCTTCCGCACTCGAGGCGAACACGCTACCATGAGACCACTGTAGCGGTTTCATATAGTATGTATAACTGTATAACTAGAACTTTGAGAAAAAGGTATAGGTTCCAGCCTCGGTTGAAGAGGAAGTAAAGAATCAGATCTACCAGACTAATATTCACATTTGTGAACGTTGTTAAACTGCAATTACAACAATTTATCTGTATAATAACTTGAAAGATTATATTCATATTTGCATAATTTTATCTTAGAATAATAACTTAATTTTTTATATTTCATGTTTGAATTTCGGCAGGTCTTTAATTTGGTTTCTTGAGAATAGTCCACAAGTTTCATTTATATGAAAGTGTGTTGACTAAAAAACAACCCTTCTTCGCAAAAAACCTGGTACGTAATCTAGAGTTTTAGATGCGGTCTTCAACATAGACAATGTGTCTCTAAATCGTCCAGATTCTGAAAAATGTGACAAAATCTACAACATATCTCCCATGTCAAAAAAGAAGATGTGGAATATTCTCCAATGAGACAACAATCCATCAGAACAAAAGACAAGAAGGCAAACAACACACAGATCAACGTACTAACTTTTACCGTACCGTAGAGTAGGCTAAAAAAGAGCCCCAAATTGTGAAACATTTCAAAACGGAAAACAAGTTGCCACGAATACCAATATAATAGTAACAAGATGTGGTATGCTTGCCAATGAGACAACTCTCCAACAAAGACTTAATGACATAGAAGTTAACAACTATAGGCCACCGTACGGTCTTCAAAATGAACAAATCCCATAGCTATAAAAGACCCCAAAATGACTAACGTAAAAAAATATTCAAACAAGAAAACTAACGGTCCGATGTAGTACAAAACATTAAACGAACAACTAATATGATTGATATACAGCAACAACCGACTACCACTGAGTTATAGGCTTCTGACTTGGGACAGGCACATACTGAATGATCCTTACAAGTTCCCTAAATGACAAAACCACATTAAGATATAAGTAAAGGGAACAATGTTTATTTGGGGTCTCATTAGGGGGGGTCTGATTCTCGGATCCCGCTTATTGTTTTGTCAGAATCCCGTATCCCGCTTATCATTGCAATTATAGCAATTGTAATTTCACGTTTCCCGCAGGACTGCGTTTCCCGTTTTCACGCAAAATAATTTGACTTTCACGTGTCACGCTTACAAAAATCGCCCAGTCCCGCGTTACGATTAGACCCCAATGAGACCCACTTATTTGGCACAAATGTTTATTTCCACAGATTCTCAGTGCTACGTACTAATATCAGAGTACAGATGCATATTGAAAATATTAAGAGCTACGCATTTATAATGCATAAATCTCTCAATTATTAAATGATTTAAAATGAAATATTTTTAGAGTACTCATTCAAAATCACTTAGCAAAGATATTGTTGTTATGTTACTTTGATATGCGTCGGAGTAATATATCTGCACTTATATCAAAAGCAGGTTTTTATAGCAGGTATAAGATAAGAGAGAAAGTTTTCAATGATTTTAGTAAAGTGAAGATTTTGATGATTGGATAACAGAAAGATTTATTTATTTTTACTATGAGATTGTTACGATAAGATAAAAAGTAACTTGGATCAACGAGAGTTATTTTGCATCATATGCTGCACGATAACCAATTCTGTTCTCATAATTTCGATTCAAGATTTATCGTGGCTTTGTCTGCACTTCTCTCTTCTTATCGACTGCTCTTGTATTCATTTCCGCTGCATTAACCGTTGATGTCCAAGTGATGATGCAACCTCATTATTTATTCATCCCTATTAATGTTGGGCCTTTATATCTGCAGATATTGCATAATACTTAAATTGGAAATGTTTAGACAGTAAAACAACAGAACCAACCACTAGCAAGCGATTTCTTAAACTTACAAACAAAGACAAACAACAACGACCAACACATGGCCCATATAGCATGAGATACAAGCAAACACTGGTGGGTTTAAACCCGGTTTACTTGCACACAAACCTCCCCATTTACTCATCTAGACCGTATATTGTAATATAACCAAACCCCCACCAAAAAAAAAAAAAAAAAGCATGCACAGTCAAGCTTTTGGCATAAACATTGTATTTGTAGTACATGAAGATGATGAACAGTTTATGAAACTTATTTAAAAAACTGCTTTGTTAATACCGGTTTGTGGATTTGATATAAATGGTTTATAACAGCAAACTGGCGGTTAGGTCTACGAAATAAAAAAGGAATTTGGTGTATATAGTTCATGACAAAATTATCTTAACGCAGAGCAAAGGCACAATGCACTTATTGCATTTCTTCGTCTCAAAATCACAAGGAGTCCTGTAAAACGGTACAAAATTCACATACTTCGTTTAGTTCAAGATGGCCCCTAAGTGTATTGTTGCCTTAACAAAGTGACTTCTTATTTCAGCGCGTGGAAGTTTTGTGTCATCCGAACATTGAATTGAAGTTCATTTAATTTGTTTGTGTCGACAGAACAGGAGTTTCTGTGGCACGAAATTTGGTGATAGAACCTGTTCTCTGTAGACAATATATAGGCATAATACATCTTATCTTCGGGTGATTTTTTTTTTTTTTTTGGGGGGAGGGGCTGTCTGGCAGAAAATTTGTTTTACTGTTTGACGTCAATAGACATGGTTTCAATTTGTATGTCTTGTTTTTTTTTTTTTTCTTAGTACATAAAATTTGTTTTTACTTTAATAAAAAAAAAAAACCAGGAGCACGACATTTGTTTTTGATTCTGATTGTTGGTTTTTGGGAACGAACTATCTTATTTCACTTCCCTAATGAAACAAATTATTTTTTCAAGAAATTTAGAATAAAAAGATGAATGGTCGGTGCCCTATATAAACAGTATTGTCAATAATTGTTTTGGCATTGTCATAATCATTGTTTATGTCCGTGGCAAAATAATTATTTATCAAGCGAATTAGAAGTAAGGACGTCATATCATAATCTATGCTACCATTAGAACAACAAGAAAAACAGACGTTTGTTTAGGTCTGCATTAACATGCCTTTTTAATTACGGCACCAATTTACACACACTCGGATTTTATTAGTAATAACTTTGTTTCATCTGAGAATGGAATGATGCAAAATAGCCAAAATCGTCATTAGTTTATCATAAAGTGTACATAATGTCAATAAGTCAAAGGAACTGTCGAATAAAATGGAAACTATTTTTAAACTTCACAGGTAAAAATGCATTATAGGGGTAAATTCAGTAAAAAATCTCCCATTAACTTCAATGAAAACCTACATGTTCAATTAAATTTATAACTTTTTTACCTTTAGAAATTAGAAGCTTTCATATTTCATTCATTAAAGTACAAATGTAGCCCCATCTTTTGCAACCATCAAAACATAGGGTCATGCGGCATTTTTTGGCCGTCCACATGGCTTTGTTTACAAACACTGTAGTTTCGCACTTAATTCCTACAATGACCCCATCACTTTTCAATCCTGTTTTAAAAAAAATTAAATGCATTCAGCATTATATAATTATTTTTTTAACCTTAGTTTTGATCCATCTAATCAAAAAAAAAATTATTGAAAACTTTATCTACCAATCATTGCAGCACTGGTCTTCAATTTTATACTGAAAGCTCTCCCCCAAATGTGCGGTCCCTGATGACGTATATTTATTTACTGAATTTACCCCTATAAGAGACAATTCTTCCTCAAATCATACTTTTCTTGTATTAATTATGTAATTTAGCCTATTTTCAAGTTCAAGATTCAATACAAGATCTGTAAAGGCTTAATTGTCAAAGTTTAAGGAAAATTTGTACTATAGCCCATATTGCGGCCAATGTATATTTTGTACATAAAGTTTTATATTGAATGTTGTATAAAAATGATGTAAAATATATTGTTTAATAAATATGAACTGTTTTTGTGTTTATTTGAACATATATTGCCAGTTAATCTTAGAAACATAAGTCAAGTTATATTCTGAGATTAATGTCTCCATATATGGAAGTTTTAATGAGTATACCCTGAAAATACCACAAAAGTTGTTTCAAAGGCTTTTAAATGAGTGTCATACAAAAAAAATCAACAATAATATTTCCTACACTAAATCTGTGTTTTAATATCTTGTATAGATCATTTAAAGTGCACACAGATAACTATAGGGTCATTTACTATCAAAGATGAGAATGTCTTATCATACTGGTAGAGTCAGAGAAAAACAGACTTTTCTTCAACTGTCAACCATAAAATGATATCTTAGCAATAAAATTTGTCCAGTTTCTGCACTTTCCTTCTTCTTACTTTTGTTAAATGAAATCAGAGAGTGACAAATATTGTTATAAGAATAATTATTTCATCAAAAAAATTAACAAAAATGGGACGTTATGCTGTGCACTTAAAAGTACACAGATTTAAGAAGGGAAATATTCCACATAACAGAGGACTTAAATTGGAAAATGTTAAAATACCTGTATTCCCTGTGGTTAAATTTGAAAGACTATTCAAGGATAACTTTGATCTTGTGACAAAACCTGTAAATATCAAACACTCTGCTGAAATTCCTATGCACTCAACATCAGGGCGGCTTCTGCGTCCAAATCAGGCAGCCAAGACTGAAGTAGAAAAATGTGCAGAGAATGAAAATAAGACTGGGTAAGATCATACTTTGCATTACAATTGATAAAGCAACTATTTACAGTATTTAATAGAAAATTTTAAGCATCGCATTAGAAAAACAAACATTTTATCAACAGTTTATATATGAAGGGTATCTAATACTGAAAAGTTATACAGAATATTTTTGAATTGAAGAAACGCATTGAATGATGAAATAAATATATTATTTCTACATACCAAATAATTATTCGAATGCTAAAATACTTGAAAAGTGCTTATTTACAACAATATCTGCATCACAGCCTTAAAAACACTGCTCTGAAAAATACAGTCTCAAAGGGAGATAATTCTAATTTTACACATGATACTACATAATATAAAAAAGAAAAATAAGCAACATTTGCTACACAGTGATGTAAGATAGGGAGTTAATTAAAGTCTTTCATTAATTTTTTACCTCCAGATCTGAAAAATACACCAACAGAACAGTAACAATAAGCAAAAACACAGAAATGTGGAATGAGGTGTTCAGAGAGCATCAGAATGTATCCCCACATTGTAATGGCATCCTTGAATGGGACTTGTCAATGGAAGAGAAGTGGGATCAGCTTGGAGAGAGTGCGCAAAATGTACAAAATGCACATACAGATCTAAAATGTTTAACTTGTACGAAGAGGTTGCAAGTATAAAAAGGGGACGACGCGCAGCAAAAATAAATCTTGGTTTACAAGTTGATCTACAGCATACTCCGATTAGTACAGCAAGTTACCGTAAAATCTGTATGGCCTCAAATATTCCTCCTCCATCTGTCTCTGGTATGCAACACACTGCTAATGCAATATCTGAAAAGATAGAAGAAGAAAACATGAGAGATTTACAACGACAAAGGGAGAAAATTAAAAGGATAAAAAAGATACGCGGGGAAAATCCTGATGTTGTTAACATTCAATCTGACTGTGTATACAATAATGCTATTTATTCTGGCATTGGGAAGACCCCTTTTCAACCAGCAACCCAGTGTGCGTACACAGTAGCTGAAAATGAAACATATAAACATAGTATTATAAACACATTACCAAAGTCTAAACTCTGTTCGAAGAGAAAGCATACAGTTAGTACAAATGTCGGTGAACATGCTGGTCCGTGCACGGCAAATATTAACATGCAAGACAGTATAGGTAATGAGGAGCGGTGGGCAAGAGAGTGCTTTGAGGAACTAAAAGAGGATGGATTAGAAGTAAATGAAGTAACAACAGACCCAGACAGCAGTGCATACAGAGCAGCTGAGAGTTTATTTCAGGAAGGACTAACTACAACAACCCCCATCCATTTTCTTGACACCAGACATGTAGCATCTAACCATAGAAAATTTGTAAATAATCTATCCACAGTTTGTGACATTATGCCGGCTCGGTTAAAGGTGCAAAGAACCCGGCTACAAAGTTTGTTTGCTTCTGACATGGCAGCCCGTTGTCAGGCAGAATTCGTACAGGCTAATATTAGATATCACAAATCCCCTGATGTAATGAAATCAAAACTTTCATATGTTTCAGATGCCATAGTGGGCTGTTACTGTGGAGATCACACAGATTGTTCTCTATATTCATTTGTTTGTTCTATATCTAGAAAATCTCAATCATGGATTGACAAAAGTGCATATTTAAAGAGGCATAATTTTGAAATTGAACTAAATGAGAACAGTGAAAATATTCTGCGACAATGTGTCAATTACCGTCTGGGTCCAGGCATGCTTGCTAAAACAGCTAAAAGTGCAAATACACAAAAAGTTGAAGCCCTAAATCGATCCATACGTAGCACTGTACCAGTTAATGTTACCTATGCTAGAAACTTTATAGGTCGGGTACATACGGCATGTCACAAAGTCAATCATGGTACAGGCAATTCTATCGTCATCTTGTGCGAGGCTGCTGGAAGTCCAATACAACCAGGTACAAAAGTGGCAAAATCTCTGAAAAATTAGAAGAATATGATCAAATGAAATTGTAAATACTCAGAAAACAGTATCAATCATAGAAATGCACGAAAGCATGCTCTGTACGATATACATGCACAGCATCAGGAGGAAAAAGATTATACAAAAAATAAACTTTTACCAGTCACTAAAACAGTCCTATGTACCCCAAAGACCACTCATATGGCAGACTCCGCAAGTCTACCAGGCTTTCAAATAAATAATATTCACCTTAATTTATAATAAACAATGTGGATGGTGATCCTTTGTACATAAATTTCTCATTCTACACCCCATTCTATCCATATTGAGAGAGTGTGGCTCAAGAATTAAATGTTCCGGCTTCAGACAGATGGGGTTATGGCATATGTGCGAGACATCTAACCGCTCCCCCTGTAAATTTTTATTTGGCATTTCATCCCTCAAAATATGATGTGCATGCATGTAGGACAGCCTGTGAACCCTTTCTATTTTTTCTTTCCATCAGGCCACACAACTGACTTCTTCCCATAGACCCCATGTTCTCTACCACCAGTCCACTCAGTACACCCATGCCGACCGCAATTAAAAATAGACTTTTGCATTAAAGATAGTGCTATTTGATTCCAAAAGGCTTCCATTGCATTAATATTTACCAGAAAAGAAATTTGGGGTTCTCAGGTGGCCTTGAAAATGTACAGTGACAGAGTGCAAATTCTCCCTATAGGGGTAAATTCAGTAAACAATCTCCCATTAACTTCAATGTAAACCTACATGTTCAATTAAATTTATAACTTTTTTACCTTTAGAAATTAGAAGCTTTCATATTTCATTCATTAAAGTACAAATGTAGCCCCATCTTTTGCAACCATCAAAACATAGGGTCATGCGGCATTTTTTGGCCGTCCACATGGCTTTGTTTACAAACACTGTAGTTTCGCACTTAATTCCTACAATGACCCCATCACTTTTCAATCCTGTTTTTAAAAAAATTAAATGCATTCAGCATTATATAATTATTTTTTTTAACCTTAGTTTTGATCCATCTAATCAAAAAAAAATTATTGGAAACTTTATCTACAAATCATTGCAGCACAGGTCTTCAATTTTATACTGAAAGCTCTTCCCAAATGGGCGGTCCCTGATGACGTATATTTATTTACTGAATTTACCCCTATATAATTAACGAATTATGCTTCATTAATTTTATGAATGATTTAGAATTTTATCTTTCTTTTAGTATGCATGTTACGAAAAGAGAGCATAGAGAACGACGATTCGTGTCTTTCTAAACGTCCAGAGACAGCCATTACAACTACGCTTACAACACAAAAAAGTATGTAATTTCAAATAATCGAACTTGTGTCAAAATTTCAATTTCGAGTTATCTTCCTAATATGTATGAAATATTTGACAATTGAAGATCCAAAAACAACAATGGTAAACAACCACTAGTGTAGTTACCTCAGAGTATATACACATGTTTTTTTTTTTTTTTTTTTTTTTTTTTTTTAATTTTAGTTCATTTATATGTTTTGGAGTTTAGATGACGTCCATTTTCACTGAAATAGTACACATTTTATTTAGGGGCCAACCGAAGCCCGCCTCCGGGTACGGGATTTTTTCGCTGTGTTAAAGACCCATTTGTGGCCTTCGGCTGTTTTCTGCACTTTGGTCGGGTTGTTGTCCCTTTGACATATTCCCCATTTCCATTCTCAATTTTACACATAGCACAAGCATTTTAAATTGTGAAATCAAGCCTCGATAATTAATTTCTACAAATATAAAAAGTAAAGAAACTACCTATATATCATCGTTTATATATGAATATATATAATTGACCATTAATTTAAAGAATGAGGAATCGGAATTCGAGAGAAAACTAAAAAACAGACCACGAAAAAAGAATAGCTAAGAATAAAAAAAAAATAAAGTAAAAAGAATGTACAAAAGTTATGATCACATAACTTTCCTCATATATACTGTTTTTGTTCATGTCTATCTATACATATAACTGCAGGCAACCAATCTGGTGATATTGTAAACTGAACTAGAGTTGTCCCCAATTTGCTAAATATTGTAAAATTTTGTGAAAGGTCGTAATTTGGAAAACAAGACTATTTTGTCTGTTCATTTTACATTTGCTCTTCATTGCAGGGAAACAGATCTTCTAATTGGAAGGAGGAAGCACTGTTTAAAATTTTGATTTTTAGATTCAGGCAACTTGGACTGACTTTCGTTAAGACTTCACACTATGCAAGTATTTGGTGTACCGGTATCAGCTATTTAAGAAATAATTCATGGAAGCCATAGATTTGTTGGGCATTTACACATGGCCTGGGCCGTGATAGTCGAATTTTATCCTGAGCGTTAGCGAGGGATAAAATTAACGAATATCACGGCCCAGGCCATGTGTAAATGCCCAACAAATCTTATATGACAAATACAGTAATTTAAAAACTGAAGCGAAGGTAAGATTGCCGTGTGTATGGATGTTCTATTTTACCCCCTGTAAGATAAAAGCTACAAATTTCAAATAAATCTAAGTCTTACATGAATTATTTCTCAAATAAGCAGTAGAAAAAATGTGTTCAATTCTCATAATTCTTAACCCAATCATTTATTTTTCGTTGGCTACTATTTACTGTCAAATCCAGAGTTGACATGTCGTAACTAAGGAGTGAGCCGCCATGTTGACTTGCTGAAATCCACAAATGTGCGAATAATGCAATGGAATAGAAAATGAAACAACAACTACCTCAAAACTCTATTTTAATGCAATATTATCCCAACTTAGGGCGTATACGTAACGGAAAACATTCAGCTTGAGAGTTTTCATTCGTATGACGTCATGTTATGACATGATGTTAATGCGCCAAGATCATTCATGAAATTTGGCGGAATTTTATTTTATTTTGATTTTATACATTTTTTAAGCTCTTGTGCATTAATTATTTTTGTCATGCAATATAATAGGAATAACGGTTCTGTAGTTTCTTTTTTTCGATTTCAATTTGGACACAACGAAATCGACATAGTGTTTGCACATACAGTCGGAAAGCTGACCCCGGTTTGACCCCATTTCTTAAAGCAACAATGGAAGTCATGTGATTACCATATATGGGCATTTTTTACCAAAAAGTAAAGCCCGTTTTTGAATTTGTAGTTTTTGCATGAATTAAAACTAATTTGCTTTTAAGTGAACATTCTTGAGTATATAAGAAATATATTGATCCACTAAATTATGGATTAAACTAATTTTTCTCTCAAAATGTGTCTTCAAAGTCTAGGTGTTGACCAAAAAATCGGTCACTGGAAATTTAAATCGTAATTTTCTTTCTTAACTTCTCGGAAGCTATGCTGAATTTAAATTATGTTATGTAACATAACTTTGACTATGATATGTCAAATATGTGCCACTTAATACGCTGTAATACGCAAATGTGCCACTTCGATGTGTCGACATTTCTGACGAAGCGGGGCCGATAGTAATTTACGAGTTACGTCCCTTTGTTTGACACTCTCATGATCAAACTATTATTATATTAAGCACCATATGCTGTTATTTACATGAGGATATTATTAAAATAATTTTATTGAATATATTTTGATACTAAAGACATGTGCAAAAAAATTAACGAAACACATTTTATCACTTTTCAGAACTCAGTCTCAGTGAAATACTCAAATAGGCCCTAGGCTATGTCAGTATGTGCCATAATATTATTATTCCAAGAGTTAATTTAATATTTATATTTTGGTAAGTATTTATACTGCTGTAACCAAATTATTTTAACACAGAAATAAATTTCTACTTTAATCATACAAGGTGCCAAAATATTCATGAATAATGGATCAAGACAGGATTAAAATGATCAAATACAGGAACTCCTTTTCATTACTGATACCTGATCCTACCTTTTTCATTTAAACTTAAACGAGACCATAATGAAAGTATTCTGAATGTAAATTCTTCATTATTTGAAATAAAAGGAAATTAGTTTGCAATTCTTGTATGAACAAACTAAATATAACAATAAATTTTGTCTCACTGATTCCATGCAGATTCTAATGAATGGACTCAAATTATAAAAATGAACTAAACCAATAAATAAATGGTTCTAATCATGAACTTGAAAATAGATAAGAACAAAAAAGACTGGGTCTAATATTTTTCTTCTTCTATTTATTCTTTTTTTAACAATTATGCATTTTTATATTTATATAAAAGTATTTCAGAGCAGATTCTGAGTGCTAAGTCTGACTCAACAATATTATGTTTTAGATCACAAACACACTAAATGTGTGTACATTGTGCTTTTTCAAACAAACACACTAAATGTGTGTACATTGTGTAAAGATGCAAGTTGACATCGATTTGTAAGATAAAAAAAAAAACTACAATGTCAAAAAATGTCTTTTGTTTGGAATTTAGTTCGAACGGGGTTTCCTAAGGGGTGATAGAACGTTAGACTTGATTTTTGTTTTAACTTTGAGATATCTGGAAAAAAAAAAAGAAAAAAATAACAGACAATTTCGCATAATTCTTAAACGACGATCAAAGGCATTACGTTATTTTTAAAAGACGGACAGTTTATAACATGTTTAAGTGTTATTTTCTTTGATAATAAGAACCATGCTTGAAAAATCAAAAGAAATCTATTTTGGACCCTAATGGCAAGTAAGAAACAGAAAAAAGAAAAAATTCCAAATTGGCGCCAAATTATTTTTTCCGCGAAATTAACGCAATTTCAGAATGGCGGGTTTTAATATCAGTCCCATTGTTGTCTTAAGAAAGTAGCAACAACGGTCGTTTCTAAGGGCTTGCTTTCCGACTGCATAGGCTACGATACATGTGGATTTACGTTGGAGGTAAATAGTAACAGCCACCAATATGCACATCTCTGAGACTGCGCTAAGTATAGATATATCGAGAATTTTATCACGGTGTTGTTTACAAAGCGAAAGAAGCACGTCATATTAGAATAGTTTTTTAAAATGCGTTCATTTTTAGTGAATGTCAATAAATAGAGAACAAATTTTATTTTTTTATATCACACTAACTTCAAAAGACATTTAAAAAGAGTCTTACATACCGTTAACCCTTTTTTAAGTATGGAATTTATTTTCGTCAAGAGATGACATGTATGGCCTTTGTGTTACGCAATTTTGAGATAAGTAATTAAGTCACCTTGTCAAACACAAAGTGAATGAAAAGGTGAAGGTCGAAGTATGCCTTTAGTCTAGCCATGAATAGTACTGCGTATATTTATATAGGAAATGTAGTTGAAATTATGCAAAACATTTGCAGAAATTTGGTTCAAACTTAGAATCAGTTCATTGAGTGTTAGTTATTACGGCAATGTCAAACGAGAGAATGATAAGAAGTTCAAAAGTTTATAGATTATAAAAGGTTGATGGGTCATTTCGAATAATGTGTAGCCCGCACAATTAAAAGAAATCACACAACTGAGAAGGGAATTTAGTTCACAAATTTTTGAGTTTGTAAAATTTTGTTATTTCAAAATATTGTGTTTTCTATCGACATAAATTTATAAAGTTCCGCAGATGATATTTGCTCTGTTTTTTGTGGTAATCATTCATGGATTAAGGAATATGTTTCCCTCATGCATAGGTCTGGTTCCGTATGCATAAAACATCTCAACTTAAGTGTTCCTTAAACTTAGATTTCACTAAGAATTCCCTTAGTTAAGTAAAATTCTTAAGTCGTATGCATAAAATTACTAAAGTCTTCACTTAACTAAGGAATACTTAAATCGGAATCTTTCTCTAATTACCGTATGATATATGTTAGCTCATCGCATGTACTCATCCGTGTAAAAGTTTGTTTTGATTATTTACATTGATTGACCAATACACATTTTATCAAGAACTTAGGTTGAATTAATGTTGGTGTGTAAAACAATTAAAAAATACGTAACCAATTAAAAAGGTCGTTTTGATGGACGAGCATGGGAAGAAAATAATATTTGTAATGCAGACCCCTCAAAGAATTGTTGCAGGGTTCTTAACGTGAAGAGAGCGTGGCACTCTCTCTACACGAGGCATCGGACTTAACGTCCCTATTCTGAACGGACGTGGCTGCGAACTTATACATCCAGCACAGCCAAACGGACGCCCTACTTTGGCAAGGGTTTTACTGCCTGTCGGAAGTATACCAAACTGACCGTATTTATATTCCCTAGTCACCCATGGGAATAGAAGGAAATAACAATACGATAAGTACAGAAAATCTCATGAGGAGAGATTCTTAAGAGATCAAAAAGAAGTGGGGCAACTTATGCATGGAATGATAAATGTTAAAATATCAAAATATTTTGAAATTATCCACTAGCATTTTTTTTTTATTGCAGACAAAACTCACATGAGGAGTCGCTAAATGGGTACTCAATTATCTTGTATCAAATCATCCAGCTTAATAATGGTATTTACTAGTAAAATCTTAGTTTAAAAGAAGTTCCAAAAACGTTTTTAGATATAAGAAGATGTGGTATGAGTGCCAAGGAGACAACTCTCCATCCAAGTCAAAATTTATAAAAGTAAACCATTATAGGTCAAAGTACGGTCTTTAACACGGAGACTCGGCTCACACCGAACAGCAAGCTATAAAGGGCCCCAAAAATTACTAGTGTAAAACCATTCAAACGGGAAAACCAACGGTCTAATCTATATTAAAAACATGAAACGAGAAACACTTATGAACCACATCAACAAACAACAACTACTGAACATCAGATTCCTGACTTAGGACAGATGCCAATAATTGCAGTGGGTTTAAACGTTTTAATGGTACCAAACCTTCACCATTATCTGAAACAATAGTGTAACATCACAACATAGAAAGACACACTATAAAATATCAATTGAAATGGCTTAACTCAATAAAAGACATATTAACACCAGTGAACATACACTGAACAAATAAATTTGATCTATGATACAATGTAAATACATAATAAATAAACTAAGGGAAGAATAATTCCAGTAACATGTTATACTGCTGTGAAATGTTAAACAGTTTAAGAAAAACAATATGCTTGTACAAAAATATCAGGCATTTGCAATTACTTTAAACACAGGTAAATGAAAATAATTTTGTTGCTAGATATACCTGTACAGTTCAAATAGAGAAAGGAAATATTTTTACAAAATAAATAATTTTGATGTTCATAGTACGAAGAAGTGAAAATTTATTGTAATACCATATACTTATCAAAGCTTTTATATAGACCAGATATAACCCTGAATAACATTAAATAACAAAAAAGCATTACAATTAGTATCAACAGGTCAAAAAAACAAGAAAGTACGATTTGAGAGTACTCGCAGTTACTGACAGCTAGTTAAAAGCCAAAAACAATTTATAATAAAAAACAATGCATCAGAGACTAAAATCAACTAAAACACATCCCAGGGATTTAGTATTTTAACGTCATGGACAGTCAAAGAAGACATGACTTGTGCAATGCCAAAAATAATTGTATCGACAGACAGTCGAAAAGTTAGGAGTTAGCCTCTTTATAGATCAAAATGAACGTGGGTGTGTCTTTATACATCCCGTTTGAAAAGAATACAAATTTAGTTATGTTTTAATTTGCTGATGACAAAATCGATATTAGTGCCTATGTAAACTATATTCAAAGATCTAATTACATCATTGGTAAGATAACCTTTACTAATAAGTTTGTTTAAAGGTTCGATGAGTTTACACGGATCACATAGTGATTTCCACGCTTTAAGTACAATATTACCGTAAAATTTAGGATGTGAAATACCGGTTTTAATCAGTTTTCTACAGGTACAGCCAAATTTACTAATCAAATATTTGTATCTATGAAAGAGTTTAGTAAAAGTTTTATGTAATTTATGGTTTATCTGATTTGTCCCATCTCTAAGACACCGACCCATTCATCTATCATGGGTGTTGCTTGATAGAGGGGCATGCTTTTTTTCTAGAGACAACCATGCATATATTTTTCAACTCTTACAATACATGATCAAGATTATTTTAAAATCTTTATCGATTTAAATCAAACATTTTTATCACTTACCTTCTGACAACAATAATAAAGGGGGGGGGTAGGATCAATTTTCCATGAATTCAAATCAAAACAGGGTCACTTTTTAAATTAAAGTCCTCCAATCTTTACTAAAACACACATTATCCGATTGTTATGTTTACTGTAAGGTATTATCATCATCTTAGCGTATATCCGAATATTTCACTTGAAAGTTAGCAATGCATTAAGTTGACTCAAAACTGCATGCATTCTTGCTAGATTTTAGAACAAATTGAGCAGTCATACAAAATTAGTCAAATCTTTCGGATACACCATAATTTATTTAAGTTAAATTCTTCCTTCTTTGCAAAATGTGAAATTTGATATATTTTCGTTAACAGCAATATATCACTGATATAATTTACAAATATGCATTTGAACAGATGCAATTAATATAATGAATGAATGAATATTTTATTTGCAAAAGCATAAATAACATGCTATGACAATAAATAGACAAGTATATACAATGTGACAAAACGACATATAGCAGAGAACAATACATAATGTAAAAAAGGTACAATTAATTCACAATACATGATCTAATTTTCCATGCATGTCAGATAGTTACACAGTTTAATTGTAATTGATTTAGATTTTGCTTGAAGCAAATGAAAAAGTTTAAAAGTACTTGGCCAAGAACAATAATATTTTGGCATAATGTCTTTTTAAAATAAATTAAATTGCCAAGAAAAAAAAACAAAACATAAATGTCAAAATAACATACAGAATGAGAAAACTAGAAAACCGCAGAAAAAAAAGAGGAGAAACGAAAATTCGAAATCTTAACCTCGTAGCCTTGTAGCCTCCAACTTTCAGTTATTCATACATATATATAATTTCGACCGAATTCAGATCTATTATGCAATAATTGTAACGAAATTTCTTGTATTTCATGTGTTGCTTCATGTCAATTAAATGCATCAGAGCAGTCGTGAAGTGTCTCAATTTGTTGGACTGTGGTCGATACCTCCGCTGTTTGAAGAACTGATTTTATTATCGTAAACATAAATTTGTTGTTATTAAAAATTATTTCTCTGCAGAAAGTAGTGTTATATTTCTATTTTTATGGGTTCATAAGGAGTACAATACCAACGTCCTTTTCCTTTGGTTGTCAAGGACGTTCACACATCCATCATCATCATGCAATTCCTTCGTTAATAACGTATGGACCAATCAAAAACTCACAACAATAACACTCCCATAATGCAACATAATTTCTTCAGTGGTCCATTGATCTGACTCATTTAGATATTTAAGCTATAACCATCGTCGTTTCAGGCATTCTCTGAATTACCTTTCAGATAGCTAACATGGGAAAAACTACTCTGCTCGTTTTGTTTGTGGCAATAACAATGATTAATCTGTATAAAGGTAAGTGTTAATTTTTCAGGACTTTTTAATAATGATAAAAGAATTTTACAAATATATATCGATGTAGGTCGAGGTTGTTACATACATGTATCTCAATCAGTGGTTTGGGAAATCAAATATAAGTACAACTAACATGACTTGTGTCTGTTTAGTATGTCATTGCTATTAAAAAAATATGGAATACATTGTGTTAAATTTTAAAAATAAGTACACCGCATACTTCCAATTTGTAAGACTTCCATGTTCAATTTATCAACGGCTGTTAAATAATTGATAGTCTTTGAGGGATATGTCTTTGGGGTTCGTGTTGTTTAATTGTTATTTTTTTGTGAAGTGATTTTGTGGGTTGTTTCTTGTTTTTTTCGTCGTTTTACTTCTAGTTTGAAAGATAATGAATATAGGTAAATTTAGCCAAAATCGAAATTCTATCGGAAGGAAAGTGTTGTTCAGTATTGTTTTTCAAATACCAATCAATTTATTGAGATTAACAATTTATTTTCATCCTATTTTTACGAAACAATAACACATTACTGTATCATAATGTTCTTCAACACAAATGTTTAGCACATACCACATTTATAATTTATTTTATCTTTGTGAAATAATTAACAGTCTTTCAAGAATTTGACCTTTTTTTTTTGGGGGGGGGGTTCATGTTGTTCAATTGCTATTTTTCTGTGAAGTGACTTGTGGATATTTTTTGTCGTTTTATCTAGTTAAAGCAGTGATCCATTCAACAAGAATATAATATGTTACCTATTAAAGATTTTCGTAGAAGAACAGGGTTTGATTTACTTAACTCTAAAATAATTTGTTATAAAATTACAGGCGAACCGAACTTTGCATGTACCGGACGAGATGGATATTGTTCCAATTCTAATAGATGTCCATCATCAGGAGGTTATGTGGAAAAACTACCTTTTAAGTGCACATGTGGTAATGCATGTTGCAAATGTACTGGTAAGTAACGAATTTATTTCAGCAATAATTATCGTAGGATCTCATACCGACCGATATGATTATTGCTCAGGCCTATCTGCTAGCCATGAATACAAATTTGAGACAAAAAGCTGTACACATACGCAAAATTGATTCATTTGGAAGATATTCTGTGTCGTCCAAATTTTCAACAATTATTCTGAATGAATTGAAAACAAAGTATAGAAATTCCATGACATAGATTAAAGAGACATTAGTGTGCCAATCTTCAATCTCTTACTTTGAATTTTTCGAAATACTTAGGATTTTCTAAATCGACTACATCAGCTGTATTTGGCAAAACCTTTCGGAATTTTGTGGTTTTCTTTTTTTATTTCACAAATATATTTAATAAATCATTGTGAATACACATACAGATCTTTTGTTTTTTCTTTCCTTTTTTTATACATAACTTTTCCGGAATCCACTCCGTTATCGATATGATCATATGATCCGTGTTCCATTTAAAATTTGGGCACAGTGCTGCTTTAGCAAACATGCGCTATCGGATGTTCTCGAATGTGTCTAAATATTCTTATTATAAACAGGATTTAACTTGTTTGATAAAATTTGGTGAGTATACAAGTTTTTTTTTTTTTTTATAAGTTTTCTACTAATCAATTGTATGCCGACGTGTATATGTATTGCACAAGTTAAATTATTCATCTGAGAATACACAATATTTCTCTACACTATAAATTAATAATCGTGATGATACATGTATATCTTTTTTTTGTATAATGTTTGTGAATCACACATTATGAAATCTAAAAATACCGTATGTTACATGTCGTGACTCATGCATGGTTGAACATGCTTACAAACATATCTTGGACACATGCCGACATGCATGGTTGAACCTGTGAATAAACATGACCATATTTGGCTTGTACACAATTAACAATTTTGCATACAGTTTTCTGTACTTGCTATATAAGTATTGTTTCAAAACATCTAAAATAGATTTAATTCTGATTCATTTGATACTTTTCAATGAATCTATTTGTTTTTAGAATTATCTTACTGTTATTTTTGTTATTAAAATTGTTCATTTCAATAATATCTGAAATTTCTTTCTGAAAATTTTTAAAATGTTTATTTTTTGTCTTCTTTTCTGAGACATAATGTGCTTTATATATTGAAAAGGATATTATTGTTAGTATGTAATTAATATCAAAGTATGCTGGGTCTTCAATTTTGTACCCTGTTACTAAATTTTCAAGACTTATAATGTCTTTGTCTATACCAAGGGAGTTCATTAATTGCATTACTATATTTAGAAAGTCAGTATTAAATGAGCAATTGACAAAAAAGTGTTCATAGTTTTCTTTTTCTTTACAATGCTTACATAAGTTGTCCTCAGTAATTTTCCACTTTTTTAAAAGTTCATTACATGGCAGAATGTAGTGAATAAGTTTCCATCTGAATATTTTAAATCTATTATCAGTGAAATATTGAAAAATAAAGACAAAATTGTTTTTTAACTTAGGATTTAAATTTTTGTCAAGTAATTTTTCAAACATAAGAAAACCATTTGGTATTTCACGACTTTTTTTTGGTTTTCAACGCTCTTCAATATGTTCAACTTCATTCTTTATTTGACCCTTTTTAATTTTTTTTTCATTCCAGCGTCACTGGTGAGTAGTTTGTAGACGAAACGCGCGTCTGGCGTACAAATTTGTAATCCTGGTATCTTTGATGGGTTTATTACATACCACTATAAGGATGTCACAAGTAGAAATGGATTTGATTATCTATTCCTTAACAATGCAGGAAAACCCCGGTGTTGAGGGCGTTTGTTTTATGATTAGAACACGTATCAACGTATCTTATATCAATACAAACGAAAACCGTCCAATATAAACAAACTTCACTGAAACATGAAGTATTCCATTATTTCTCCGTATTCGGGTTATAATAAATGAATCAGAATCTGCTTACCCATCTAAGCAATTGAATACATCTCTGTTTATGATGGAGGTTGTTTTTTTCAATTTTTTTTTCAATGAAACTCTAGAGCACTGGTTTATTTGACTTTTTTCCTTTTTGCCATTTTGGTATCTCTGTTTCTTCAAAATATGAATTTAAATTTAGTAATTGTTTTTAATTCATCACAAAGCAGTCTCTGCTGTGAAAAATCTGTTAATCACTCATCCTTTTATTCATAGACACATGTCCTAATGGTTCTACATGTATGAATGAAGGTGAAACATGTAATGGAATGAAAGATCCAAACGGATGTTGTGGCACCAGGTTTTGTTGTACACCTATTACGACAACGACACCTGAACCAACGACACCTATTATGACAACGACACCTGAACCATGTAAGCAATTTACATGTAGCTTTCTCAGATAATCAAAAAATGTTAGGTGGAACATTTATAATTAATCCTACTTTACTGAAAAATAGTCATACAAAATCAAATAAAAATATTAATATTCAATAAAAAAAACAATTTTGGGACGAAAAAAAACCTTAAACATACGAAATATTTCTATATCAGAAAATCTTTAAACAAAATTAACAGCAAATCACCGATAAATCTGAAAAACAAAATCTATCGGCTTTAAAATATGAACTCCCACAGATTAGAAAGTCTTGAATCATTCCAACTTCAACAAACAATGTCATTTGCAAAGTTGAAAATTAATATAGCAACTGATGTACTGATCGAACCTCATTAATAAAACATTTTTCTTCTAATGCAACAGACAAGGAAGTCAAAAACACAAAAGTGAAGAATACGATTTCATTTTAATCGTTGACCATCTAAAAGTATTCAAATCGAATCTCCGACAAGACACAGATAGAACAAATTTCAATATGTTCAAACTATATTCATTCCTAGAGATTATTAAGTCATCAAAAATGTCAAGTTTAAGAATTTAAAAATTCTGAACACAAATGAAATTCATCTTAAAGGAAAGTCATAGAAAAGGTTAAGCGCCAAAAGATCATTTATACAGAGCAGAAAGTCAGTAAACAGCATGAATAGTTAGATTCAATTGTCAAATCCAACACACTACACACCACAAAATTATCAACTCTATTCAATTAGAAGATCATTCAGCAATATAAAGTTTGACAGACCAATTCACTAGATAATGCACAAATAACATAAGGGGTACAAATGTAACTACTAGTACATCAGATGGCCATTTCGACAAATATTGTATCTTCAGTGATGCTTGGTGCCAAATATTTCCAAATAAATGCAAAACTTAATAAAAATTTTGAATAACTGATTAAACAATAAAGGATTATTTTTTCTATATGTCGTTAATTTATGTCGTTAGGTTGCTGTCACATTTTCGTTTACCCCTTAAAAATCATATAAGTGTTTTATTTTACCTTTCAGTTAAATTTCTGAAAATGTTTTGATTTCAAACAGTTTTGCATTTTTTGTGGATAAATACCTACTTTCTTATCTTTGAAAACTTCCAAAAGAATAAATCATCCATGATCCTAGGTTATTATCATTTAAAAGTTGTACGTCTCAAAACGTCCCGAAAGAATCGACCTTAGGTGATCTATGATCCTGGGTTATTATCACTGAAAAGGTTGACGTTATGCGTGTTACATTTCTAGTTCGTTTTATAAGCTCTAAAAATGAAATCACGTTTTCAATTTCATGCGTCCGAAGCGCTTTTCTGGATTTACCTTCATCAGGAACGCTCAAAGCCGAATATTTGAAAGCCAAGGATGTATAAGGACCGGAAACGTTGAAGAGCTATAAACCAAAAATCTAAATATTCACTATAAGGTCGTTATTTATAGCAAAAAATATGGACCGTTTGAAATAAATGATTATGAAAACTTCTAACCTCGAATCAGGAATATGAGAATAACATGACTTATCCTATTCGGGTTCATGGGAGGACTTTTGAAAAAAATGAGAATAAATGGGCTGATATTGGTACAAAATTATAAATCATTTATGTGATATGTCTACTGGTTGACTGTAAGTTCCCGAGGGTTTCATCAGACCCGTAGTTCAACACTTCTAGACTGGCATGACAATATGGATATATTGTTTTTATTGAAATTTGCTGTAGTTATAAATAAAAAACATTTTTGAATAAAACAAAATGTGTCTCTCTCATACACCGCTCTTAATCCATGTCCGCGTTTGTAAATACAATGGTACTTTTTTAATATAATAGCTTTCAAAAAATGTATTTAGATTTTGAATTTTCAAATCTTATGACTTCCAATTTCATTGAGGAGACATTAATTGAAGAAATGCGCATCGGAAGAAGTACAAACAGGTACCGTTAATGTTATTAAATTAAGTTGATAGGATTAAGAGCACGTCATCAAATGTTTTACGGTCGTCAGATCAATATTGTTAACAAAGAAAAAAAAAAAAAAAAAAATACATGAAAGGGAAATCAAAAACCTTTATTCGCAGATAGATAGACATAACAGTAGATGAAAGATATAAAGACAAACAACAGTAAAAATATGCTATGCTAAAAATTAATAACTATTGTTTGTAATGTTGCGAAAATATGTCTTATAAACCGATTCAATGATTTTACAGGTGTTGAAAACTGTGTTGGAGGGACTTGTAGGAACCAGTGTATAATAAGTGAAGATACACATGATTTAGAGTGCTGCGGATTGAAATGTTGCATGTAAGTTTAAGTTAAGGTGGTACCAAACATCTTGACTAAAATCAATTTGGCTCGTTTAATTTTCATAAAATTTTGAAAATATTTACTTTGACCCTTTGACAAAAATATAAAAATTTCAAAAAACTTGAACCACACACTTTATCGGAAAAATTTCATTGGATATATAGCAGTTTGACAAACACTGATTTTGATCATTGAGAAGCTTAATATCTCCTTAACAATAGATATAATAGAGATATAGTGTACAGTCAATTTAACAGTAGACACAAAATGTAAGATAAGTGGAACAAATTCTATCCAAATATATGACGTTAATTCAGACAAGTGGGCAGTTCCTGTTCCTGTTCAGAAACGAGCCGCAAATTGGCTCCCAAATCCAGATGTGTTGAAAAAATCTTATGAATGTGCCTGTCAAGTACATCATTAGCGGTTGTCTCTTGTCGTATCTTCGTGTGGTGGTATTAGGAATATAAAAATGATTCAAAATCTTTGAAAGCCTCCGTTAAAAAATCACATTTGGTTCAAAGCCGTGACATAAGCTTTAAATATTTACCTATCGATCATGTTTGACTCATCGTTGTATAATCCATTAGTCCTTTAATTAATAGCTGAATCGGGTATTTCGTTCAAATGTTGTGTAGAATTGAAAATTACAAATAAAGCTCTTAAAATAAAACGACATTGCCAAGTTCCAAGGTAATAATTTTAAATCAATACAATTCACATTTCACGAATTACCCCGAATGAAACCGCGATATTTGTAATTTTCTAGATTTTCCTTGTATTGTATCAACGTTTTGTATGCTTTTGAATGGAAAAGTGTGTGCAAAGCCAAACTACAAATTTATATAAAAGCCATTATGATAATGAATTGATGACATGTATTTTCCATATCGTCTGTACAAATAAAAATATTTTTCTTCGACCAGTTATGCATGTTTAATATTCAAATAATACAAGCTAAAAAAATGCCTGATTTTTAGTTTTAGTTTAAAAGTAAATACTTAATTTACTTTATATTCACTGAGCTGCATATACTTTTGGTCCTTTTACGTTTTATGAGCTCTTCAAATTTTAATGAGTTTTGGATTTTCAAATATTTTGACCTCAAGCAACACTGCAGACATTTTTTGTCAACATGCGCACTTATTGTGCTGAGTGCAGTAAAATTCTTACCGTTACAGTTATTATAGATTAACGAAAACAATCTTTTTATTTCAGTTATAATGATGACTGAAGACAAGTTTATTGGAAAACATTTACTGTGTAACAGTTAAAATAAAATGATAAAAATTGTATAATATTGTTGTTGTTCGTATGACACATGTTTCTCGAATAACTTTCGACACAAAAACGCAAAGAAACCACAAGGATACTTCAAACCCAAAACGCACAAATACAAAACGGTTAATCTAGAAATTATCGTAATGCCGTTTATTGTTGTCCATTGCTACGTCCTTCTTTGCAATTTTTTCACTTCAAAATGCCATACCGTATTTCAATTCAAGCTAAGTGATCTCTGGCTTGTCAACACTGGTGTTGTGAGTTTGATTACCGGTTTGGGATAAGGTTCGTTTGAGTCAAATCTTAACTGAATAGGTTTGCTAGTTTTCCAGCTGAAAGTTCTCTCCAGGCATTCCGACTTTCTCTACCAATAAAAGTACTGTCCGCCATGATATACATAATAATGGTGAAAGCGGCATTTATTACCAACAAAAAATAAATGAATTATAGTAATGATAACTGAGACCTATCTGACGTACAAGTTATGCTTTACGTCTCTTCCTGATTATGATGGATAGTACAAGTTATATCATTACGTCACTTCTTGTATAAGTTATATTCTTACGTCAACACTTGTGTATGATGGATAGTACAAGTTATATCCTAAAGCCACTTCTTGTGTATGATGGATAGTACAAGATTTATCATACCGTCACTTCGTGTGAATGATGGATAGTATTATGTCGATTGCAATGTATTCTGCACTTTCTTATGTTTCACACGTGCTTCTCTCAAATAGGACATCGTTTGAATATTTGAAGCGGTTTGGACCCTCAGATACTGTTGAGGACAATCGTATGTTGTAATCTTGAAGATTATATTTCCAACTTCTTTAAAACATACTTTTAATCTAATTTTGTCAATACAACATAACTATAAACACCTCTCATACAAGCGGAAGGTTTAGCTAGCTTATTAAACCAGGCTTAACCCATCATTGTTTTTCTGAAAATGCTTGTACCAAGTCAGGAATATGGCAGTTGTGTTTAACTTGTTCCATTGATTAATAACGTTTGATTTTGATAGTTTTTATGATCTTCCCCTTTTTGAATTTGCTTTGGAGTTCGGTATTTGTGTTGTACTTTTAAAGAATAGAAAACCCGAAGCGCTTTTTAGATTTACCTTCATAGAGAACGTTCAATCTGAGAACATCCCACGTTGGTTCAAGTTAAGATCAAATTCTTTTTAAACCATTATTTCAAGTGACATACTTTGATTAGCTATTTTTACCCTCAAGCAATGATTAACACAGTTAGATTAACTAAGAGTTCAGTTCTCAGATACTGATATAGTTTTTGACATATTTTATGAAATTACCAGTCGCTAATTTCAGAAATTATTACGAAACAAGGTTCCCTCAGGCAAATTTGACCTTTCATGAATTATAAAAAAAAAAGATGTGGTATGATTGCCAATGAGACAACTGTCCACAAGAGACCAAAATGACACAGAAATTAACAACTATAGGTCACCGTACGGCCTTCAACAATGAGCAAAGCCCATACCGCATAGTCAGCTATAAAAGGCCCTGAAATGACAATGTAAAACAATTCAAACGAGAAAACTAACGGCCTTATTTATGTACAAAATGAACGAAAACAAATATGTAACACATAAACAAACGACAACCACTGAATTACAGGCTCCTAACTTGGGACAGGCACATACATACATAATGTGGCGGGGTTAAACATGTTAGCGGGATCCCAACCCTCCCCCTAACCTGGGACAGTGATATAACAGTACAACATAAGAACGAACTACATGTATAAAAATCAGTTGAAACAGGCTTAACTCATCAGATGGACAAAATACAAGTGGACGTGACAGGGTACTTGTACATCACAACAACAAAAGACACTAGGAACAGATCTGAGAGTACTCGCAGTTATCTGAAAGCTAGTTCAAAGCCACTAACAACTAATAAAAAATCATGCATCTAAGACTAAATTATCAATCCGTACACATCCAACATCCAATGGATTTAGTGTAAAGACGTCAGAAACAGTCAGAGAAAAACATGACCTTGTGCAATGCCGTGATACAGGTATCGACAGATTGTAGATCCATGAATGTGTATATGTATATAACATACTAGTAATATTTAGTTTGCTTTTAATTTACTGATAACAAAATCAATATTTATACCAATAAAAACAATATTCAATGATCTTATTACAGTGTTGAATTGGTAACCTTTTAGAATAAGTTTATTTAAAGGAGCGATAAGTTTACAAGGATCATTTCTAAATTTCCGGGCACGGTTAACAACATTTCCGTAAAAATGAGGATGTGCTATCCCGTTTGAAACAAGTTTTCTACAGGCACAACCAAACTCCAAAACCAAATCTTTATATCTATGGAAAAATTTAGTAAAGGTTTTAAGTAATTTATGGTAACGATATCCCTGGTTTAATAACCCACCAGCAATACACAGATTACTTTCGTTAAAATCAAAAACGTCACAACAGACACGGGCATAGCGAACGAGCTGTGAAATATAAACACCGTAAGATGGTGCCAAAGGAACATCACCATCTAAAATGGAAAATTAACAATAGGGAACGAAAAATCGTCCCTTTGTCGTAAATTTTAGTGTGGAGTTTCCGTTTAAAACCGAAATATCTAAATCTAGGAAAGGACAGTTATTACCGTTTAAATTTGATTTATTTAAAGTAAGTTCCGTGGGGTAAATTTCAGCAGTATATTGAGAAAATTCTTTATTATTTAACGAAAAATATCATCAAGATAACGGTAAGTGTTGTTGAATTTATCAATTAAATGCAATTTCGACGGGTCTTTACTGAGTTTAATCATAAACTGTGATTCGTAACAGTACAAAAACAAGTCTGCTATTAAAGGGCACAATTAGTGCCCATAGGGATACCTACAACCTGTCGATAAACTTTGTTGCCGAAACGTACATAAATATTATCAAGGAGAAAATTAACAGCTTCAGTCATCTCATCACACCTCCAGTAAGTATATCTAGCATATTTACCTTTCTCATTAGAGAAGAAGGCTTTAAATGAGTTGCAGCAAATATATTTGCATTCAGCTTTACCAAACGACCATTTAATTAAATAGGAAAACTTTTGTTTGATAAGATAGTGTGGGAGTGTAGTGTAAAGAGTAGAAAAATCAAAACTGTCAACAGAATCAAAAGGACCATCAAAAGCATGTAATTTATCTAAAACATCCAAAGAATTTTTTACACTCCAAAAATAGTTTATACCACTATGTTCATATATTTTATTACAATAGTTTATGATAAGCTCTTTAATAGTAGTTAATGAACTTGTTAAAAGCACTGAAAGATTAGTTGTAGAACACTTACTAGAGGCCGAGATGAAACGATATTTAAATGGTTTTTTGTGTAGTTTAGGTAGCCAATACATAGTAGGGACCTTCAAATGTTCGGAAGAAGCCTTAAGCTTTGATGTGGTTGTGATATGTTTGTTTACTATATGACTCTCCGTAGAGCGTATGGACTTGAATGTAGATGAATTTAAAATTTCATTCTTAAGAACGTCCGTGTAGTATTTACGACATACCACCACCACATTGTTGGCTGCTTTGTCGGCCGGTACAAACACAAACCGCTTTGAAAGTTCTTGAAGTTTATTTCTTATTCTGGAAATAGGTGAATTATGTACTCTATTATTTACTTCTAAATTATTTTCAAAATGTGATATTCTCTTATCTACCACATTCATACATTTATTTAAATAGGAATCAAGAGATGTTTTATCAGATTTTTTCCGTTTACACCAATTTTTACAAAACGAGGAAAGAGCATCTTTGGTGACTTGACGACACTCTTTCCAATCTATTTTAGATGGAGGACGATATTTTGGTCCTTTTTCAAAAGTTTTAACCTTTCTGTCCTGGACGATATTGAGGTCCCCTGTAATAACATGGCCATAGGGAACATATCTAAACTTCGACGATTCACAGTTTCAAGTTAAGGGAGTATTATTATCTACATTCACGTCTGATGTTACCGACGTATAATTAAAAATTAGACTTCTGCTGGGTTTTTTGTATGTGTATGAAATTATAGGTGGTTCTATGTTATCAAAATAGGGAGGTATAAAGTTTTGAACGGTAGAGTCATTAAATATACTAGATAAGTTGATAAAATCAATACCTCTGCTAATATATTTAATTTTCAGAAAATGACGTTTATGATCTTCAGGTTTGTCGATACGCGGAACAGCCTATGGTGACAAAAGCTTTAATTATACGCGAATATTCATACAGTGGGCTAAAGAAAGAGATGGTGTCACACTCTTTGAAAATATCGTGTAATTTACTAATGGGTATTTGACCCAGTTTACATAATAATTGATGCCTACCATTGTTTTTAAATATAGATAGGAGATTACCAAGTGTATAATTTATACGATGTTTAACTCGTTGATATCGATTGATACGTTTGCCATGAGACCTATTATTTCGTTGTCTTTTATCAATAATATTCATGATATCAATAGAAGAAGTAGTAGATATGTTCCTTGTCCAAGTATATTGTCATTTAGACCCAGGGATAAGCTGTTTGAAGTCGTTTAATCCAAGACAGTTCGATAACTTTACGGGAATCTTCAAATTGTTTATGCGATTGCCCTTGTTGTTTCTGGACCGTTTCGAGCGGTTGAAATCTAATAAATTTAATATTGTGGTTGTGTTTACCTAAATGTTGATAAATTATACTTTTGAATTTCTTATGTTTTCGGAAGCGGTATAGATGTTCCTGTGTTCGTTTAAAAACTCCCGTCCTGTTTGTCCTACGTATTGTATACCACACTTTGGCTTTGTTCATGTAACCAGATAAATGAGGCTTTGGGTTTTCATGTAATGTCACGGGAAAAGGAAAGCGAAAAGCTCTCCCGTTCACTGTTGACCTTACGGTATTATCAGAAGATAATCTAGAACAGGTTTGTCATTTTCTGGCATTGCACGGAAATATTTGTGGATATCCACGTGCATTTTATTGAATAATCTGGCTGCAGCAGCATTGCCACCTTTAACACAATTATAAAAGCGCTAAATTTAGATGGAGAATTTCGATTGACGGCGGTTGATTTAATATTTGGAATGAGGTTTTTAGAGCACGTGAATATCCTTGAAGGATTGGTGTTTAGTGTTTTCTTTCCATTTTGTAAAATGATGATTAATTAAAGAGTTATAAGAAGATAAAATGAGGCCGAAAGTCAAAACATAGGCTATTCTTTTATGTCCCCTTTGGTCAGTTAGCTCCAAACGTTTCTGCGTATGTATACATATAAAAATAAGGAGATGTGGTACGATTGCCAATGAAACAACTATTTACCAGAATTCAAATGACGAAGATAACAGCAAAATTATTGGTCATCGTACAGTCTTCGACGATGAGAAAAAAACCATACCGTATAGCCAGCTATAAAAGGCCCCGACATGAATAATGTAAATCAATTTAAACGGGAAAATAGTCTAATTTATACAATACTAGAAAAAAAAACACGCGCGAGAGCGGATTGAAGACTACTTGAAATGTTTATGGTAATACACAGCTTGGGTTCGTGTTTCTCAAACTGTTTTTATGCACTGATGCATTATGTTTATAGTTTTTATTAGTTTGTCGGTTCTTCTTCCATAGGAGTTTGAATGTCCAATCAGTAGCTTCTGTCTCGGTGTTACACAGGTGCTCCTAGAACGGAGGAAATAACTCAGAGAAGAAGAAGACAACCTAGAACACTGATGATTAAAACATTTCTCAGTGGTTCTACTTTGTAATATTTCTTTTTTTTTCGAAAGGTGCGAGTCAGGTTCTGTCTCTGTGTGATACGGGTGCTCCAAGAACGGGGGAAATAACTCAGAGAAGAAGAAGACAATCTAGAACTCTCTGAAGATTTAAAACATTTCTTCAGTGGTGCGAGTTTGTAGTTTTTTTTTTTTTTTCGAGTGGTGCGAGTTCTGTCTCTGTGTGACACAGGTGCTCCGAGAAAGAAAAAACAATCTGATTAAACACATTTCTTCGAGTTTGTTATATTTCTTTTTTTTTGAGTGGTGCGAGTTTGATAAAGTGATACAAGTTGTAATAGCTAGTGAGAGTCTTTGAGTGGTGCGAGTTGGCCGTTGGCCGAGTTGTCGGGCAGTACGTCGACTGAGCATGCGCGAAAGCGTATAAGACACGGATCGACAACGGTCTCCGAATTTGGATATTTTCTCAAAAATTGGCGTTTTCTGTGGAAAAAGATTGTTTCAAAGACAAATTTAGGAAGTACAAAACACTACATTTATACGCCATATCACAAATATTTCCGACTTTGTATGGTTTCAGAGGAGTTGCGGCTCAATGAAATCGGTCTCTTCCTTTAGTAGTATAGATAATTTACGGACCCTGGATTTCAAATGTAGTTGTGAGCGTTAATGATGAAGGTTTATCCATAAAACCGCTTCGGAAGTTTGAAATTTATGGGGTGTTGCTTTCATTGGATAAAAAATTAACAGTTGTATTGGTTTAGTGTTAAACAATGTTTTATTAAATTAACGCACCCTGTCTCGAGTTTATTCGATTTCCTCAGTTTTTGTTTGCTACGTTGATTTGTATGAGTGAGGCGAAAGATACCAAAGGGACATTTAAACTCATAAGTCGAAAATAAACTGACCACGCCATGATTTGCATCTAGTTAATAAATAAAATGAGTTTGAAATCAATAAAATAGTGTTGACATTTATCGACTAACGATAAATATTAGTTCAACACGGATTATCTCATGCCGTTCTTTTTTTTGTTTTTTTTTTTTTTTTCGTAACATTGTTACGTTTGTGGGTCACTTTATTTAGTTCGTTTATTTATTTCATTGTAAGAAATTTTAATTGTTTTCTTAGAAATATTTACATGATTTATTATTATTATTTTATTACTTTTCGAATTTTTAATTCATTAAATTTAAGGGACGTAACAAACCTCGCATTAGCATTCAAAATATTTTTCCCTTCTCAACCAATCAGAGAGCTCGATTAAGTTCCCGGGGAAATTTAGCTCGTGCAGTGATTGCCTTCTGGAAAGATTCTCAGGTGTGTAGACGACTAGGTAAAGAGGGAACTTTTCACCATGTGCGCGATTGTTTCGATGTGGTCTCGGTGAGGAATCTCGCGCTATTTTTGTGTTATATTTAGTGTATTGAAGAAAATGTGTATTTCGGCGTTTTCTATGTAAGAAGTCCCCCCTCCCTTTTGATGTATATTTTGGTTGACTAAAACTGGCTAATTTTGGTCAGGGTTTGCATTGAATATTTAAGTATTAAGACGTACTTTATTTAGAAAGCGGTTAGCTGGTTAAATGAGTTAAATTATGAACTGAGTTTTTGAATAGTTCTTTGAACTGAATAAAAGTTGTCAGTTTGCGAATATCGAGATTCAGTTAACTGTTCAGCTTGTCAGTTGTTTAGGTTAAAGTTATTTATAGATTGTTTGAATAAAGGTTAAAGGTCAGGGTCATTTTTTGTTAAAGACAGAAAAATAAAGTATTAAAACGTTAACAAGCGAGTTTTAAATGCAGATACTGGGCAAAATGGCAGAGTGAGTCTTTAGAGAAAATTACAGTTGTAAAAACATTTACCTTTGTGGTCTAATAAATATAGAGACTGCTGAATAAGAGACCATTGGGATTACAAAATCATCAATGTACTTTGAGACGCAGCTGAATTATATTGTCTAATAACAATTGTGTGTTGTACTTTACTGAATTATTTTATTACAGATAAACGCCTTGTCCCTGGCCTGAGTTAAGTTTTTGTGATTAAAATTAATCCTTGTTACTCAGCTTTGTATAGGAAATAACCTAGATATCAACCCATTCCCCTTGAGAATTAACTTTCATGGTTTGATATTTGGTACCAGCCTACTCTGAAATTTTGGTAGGAAAAGTTTGAGTTGCTGAAATGTCTTTTAGTCCTTACTGATTACACACCGTTTGGGTAACCGTTTGGGTATAAGCACTTTCAGGACAGAACGAGTTATTTTGTTTCAACTTTTCTTCATTGATTTACCTGCTGGTTCTTATTATTTGAATATTTGGTATTCTTGTCAATTTACTAGCCTTTGAAATTGAGAACTAGTTTTCGAAAAGTTTCACTTTACGTTAGTTGTCCCGTGCTTGAAACGACCACTATTATCAGGTCGGGCTAGTTATAGTTTGTCCGTCGGTCTGTGCCAACTTTATTCATTGTTTAACCCCAAACTTGTTTACATGTAGTAGCTTTACTATGAGACTTACTATAGAGATATATTGGGATTGTTCATCATATTTGAGTAGGAAACTGAGAGATAATCCATTCGAGATCTGCTTGATGCTGTGGTATGGAATCGATGAGATAAATAATATTTTCAATAATTAACGAAATGTCTTGTATTTCATGTGTTGATTCATGTCAATTAAATGCATCAGAGCAGTCGTGAACTGTTTTAATTTGTTGGACTGTGGTTGATACCTCTGCTGGTTGACGAAATGATTTTATCATCGTAAACATAAATGTGTTGTTATTAAAAATTATTTTCTCTGCAGAAAGAAGTGTTATATTTCTATTTTTTGGGGTTCATAAGGAGTACAACACCAACGTCCTTTTCCTTTGGTTGTCAAGGACGTTTAACACATGCGATTCCTTCGTTAATAACGTATGAACCAATCAAAAACCCACAACAATAACACTCCCATAAGGCAACATAATTTCTTTCGTGATCCATTGATCCGACTCATGTAGATATTTAAGCTATAACCATCGTCGTTTCAGGCATTCTCTGAACTACCTTTCAGATAGCTAACATGAGAAAAACTGCTCTGCTCGTTTTGTTTGTGGCAATACCAATGATTAATCAGTATAAAGATAAATGATTATTTTTCAGGACTTTTTAATAATGATAAAAGAATTTTATAAATATATATCGATGTAGGCAGATGTTGTTACATACATGTACCTCAATGATTGGTTTTAGAAATGACATGTCAGTACAACTAACATGATTTGTCTATGTTAAGTATGTCATTGCTATTAAAAAAAATATGGAATACATTGTGTTAAATGTTTAACATAAGTACACCGCATACTTTGTTTTTGTAAGACTTCCATGTTCTATTCATCAACGGCTGCTAAATAATTGAAAGTCTTTGAGGGATATGACTTTTGGGTTCGTGTTGTTTAATTGTTATTTTTCTTTGAAGTTATTTTATGGATTGTTTCTTGTTTTTTCGTCGTTTTATTTCTGGTCTGAAAGATAATAAATAAGTAAATTTAGCAAAAATCGAAATTATATCGGAAGGAAAGTGTTGTTCTGTGTTGTTTTTCAAATACCAATCAATTTATTGAGATGGACAATTTATTTTCATCCTATTTTTACGAAACACTAACATATTACTGTATCAAAATGTTCTTCAATACAAATGTTTAGCACATAGTACATTTAGAATTTATTTTATATTTGTGAAATAATTGACAGTTTTTTAAGAATCTGACTTTGGGTTTCGTGTTGTTCAATTGCCTTTTTTCTGTGAAGTGATTTTGTCGTTTTACTTCTGGTCATTATCCTGATTATCTAGTTAAAGCAGTGATCCATTCATTAAGAATATAATATGTTATCTATTAAAGATTTTCGTAAGAGTAGAGGGTTTGATTTACTTAACTCTAAAATAATTTGTTATAAAATTACAGGCGAACCGAACTTTGCATGTACCGGACGAGATGGATATTGTTCCGATTCTGATAGATGTCCATCATTAGGAGGTTATGTGGAAAAACTAGCTGTTAGGTGCAAGTGTGGTAATGCATGTTGCAAATGTACTGGAAAGTAAATAGTTTATTTCAGCCATAATTATCGTAGGATTTCATACCGACCGACATGATTATTGCTCAGGCCTATCTGCTAGCCATGAATACAAATGTGAGACAAAAAACTGTACACATACGCAAAATTGATTCATTTGGAAGATATTCTGTGTCGTACAAGTTTTCAACAATTATTCTGAATGAATTGAAAACAAAGTATAGAAATTTCATGGCATAGATTAAAGAGACATTAGTGTGCCAATCTTCAATCTCGTACTTTGAATTTTTCGAAATACTTAGGATTTTCTAAATCGACTACATGAGCTGTATTTGGCAAAACTTTCGGAAGTTTTTTGTTTTCAATGATCTTCAACATGTTCAACTTCATACTTTTTTTGGCCCTTTTTAATTTTTTCATTTCGGCGTAGCTGGTGAATCGTTTGTAGACGAAACGAGCGTCTGGCGTACAAAATTGTAATCCTAGTATCTTTGATGGGTTTATTACATACCACTTTAAGGATGTCACAAGTAGAAATGGATTTGGTTTTCTATTCCTTAACAGTTCTGGAAAACCCCATGTTGGGGGCGTTCGTTTTATGATTTGAACAAGTATCAACGTATCTTATATCAATACAAACGAAAACCGTCCAATATAAACAAACTTCACTGAAACATAAAGTATTCCATTATTTCTGCGTATTCGGGTTATAACAAATGTATCAGGAACTGGTAACCCTTCTAAGGAATTGAATTTATCTCAGTTAATGATGGAGGTTTTTTTTTTTTATTTTTTTTCAATGAAACTTTAGAGGACTGGTGTATTTGACTTTTTCCCCCCTTTTTTCCATTTTGACATCTCTGTTTCTTCAAAATATGAATTCAATTTTTTGCTAATTTATCACAAAGCAGTCTCTGCTGTGAGAAATATGTTAATCACTTATCCTTTTATTCATAGACACATGTCCTAATGGTTCTACATGTATGAGTGAAGGTGAAACCTGTAATGGAATGAAAAATCCAAACGGATGTTGTGGCACCAGGTTTTGTTGTACACCTATTATGACAACGACACCTGAACCATGCAAGTAATTTACATATAGCTTTCACATATAAACCAAAAATGTTAGGCGAACCATTTATAATTAATTATACTTGATTGAAAAATAGTCATACAAAATTAAATAAAAATATCAATTATCAAAATTAAAAAAAAATGGGACAAAAAAAAGACCTTAACATACGCATATCAAATCATATCAGAAAATCTTTAAACAAAATTAACAGCAATTCACCAAAAAATCTAAAAAAAAAATTTACCGGCTTTAAAATATGAAGTCCAACAGATTAGAAAGTCTAGAATCATTCCAATTTCAACAATGTCACTTGCAAAGTTGAAAAATGATTATAGCAACTGATGTACTGATCGCACCTCATTAATAAAACATTTTACTTCTTATGCAACAGACAAGGAAGTCAAAAAACAAAAATTAAGAATACTATTTTCATTTTAATCGTTGACCATCTCAAAGTATACAGATCTCCTATAGACAAGACACAGACAGGGCAACTTTCATATGTTCAAACTTTATTGTTTCTTAGAGATTATTAAACCATTAAAAATGTCAAATCTAAGAATTTTAAAAATTTTGAACACAAATGAAATTCATCTTTAGGAAAGTCATGGAAAATGTTAAGCGTCAAAAGATCATTCATACAGAGCAGAAAGTCAGTAAACAGCATGAATAGTTAGATTCAATTGTCACATCCTACACACTACACACCACAAAATCAACTTTTCTATTCAATTAAATGATCATTCATCAATATAAAGTTCGACAGACGAATTCACTAGATAATGCATAAATAACATAAAGAATACAAGCGTAACTGCACCATATAATATTCATACTTTTTATCTGAATTAACTATTTGAAGCATCATTCCAGTCAGCTATGAGGTATTTTTGGAAAATTAATTCTGTGTTGCCATTATGTTTGTGTATGTGTTGCTTTGTTTGAATGTAATATATTGTACCTTGTTTTATGGAGAGGGCTTACATAGGCTATGCCTGTTGCCCAATCCAATTCAATTTATTTGAATAAAATACTGTTTAAACTGCACCATATGGCCATTTCGACAAATACGTTATCTTCAGTGATGCTTGGTGCCAAATATTTCCAAATAAATCCAAAACTTAATAAAAACTTTGAATAACTGATTAAACAATAAAGGATTATTTTTTTTATATGTTGTTAATTTATGTCGTTAGGTTGCAGTCACATTTTCATTTACCCCTTAAAAATCATATTTAAGTATTTTCATTTACCTTTCAGTTAAATTTCCGAAAATGCTTTGATTTAAAACAGTTTTGTATTTTTTGTTGATAATACCGACTTTCTCCACTTTTTTCCATTTGAAAACTTGAAAAAAATGTTTCAGATTGTACAATATTTTTTCCTTTACAGTAAATTTGCGATTTTTCAATGAAGAATTCAATTGGCAACATTTTTTTTTTCATTTAAAATTTATAAATTGCTTTTATATCGCTAAGAGCATACATAGTATGGGAGAGAACAAGGTATGATAAGGGGCGTTTTTGGCCCCCTTCCCGAATAAATCATACATAGATCATTGATAGCCTTAGTTTTAGTTTCTTGTGTATAATTTGGAGTTTAGTATGACGTCCATTATCACTGAACTAGTATATATATTTGTTTAGGGGCCAGCTTAAGGACGCTTCCGGGTGCGGGAATTTCTCGCTGCATTGAAGACCTATTGGTGACCTTCTGTTGTTGTCTGTTCTGTGGTCGGGTTGTTGTCTCTTTGACACATTCCCCATTTCCATTCTCAATTTTATTTGTATAGAAACTAGACAAAACAAGGATTTTTTTCTGTTCCGGTGAAAGGAAGGTTGCCTAGCAACGGTTTGATGAAATAGCCAAATTATCACTTCTTAATTGCTTTTTCATTACAAATTAGCATAATTCAAAATAGTATTGTTTGTTTAACAATAACTTGAAGTTGCAAATGAATAGTCACTTCAATTTCAATTTCAGTTTAATACATGCTTAGCAACAATCTAGCAACAAAAATATTGCCTAGCAACGGTTCAAAAATTTTTAAGTCTGACATATGAGGTATAAATATAGCAATGTTTGAAGATTTAGCTGCCATAAGTAATTTTTCGTTCCTATATTATGTTTGAGTCATCATTATTCTTTTTTAAGAAGTTCATATTGAGCATAGAAACCCAAAAGTGGCTTAGCAACAGCAAAAAAAGATAAAATTAAATTTAACTACAAAAATACATTTGTTTTTTATTGAAAAATTAGAGTAAAAGCAGATCAGATTGGTTTATAAGAATAACGAGCAGTAAGAAATGAAAGTAATTCAACTGTATATCATTCTAATCAAAAATTTAGCAACGGTTAAATAATGTTTTTTTTTTTTTTTTGTTACCTGAAGTATGATTTTGGCATCATTATTCTATTTTGATGAAGTTTATATCGAGCATATTAGCTCATATGTTGTTAACCATAACAGAAAAAAACAGGATTAAATCAAAGACAGTTACCAATAAACTCATCATAGATACCAGGATTGAAATTTTATATTTACGCCAGACGCGCGTTTCGTCTACAAAAGACTCATCAGTGACGCTCGAATCAAAAAATATTAAAAAGGTCAAATAAAGTACGAAGTTGAAGAGCAATGAGGACCAAAAATTCCTAAAAGTTTTGCCAAATACAGCTAAGGTAATCTATTCCTGAGGTAGAAAAGCCTTAGTATTTCAAAGATTCAAAGTTTTGTTAAAAGTTTATTTATAATTATGAACATATCAATGATAACTCAAGTCACCACAGAAGTGCTGACTACTGGGCTGGTGATACCCTCGGGGAAATAAATCTCCACCAGCAGTGGCATCGACCCAGTGGTTGTAAATAAACTCATCATAGATACCAGTATTGAAATTTTATATTTACGCCAGACGCGCGTTTCGTCTACAAAAGACTCATCCAAGGAATTGGTCAGATTATTCCACAGAAATGCATAAATGCAAATCAGATTGTCTAAAAATAAGCAGTAAGAAATGAACAGTCTTTACATTAACAAGTTCGGTAAAATAAAAAAAAAAGCTTTATAGTGACACTTATATTCATAAACAATAGTCGAAGTTATGAACATAGCATTAGCAGTATCATTTACATGATGATTACATTAAAAATCACAAAGCGGTTAAAAATACTATTGAAAATTCAGTATCTGATTAATACGGTTTAAGTATTTATAACAAATACGTGTTGCTTGTGCAATGTCATTGTTTGTCAGTTTAAGTATCCTACACTGTGAACTTTTCAACACTTAAAGCAATATTTTAAATAAAGTAATACTGAACGAAAAGTTCAACGTTCTCGTTGAGGTCAGGGTTCAAGACGTGAAAAAATACTCACGAAGATGTGTAGACGAAGAAGGCGACCTTCATGAACATTTCCAACTTTCTCTGAAAATTCATTATTTCTACGACAGATTTCCTGAAATTAACACATTGATCGGATGTGAATAGTATCATTTGCAATCATATCCTTATTTTATTCAAAATGTGACGCTAATGGAAACATATATGTTTTGGTAAGAAATATTTTATGAAACCCCAAGATATTTGAATTTGATTAGAAACGTACACATACTTCATTAAAACATTAATGTTGCGGCTAATTAGTATTAGTGAAAATGAACACAGTAACACGACACATTTTGAGCCACAACCATGCAAAGTCCTAATTTATACAAAGCCGTCAAGTGGTTTCTTGAGAAAAATATAGATTAACCGATCAAAGAAATCGAAAACCAGTTAAGAAATTTAAAAGTGTCATCAGTACAACTTCTTAAAGGACTATTATATTAAAATTAAATTATAGAAAATGATATACTTTAACAATATTTCTTGTTATTATGAAAGTGCATATAGTTGCACCAGTTGTCCATATCTATGATGATGACTGAATTGTGTTTAAAATGCAATCGGAAATATATCATGCATATAAGCACAAGAAAAGAAATATTAAAGTGTGATGTGTACTAATCAAACGTTCGGAGCAGAACATTTGAGTGCTACTTCACATGGTATAATAAAGCCTTACCTGGACACATTTTTTTCTGACTCAGAGATGACAAATCTTTGCTTATTTACTTATTCGGGCCAGTTGAAACTTTGTTGAAATTTTCTTTGAATAATAAAAACAAAAAACAAACTAGATATGGACGATGCCCCTCTGCTCTGTCATATGCATGAGTATAGTTCCACATACTTTAGATTTGACAAACAGTGATGTTGAAGTACAACTGGAAATTGTTGCGCTGTCTGTAAGACACAAACGATGCTCCGACCTGATCATAAGACATTATAAATTTAATACTCTGTATGATGATCTATCCTTTAATTTATTCTGAATGTCTACACTTGCAGGAATGAATGTCCAGCCAAAAGGTTTCAACTTTCAAGTTTTAGTAGTCACCAAGTTCAACTTTCTATTTCCAGTGATCACCAAGTTCAACTTCCCGGTATTGAATAAATATTGGAAAGTACTAGCAAATCTTATTTATGGCATTAGGGACATTAAACTGTAGTAGTGCAAATCATGTTTTCAAATTATATAGCAAGTGAGAAGGAAAAACAAATTCAACTACCGTTTTTTTTTTTTTTTTTTTTTAATATCATACATCCACCCATTTCTGAGTTTTAGTACAAAAAATGACTAAGTCCTGGCATTTTGAGAGTATTTGAAAAAAATAAAAATCCAGTTGACATGCACGCTTCCATTATATGTACAATAAACCTTTAAATATTAAAGCTGTAGCTCAAAAACTGTAGGAGATAGCCGAAAAAAAACATGATCGCTTTATGCAGCTTGTACCAAAAAAAGTCCAAATACCTGGCATTTTAAAAATATTTGAAAAAAAAATCTTGTGGACATGCACACCTCTATTATGTGTAGAAACATACTACAAAATATTAAAGCTGTTGCTCAAAAACTGTAGGAGGAGATAGCCAGACATATCATGTATCTATATCAGGACGGACAAACAGACGAACGGACGGATGGATGGACGGACAGGTCCAAATTAATTTGCCAGCTCGACATTTTGTCACGGGGGCATACAAATATGAAATTGAAATAAAAGGGCATATTACATACCTGTACATTGTTCAGGTCAGAAGTACCTGTGTTTTACTACCACACTTCTAGGAACCAGTGCACTCCGGGATAAGGTATAGGTTTGGCATGAAATGATTGTCACGTAGATAGAACTTTAGACAAAATAGCTAAAAATGTTTGAAATGGCAAAAATAAATACACATATTTCTTCACGCGTACTTAGCACAGACTTCATAAGTCTGTTTGTCATGGGTCTTATCCAATTTGTATTCATGCAAGTAAAATATGTTGAAACTAAGCCTTTTTTGTTGTATGTTTATTTGAAAATCCAAACAGGAGCTGAGAGAATGAAATGCTACTTTTATTTTATGAATTATCAAAGGAGTGCTTACATATATAAAAAATGTACCGATATATAAATAGGGTGTCAATATGTAAATTACAGTATAGGTTAAGTATCATGAACTTACTTTCAGAATCAACTGCACTCAACATGGAATAATATTGTTTTTTTTTTTTTTTTTACATTACTTTGTTTTTATCTTTACACTGCACAATTTTGTTGGCTATACAAAAGCTACGAAGAGGGTTTTTTTTAACGACCTGGACTACCCTTGAGGGTCTTGCACGGTCGGTTATACAATAGCTGTTTGTTGTGTGTTGTAGACGAAATAAATATGTATAAATCTATTTTTCTGTAGATGGTAAAATAGAAAATTTTCAAGTGCAAAATATATTTGAGGAAATAAACAATATACTTCAGAATTACAAAGAGTTTGAATTTATTAAGACCTTATTATAAAATTCATTTGTAAGATTTAATTGAATATTTGAAAATAATAATGAATGGACATTAATTCATCATATTTCAAGGGACAACACTCTGTATTTTGTCTGCACTGTGGTAGACTTTTTTGCCTGGGTTTAATTACACGTACAACATATTATTTTTAAGATAGTGACATGTCTTGATGACTGGATACGATGTAAAAGCTATTCGTTTTTGATATTCTGATTAATTGTGGACCCCGGAATAATCTCGTAACCCGTGCCGTTTCGTCTGACGTATTATATGGACTTGTCAAAATTGTAAACAATCGGATTATTTTCAAAATTTAAGACACGACCGCCAACGTAGACCACCATGATATTTTATTAAATGAGAGATACATGAGTAGAGTTGATGGTTGAAAATTTCAGGATGGTCTACCTTGGCGCTGATGTCAAATTTCGTCTCCAAACATGACTAAATTGTAGATTTTTTACACTTTTCGTCGTTCGCAGCCTTTCAGGGTCTATGTTTGCACAGTTTTGAACACAAAACACAATAAAATATGGTGATACGTGGACGAGCAGATACTGCAGTTCATTCCACAGGCGGGATAGGTTTCAACTTCAAAGTTTCAAAATTCTGGAAAAGGAGGGGGAAAGGGAGGGGCTTATCATATCTTGTCCTTTCTATTATGAAAATAATTAAGCAAAACGAAAGTAAAATTGTTACCGTAATTGGCATATTTATAGCTTTGTCGGTACGTCTTTACGTTCTCAAACGTCCCAAAAGAATCAACCTCAGATCATCCATGATCCTAGGTCATTATCAATGAAAAGGTGTGCGTCTCAAAACGTCCCGACAGAATCGACTTCTGGTCATCCATGATCCTAGGTCATTATCAATGAAAAGGTGTGCGTCTCAAAACGTCCCGACAGAATCGACTTCAGGTCATCCATGATCCTAGGTCATTATCACTGAAAAGGTGTACGTCATAAATACATGCGCATTACAGTTCAATTTCGTTTTATAAGCTCTAAATTTTCAATATGAGTACGTCATCTATAGAATTTTATGAAACGTTTGAAAAAAAGATGATTATAATCGAATCACGAATATAAGAATAACATGACCTATTCTATTTTTAACGGGTTTACGGGAGGACTTTTGAAAAAAGCTGAAAATAAATAGGCTGATATTAGTACATATTTATAAATCATTTATGTAATACGTCTTCTGGTTGACTGTTAGTACCGATGGTTTCATCAGCCCCGTAGCTCAATACTTTTGGACTGGCATGGCAATATGGATGTCTTGTTTATTGAAATTTGCTGTAGTTATACATTGTAGAAAACCATTTTGAATAAAAAGAATGTATATCTCTCATACACAGCTCTGATTCCCTGTCCGGGTTTGGCTATAAAATGGTTCTTTTTTTTTTAATATAATAGCTCTCAAAAATGTATCTAGAGTTAGGATTTTCAAATCTTATGACCTCCAATATCATTGAGGAGACATTAACTGAAGAAATGCGCATCGGAAGCAATAAAAATAGGTACTGTTAATGTTATTAAATTAAGTTGATAGGATTAAGAGCACGGTATCAAATGTTTTACGGTCGTCAGATCATTGTTGTTAACAAAAAATTTAAAAAAAAGAAAATACATGAAAGGGAAATCAAAAACCTTTAGTCGTAGAAAGATAGACATAACAGTAGATGAAAGATAAAAAGACAAACAACAGTAAAAATATGCTGTGCTAAAAATTGGATAACTATTGTTTGTAATGTTGCCAAAATATGTACTATAAACCCATTTAATAATTTTACAGGTGTACCGAATCCTGACTGTAATTGAAGAAACTATTGTCTTGATGATGAAGATGAATATGATTTGGAGTGCTGCGGATTGAAATGTTGCTCGTACGTTTAAGTTAACAAACCAAATAATTTGATTTTCGTGCACACTATGTATCACTCTTGTTGGATAACATCAACATTATGCTCAAGATGAGTAAACACACGTGCATGTATCTGTACATGTAGATATGCAATATAATTGATATGATAGAGATTGAATGTGACAGTCTAAACAGAATAATGATAGATAGCGTACAGTCAATTTAACAGTAGACACAAAATGTAAGATAAGTGACAGAACCCCTATCCAAAACCATGGTCTGAATTCAGAACATCATTTGCTGTTGCTTTTTGTCTTGATCTTCGTGTGGTGGTTTTAGAAATACAGAATTGATTCAAAATCTTTGTTAGTCTCCGTAAAAAAATCACATTTGGTTCAAAGCCGTGGTTATATAAAGTTGGACATATTTTAAAGAAACTTGTTTAAGCTTAAAATATTTACCTATCGAACATGTTTGTCTCATCGATGTATAATCCTTATGCCCTTTAATTTTTAGCTGAATCGGGTATTTCGTTCAAATGTTGTGTAGAATTCAAAATTACAAATAAAGCTCTTAAGGGGGTACCCAACTCTGTAACTAAAATAGATTTAAAATAGCCATTATGATAATTAATTGATGACATGCATTTTCTATATAGTCTGTACAAATAAAAATGGTTTTCTTGGACCACTAATGCATGTCTAATATTCAAGTAATACAAGCTAACAAAATGCTTGATTTTTGCTTTATTTTAAAAAGTAAATACTTAATATACTTAATATACTTAATATTTTGTAATTTTTCCCCACCCCTAAACCATATATATTCCTGTTTGTCATATCTCAAAAGATTTGAATAATATATAGGGTCAGTCCCCAGGGGTTCCCCCATCCCAAATGTTCAAATATCGTGTAAATGGTCGAGTTCCCTACCCCTAAACCATATATATTCTGACTTGTCATACCAAGATGATTTAAATGATATACAGGGGGGGTCATCCCCACCCCCCGTCATTTGAATTTGTTCAAATATCTTGTAAATGGTCAAGATCCCCACCCCTAAACCATATATATATAACTGTTCGTCATTTCACGAAGATTTGAATGATATACAGGGTCAGTCCCCAGGCGTCACTAATACATATCACTTTACTGAACCAAACCAGGTGACCCTGGGAATGACGAGTTATGTTAGTTTCGTTTGGGAGACTTCGTAACAGCATCCTGTTACAATCATTTCTTGCTCTTTAATTGAACCTATATCCGCACGTTGTAATTAGATACCACAAGAATAATAGGAGATACAGTTCCGCTGCTAAAAGGGGAATAGAAATATGGTCACTTGGTCATTAGTCGTCATTAGTCGTCCGGTAAAAAAAAAACATTGATTAAGAGGGAGTTTTGTTTGGCATTGTGGGATGCTTAAATACGCATTCGTATCTGGTTTACGTTGGAATGATGACGTTTCATCCGATGCCTGATGTGGGGAGAGTGATAATCCTTGAAACGACTTTCTGTACGGTCCGTCCATGGATGTCGCTAGGCAAAATTTGTGTTCAAATCCCAAATAATCTCTCTTTCAAAGACAGTTAGGTTGTATCACAAGTCTAGTCTGGAGAAGACTTGTCAATAGGTCTGCAGCAGTCTTAAAATGCAAAATTAGGTCTGGTCTATAGCTACAACAAATGATTTATTTTTGCAGAATAAATTAACCAAAGACATTTAAAGCAGACAAGCAAGTTAACTTCATTTGTTGTAGTTATAGACCAGATTGGGTTTATAATTTAAAAAGTTACCCTTTCATTTGAACAACAGTATACTACTGTTGCTTTTATTAATGATAATTATCATGTAAAGAAAAACCTACGGCTGATCAGCTAAACCTCTTGAAACAAGTGATACATGTACACTCCTTTTATATAAATAACGGCTTGTAAAACATTTTTTGCATTTAATACCATTGCCATTGGGTCGGCCCCGTCCCTGATGCTATTATACCCTCGATTTACCATCCAACCAGTATATAGTGTTTCCTTACCATTAGAAAACAATATCAGTCGTTATGGATCATAGATGTAATCAATTTACTCTTTTGTCCGCTTTACTTATATATATTCGCTTTATACTTATATATATTCGCAGGAAAACAAATTTTAAAAATCCATTTTTTCAAGTCAACATTTTTTGTTTTAATTTACATTTTTGTTAACATATGATATTTACAAATTCTGACTATTGTTTTCATAAAATGTTGGGTTTATAATTTAAAAAGTTAATCTTTTATTTCTCTTTGTTAAGTTTATTTTTTTTAAGTGTTTTAAAACCACTTGATGGATTAAGTATGTAAAGTGTAACAGATTTCCAATCAAAGCAAAACCATTGTACATGTGGTTTATATGTCTATTTTAATAAATCACTATATTGTATATGTCGTCATAATTACGGTAGAAAAAATAGAATATCAATAAACAAGTGAATTCAAAATGTTTAGAATTCACTTTCACAGTTTCTGTCTTTCGTATATGCGCAGTACTGATAAATTTCCGTTTTTTTATGGTTTTGCCAAGTGTGTATTTTTCACAACTTGTCAACAATGTAAAACGAACGAATTACTATGTTTGATATATGTTTTATGGAGATATATTGCAGGAGGTCCGGTAATGGCACATTTTTTTTTAAAACAAAAACTATTTCACAATACGTTTGTTTGTAAATTTCAATTTCATTGAAGTATTTAATCACTAGTTATAACTTGTAATTGCAACTATTTCATGCCATTTTTGTGCATAGAACCTGGTTATATAAATGAAATGTACATAAATGTACATCATTTGAAATTCCAAAATATCATAATGATTGTGTCTCATTTTTAAATGCCAATAAAAGGAGATTTTTGAAATATTCCAAAAAGATAGCAACCGATTAATATTGTTTTATCTGTAAGGAAACCAATGTGTTTGCTATGAATTATTGATACTTATATGAAAGATGTTCCTAAAAAAGACAGCTTCATGTTTATCGAATGGAATAAAAAGATGGCGCATTATAATTATCATCCGACAAACCGCACTGACTAAGCGATCTTTGTCGTGTTTTTTGCTTGTTTGTCATATTTGACTTTTTACAAAAACGAATTTGAATAATCTTGTATGTTTGATCAACTTGACGAATTTTCATGTAAATCATTAAAAGATTTCTATGTACCCACTTATATTTATGATTGACATTTCTAAAGCACATGTATTGCACAATATAATCTGTGTGATACTTTATTCTGTGTATATGTTACAGTGAATTTGTATAATCAGGGATTATGTAGAATCCCTAAAATTTTCAGGGATTATGTAGAATCACTGGTTAGTTTAGGAATTATATATAATCACTGAAATTTTCAGGGACTATGTAAAATCACTAGAAAAAACGTCAGGGATTATGCATAATAACTGAAATGAAGAAACAGTTTTGTGTATAAAGAAAATGAATGAAAGTTAAAATAATTTATTCTATCAAATCAAATTAAACATGTTAAAACTTCATAATAAACATGATTTGTAAAATGTTAAGCACAATACATGTGTTTATTAAAATGTTTGGCATAATTTATTAAAATGTTAAGCACAATATATGAAAATGATAACCTTATTAATATATATAATTAAAGTGTTAGGCATAATATTTTAAGATGTTACACAAAATGAAAATATTAAGCACTAGATATTAAAATGATAACCTCAATATATATTAAAATGTTACACAATGTATTAAGATGTTAAGTACAATATATTAAAACAATCATTAAATAAATTTGGATGGCATCGACTATTGCACATTTGACCTGCTTTTCTACAGGCACTTCTAATTGATTGGCATTTTTTTTTACCACATTATCCATATTAAAAAAAAACCTTGTCCTTCACATATCGAATCAGAATTTATGGAACTAGTAAGAGAAATAAAGTTTTCAATACAAACATCTGAAGGTACCCCCAAAAAAAGGAAACAGCAGCCTCGAACTGATTTTTGGTGTAAGATCCGAGCAGAATTTTATTGTATTAGTTCTCTCAGTTTGAATGTCATGTTCATTTATCCCTCTTTGCACAACGCCTCCCATCCCAACGAATCAATCACTGATTTGTTATAAAAAAAAGTAGTATACTTATGAGACGCAAATAGTATAAATGTGCATATTATAAATGGTTCTTTTGTTTTTGTATATCTAATTTTTACAGCTATTTCTTTACACAAAATATTTTTTTCTTCAGAAATTTAAGATTATGTTTTTTTTTAGATCTATGCCCAATAACCTCCACCCTCTCCTATAGTAATGAATAATGCTGTAAAGAGTGTAAAATGTAAGAAATATAAAGGATAGTAGCAGCATAAAACAATTTAAATATTTACTTTGTCAGCAGAAAGTAATATTTTGTCTTCTTTACTCGGAGTTCAGTATTTTTGTGATTTTACTTTTTACTAGGTTCTTTTGTCATCAAAGTAAAAAATACCACTGTATTTGTTCCTTGACCATATCTTGTATTTTGTTTTTTTTCCTCTGCCATTATCATTTGCTTGTGAAATAATGTGGTTCAACAGTTGAATAAAATATCGCTGGTAAAACTGTTCACTTAATTTGATTTTTTTATTATTGATAATCCCTGAAATCGTATTAGGAAATTTGTAAAATAATAAGTAAAATGTTCAGTGATTATGTAAAATCACTAGTCAATATCAGGAATTATATATAATCACTAATGAGTTAAGTGATTCTACATATTCCCTGAAAAATCAGGGATTCTACATAATCACTGATTATACAAATTCACTGTAACATATACGTTATGCTTTGTCATACTGATGTACCTGTCAAATTGTACAACACAAATACATTCTTGTTTTTTTTTTTTTCTTAAAATATATACGAAATTGTTACATTATATTTACAACAGTATGCACAAAATGATTTATTTTTTCAAATTATTGATAAATATGTGATTTAAGAGTATTTTCAGTTTTTAACAAGAAGTTTTCGTACTGTTTGGTAAATAACTATGGGAATACTAAGGGAAGATGTATATTCAAATAATGAATATATTCAGCTCAATCTTTTGTTTTGACTTTCTATTATATAACGTCTTCTATGATTTTAAATTGACATCTTGTGAAAAACAATTAACCTTCGTGCTTGTGAATTAATTTTTCTCGCCTAAAAGCTTTCTCTTGTTCCTAGCTAGGTGAGCACATGTCTTGTGTATTTTGTAAAATATGAATCTTTAACATATATGTGAAACGTGAATTTCTTGATAAGGTAAAACTTGATGAAAGTGCAATAAGAAATAACAAAATACAAAATACAAAACACATCTTTTAGGTTTTATTAGATCTGTAATGGCTGACGTCATTGCTGCAGCTCTGTATAGTTACTTTCCATATCCACCGCTTTCAGGACAATCACAAAAACATCGGTCGTTGTGGACACATCTAGAATTCGTTACACTGCAACCTTTTGATTGACAGACAGAGTAACAACCATCTAAGTTAAAGCCAACGTCTAATTCGGGAAAACATGATTGTGTTCTATCTCTTGCATAGCCTATAAACATTAAATTATTAGATTAACTGACCCACCTGTAAAGCAGACACTTACTTTCATTTGTTCAATGTTGCATAGAAATGTTTCTCTTACTACAACAACAATGATTTGCTCTTTGAATAAACATTACAGAAATGGCTGAAGGAGTTGATTAACACCAGATATATATGAAAACATTATTGTAACTAGATTGTGACCAGTAATGACTTAAAACTTCAAGTTTTTAAATTTATTTTAGGCAGATTTGTTATCATATAAGGATGCACAGTTTGATTTTTCCTTCGATATTTTCATTTTTCGGTGATGAGTAACCGCTTAGATTCATCTCTCAACCAAACACAAAAATAAATAAATAACTAGAGCTCTACAGAGTCACTGTCGCACACCTAGGTCTATGTGCATATTCAACAAAGTACACTCTCCAACATTGTAGACAAGAATAGAATTCATGACACAAATCTCTTTTTGCTGATCATTTTGTCTGTTTAGTTTTTCTTCATCTACTTCAGTGTTTGCTCAAAAACAAAAGAGGGTAAAGAATCCTTATTTAAGAGCAATCACTCCTGAAGATTGACAGTCTAATAACGAAATCGACAAAATTTGACTTGTTTGTAAACAATACCAAAAATCGTCAATTAAGAGCAATACCTCCAATAAAAGTTATCGGACAATTTCCGCCATATTGTCTTAATTGTAGATCTTGTCTTGATAATTTTTTTCTTTTTTGAGGTTCTATTTATCTATTCTAGTTTTAAGCTATAAGGCAAAAATGTAAAAAAATCGTAAAAATCGTCATCAAAGGGCAATAAATCTAAGAAGGAGTCGACTGATGATTTCGATCATAATGATAATTGTAGGTCTTGCTGATCATTTGTGCAACTTAAAGTTTCTCTCTATTTATCATAGTTTTCAAGATAATAGGCAAAATTTTAAAAAAGAGGTAAAATTTGTGATTTAAGGGCGATAACTCCTTTAAGAAGTTGCCTGACAGTTTTGACGTAAAAAACAAGTGACAGAGCTAAACATTCTAAACATTTCTGCCACTGTCAGATTTCCTCTATTTGTAACGGTTTTCAAAATAATAGACAAAATTTGCATTTTACCCTATGTTCTATTTTAAGTCATATCAGCCATCTTGGTTGGCAGGCGGGGTCACCGGACACATTTTGAAAATTAATATTACTCTAATGTTGATGATGGCCAAGTTTGATTTATTTTGATCCAGTAGTTTCAGAGAAGATTTTTGTAAAAGTTAACGGTTGACGACGACGGACGACGGACTCCAAGTGATGAGAAAATTTCACTCGGCTGTTTTGGCCATGTGAGCTAAAACGGATTCATTATATCAATATTATCTTTTAGAATAAATCCGAAATAATTTTGATGAAAAATGATAAAACCAAGTGCTTGTAGCTATATTGGTCATACAAATAAGACATAAGTGCAAAATAGAAAAAAGGTACAATTTGAGAATGTGTTCGCACTAAATGGAAACAACTTCTCATACTGTAGAATAATGTTGATATAGAAAGCCCACCCGCGACGAAATATTATTAAATAGCTCAAGAAGGAACAAAATGTATATTACCTGCTAAGCATAATGCTGATACAACTGCTAAAACCAAGAATTTCATTTCTTTTCCTAAAAGTAAATTATGAGTATTCATAAATAAAGGCTTTCAAAACCATGATTGATTATATTTAATTATATTGTATTGCGTATTACGCCTGATATCAGAGAAATTAAAAGAATGTAAATAACTTTATAAAGTTTATGCAGTTAAACGAATTAAAAAATCACGGGTTGCTTATTATATTCATATTTCATATAAAAATAAGGAGATTTGGTATGACTGCGAATGAAACAACCATCCATCAAAGTTCAAATAAAGTAAATGTAGGCAATTGTAGGCAACCGTATATTCGTTTGCCAAGCTGAATTATTAATTCCATATTTTATCGTCCAAATAACTATGAAATTATTTTTCCATGTGTTGTATAAGGTGCCATGTAGTTGGTCAATTTGGTGTGCTATACAAAAACAATTCAAATATTATATCTGGAGATGAATTATTTTGTAGTTACCACTTGGAACGGTAAATCTAGCTTATTTTATTATATAAAGTAACAATTGAAATATAGTACATTTATTCACTCCTCACCTCTTTAGCATTATTTCACCTTCCGTAATATCGCTATATATTTTGTCTGTGAAGATTAAAAGGTCCCAAACGTATTAGTCATGGTCCACACACTGTAAAAATTTGCAAAGTTTACATAAAAAATTAGAAGAGAGCGGAATGAAGGGCTGTAATTCGGAAAATCATAGTTATTGGAAAAGAGGCTTAAGTTTACCCTGGGAGCTTACCAACTATTGATTCTTTAGATGTTGTTGATAAGGTTCTTCACATAAAACATGTACAAAGAGCATGGTAAACACACATACGCCCTCTATAGCTGAATTTATAATGCCGCAAAAGACAAGTCAAGGAATGACTAGCCTACAATACTCCAGTAAACCATGAGGATACCGAAGAGCAATCAATGTTAATTTTAAAGGTATAAAACTAAATAAAGGTTTGACTTACCTGTGACTACTCTTGATCTGTTTATCTACATGCACATTTGGTAGACTTGCCTTTCTTCTTTTATACAGATACATACTTCATTGCCAACCTGTTGCATTTGATTTATAATGATATTAAAATGTCCAACGGTTATGTCTGCAATTAGAATATGCATCAGACATGGGTAGCAGCTGTGTCTATTTCTGATATTTGTAACGTGTTAATAGCCTAGGTTTCAGGGTTTTAGTTATAAAACAATGTCTTGTATATGAGACAACACTTTCAGTTCTAAATATATAAAATACTAATAAATTAAGTTGCATTATATAATATCAATCGTTTGCTCACAATGATAAAATGATGTATGCATGTTTATGTATATTAATACATGCACTAAAAATCATACATTGTATTGAAAAAAGTATACTTTTTTTTAGGTCTTTTCACTTTTCTATGGAAAGACTGATTGTATTTGTTCTGATTATTATTAGGTCTTTCCACTTTTCTGTGGAAAGACCAATTGTATTTGTTCTGATTATTATTATTAGGTCTTTCCACTTTTCTGTGGAAAGACCTTTTGATTTTGTTCTGATTATTAGCTCTTTCCACTTTTCTGTGGAAAGACCTATTAGTTTTGTTCTGATTATTATTTTTTGTTCTTCTTCCGCCACTTTTATTTCTTGCGTGTAAATTTTGTTTCGCAAGATGTCGCTTAAATGTTTGGTATATGATATCGCACAATTTATGCGCCTTTGAAATTGATCCCCCCGAACCGAATACTTTTTTCTGTAGGAGTTATCTCCCCGAACACTGTTTTCCTTGTTATTGCATCTCCTCCGTAACAATAAAAGAAAGCGACAAATTTATTTTACCAAATTGCTCGCTCTATCCTCAGGATTTTTTGTCCAATTTTGACGGAAGCGATACGAAGACTCCATATGAGAGTTATTTCCCCTTCTGTATTTGACATAAGTGATACATTTATGTATAGCTTGAATGGTAAGTGATAGTGACTTAAGGTACATGTATTTAGGTCTTTGGTTCATTCAAATGAAATTTAGGTCAAGGTCAAAGGTCAAAGTCATATTCTAAATTTGGACTTTTCCTTGTTTTATGATCTCCTTTGTCACTTTTAAAGATATATAGATATAAAATAACCAATGCAAAATGTTTGCCTCATTGTGATGAAGATATGATACATTTGGTCTGAAACAATCTAATGACATCTTACAGGAGTTATTGTCCCTGAAATGATTAAATTTAAGGTTAATTGATTATTACTCCAACTTGGTACATGATAAAACCATAGAGTCTTTTGAAAAATGTTGGGTTACTTATGATCTTGAAAAATATAAACCGGAAGTGACCTGGAGTAAACCGGAAGTAGCTATTTTTGCACTTATTTCACGAAAAAGTACCTAGAATTTATATTTTTTTAAATACGTATACATAAACCTATCATTTGAGACCGGAAGTGACCTTCCATAAACCGGAAGTACCTAATTACTCCATTATTTCAGGCAAAAGTATATAGAAACCATGTTTTTGGTATCAGTGTGAATATAGCTATCATGTGAGACCGGATGTGACAATTTTAACCGGAAGTTGACAATTATCTCCCTTATTTCAGTCAAAATATAGAAAAATTTATTTATTGAATCAGAATGAAGAAACCTATGTTTGGACGCCAATAGTAACTTTGAGTTAACCGGTAGTAGCTTCTCATCAATATTTTTGAAAATTGATGTGGAAAGACCTTCTTCTTCCGCCAAAACCATTTCTTGCTGTATAAAGTTGTTTCACAAGATGTTGCTTAGATATTTTGGATATTACATCGAACAGTTATTGCACTTTTAAAACTCATGTTGTTTAGCCGAAGACTTTTTTATTGTAAGAGTAATCTACCAAAACACTATTTTTCTTGTTAGTGTATCTCCTCCGTAACCAAAACAGATAACGGCAAAATTATTTTTCATATTTGTTCGTTACATCCCAAGGAATTTTTGGCTGATTTGGATCGAGGCGGTCCAGTGAAATCTTATAGGAGTTATGTACCTTTACTAAATAATTTTGTCGTTATGTTTTTGTAACTCAAAATCATAAGCCGTATAAATCCAGAGTCTTTTTATTTGAGGGTCCAACTTAGAAAATGAGGTCAAGGTCAAAGGTCAAAGTCATGTTCTCAATTTTGACTTTTGCTTGTTTTTTCATTTTCTCTAGTACTTTTAAAGTAATATATAAAAGAAGAAGTGCAAAATGTTCGTTTTATTGTGATAATGGTATGATACATTTGGTCTGAAACAATCCAATAACATCTTATAGGAGTTATTGCCCCTGAAATGTTTGAATTTAGGGTTAATTGATTATTACTTCAACATGGTACATGATAAAGCCATTGGATCTTTTGCAAAATGTTAAGTGACATATGACCTTGAAAAATGACAACCGGAAGTGACCTTGAGTAAACTGGAAAGTAGCCATATTTGCATGGAAATGTGCCTAGAAACCATATATTTTTTAAATAGGCATACATAAACTTATCATTTGAGACCGGAAGTGACCTTCCATAATCCGGAAGTAGCTGAGTATCTCCATTATTACAGGAAAAAGTATAAAGAAACCATTTTTTTTTGAATCAGTGTAAAAGCAGCTATCTTATGAGACCTGAAGTGACATTGACTTAACGGGAAGTAGTAAATCATCTCCCTTATTTCACACAAAAATATATAGAAACCATTTATTTTTCGAATCTGCATGAAGAAACCTATGATTGGACGACAATTATTTCTTCGAGAAAACTGAAAGTAGCTGCTTATTAATTATTTAGTTTTTAATTATTATTACTATTATTAGTTTTTTTTTCTTCTTCCGCCAATCGTTTTCTTGCGGTATAAAGTTGTTTCACAAGATGTCGCTTAGATATTTTGGATATCATATCAAACAGTTATTGCGCTTTTAAAACTCATTTTGTTAAACTGAAGACTTTTTATTGTAAGAGTTATCCCCTCAAACGCTGCTTTTCTTGTTAGTGTATCTCCTCCGTAACCAAAAACATAACGACACAATTCTTTTTCATAATTTTTCGTTACATCTTCAGAAATTTTTGGCTGATTTGGATCGAAGCGATCCGGTGAAATCTTATAGGAGTTATCTATCAACCTTTAACAAAAAATTTGTCGTTATGATTTTGTAACTCATTAACCATCAGCCGTATAAACCTAGAGTCTTTTTATTTGACGTCCTTGGGTTCTAACTTAGAAAATGAGGTCAAGGACAAAGGTCAAGGTCATGTTCTCAATTTTGACTTTTGTTTGTTTTTTTGCTTTTTCCCTAACACTTTTAAAGTTATATATATAAAAGAACTAGTGCAAAACGTTTGCTTTTTTTTATGACGATATGATATATTTGGTCTTAGATAATCTAATGACATCTTATAGGAGTTATTGCACCTGAAATGTTTTGTTTTAAGGTAAATTGATTTTTTCTTCAGATTTGTACATGATAAAGCCATAAGGTCTTTTGAATAATATAACCGGAAGTAGCAAATTATCTCCCTTATTACAGGCATAAGTATAAACAAACTATATATTTTTGGAATCACTGTGAATAAAGTAATCATATGAGACCGGAAGTGACATTTTCAAAACCGGAAGAAGCTAATTTTTCCTTTTTACAGACAAAAGTATATATAAACCATTTATTTTTGGAATCAGTGTAAATACAGCTACCATATGAGATCGGAAAAACATTTTCTAAACCGGAAGTTGTCAATTATCTCCCTTATTTCAGGCAAAATTATAATGAAATCATATATTTATTGAATCAGTATGAAGAAACCTATGATTGGACGCCAAAAGTAACCTTGAGTAAACCGGAAGTAGCTTCTATTATTTAGAAAATTGATGAGGAAAGACCTTCAATTGTTCTCTGAACAATTGGTTTGAACAATTGTTTTTAATTAATCATTAGTATGTTTCTACAAACAGATTGTAAATTATCAATACAAAGGCATTTGAAGTTTGCTCAATTCTGTTGACATGTATTAGGTTAGACAACCTCATCGAAGTATGTTTTCCCACGTTGCTTCCCCTCCTACTTGAACCAAAACTTGGTTTTAATAGTACCTAAGTTTATAAAACTGGGTAATAGTAAACAAAATTATAATTAGGTTGCTTTTAGGATGTAGTACCCATATCCTTAGTGGTAAATGTTTTCTTTTATTCAGTTCATGTTAAGTATTGGATAGCAAAGACTCTTCAATTTGCCGTTTCATAATCTTAAGGACGACCAAATGTTCGAAGACCAGAATGAATTTACCGTGACGTCATTAGTTGAATTTTAATTGCACAGATGTTTTGAAATCAATCACAACGTTTTGGTGTACGCATTTAAAAATATTACATAGAATGCATTAGACCATAAAGTTAATCTTAAATGTAACCTTTGAAGACCGATAAAACATTTCTTATCAAGCCCAAACTAAAAATAGATAAACCATAATGCAATGCAACATTTCATTGGTTCTGTAGCATTTCCGATATGACTTGATTATATAAACATTCAACACTAATCAAAATAATAGATTCATTTACTAAAATTGCCTTCAAAATGCTTAAACAAATATACTGAACCAAATTTACTTCTTTAAAACCCCATATCAGAACATCAACCTTGATGACATCTTTGCCGATAAAACCTTACCAGACTCCTTCTTGATAAATGACGATATTGTTACAATCGTTTTTACCTAACATTTTCCTTTGTTTTATTCCGTTTGTTTGGAGTGTACACCATCAAACAATGATAGACCCGCATTGACAGCATATAGATATATGCTACAAGTTTGGTACCGAAAATTACTAGGATCGGTTTGGTTGCAAATGTTATGTTCGTCAACATTTCATTTACGTGTGGTCGATGAAATAAGCTAATTACAAACTTTAAAAATTACAACTGTTCTGCTATGTTATTGTTAGCTATCGCTTATCTTTCTTTTGTTACAGTTCTATATACAAATTAAATCATCATTTCTTTGCAGTATTGATATAATCTAGTGTTTTCAGATGTAAATACCAAAAATGGTAAAATTATATCTTAAGCATGACATGAAGGGTTTTTTTTTCGGAATCATTTGTTTTAAAAACTTATACTATATATTCTTATAAAAAAAAAAGAGAACAAGAGCTACCAACAATAGTTGACAGTACCACAACACCATAACACCGTACTCCGGTTCTCAGTGACTATAAAGAACTTCCATTGCATAAACATAGAAAAGTTATGTATCGATCATTATACTGGTAATATGATAAATATTACATTTATAAATTTATCTTCACTATCACAGATCATGGTGCGACATTTAAATTCTGATATGCAAAAAATCTAACATAGTCATCTAATTACACGAAGGCCGGAAGTAGTTAACCTTGGTAGTCTTTTATGAGCACTATTTCCTTGGGCAAATGTAGTCATGTCATGAAATGCAACAACTGCACACAAATGCAATGTCGTGTAGAAATCATCAACAGCAATAAATCAAAAGTCTTACTGTCAATTCAGAAATTATTGCAAGGTTTTTATTCAGGCGAATAGTGCGATTGGGCAAGTATCGTAATAATTAGAACTCGCAATCTGATATCTGATAAATGCATCTGTATGCAGAATTTCCTTAAATCGCAATAATTAGTGTCGCATTTTTGTCCATTCTTCATATATCGCAATAATAAATGCACGCAATAATTCCTGAATTTACAGAAATAATTAACTGAATTGTCAAATGCTACAGTCCCAAAGAAATGGTTATACGGTTTTGATAAATTACAAACTTTAAGGTAGATACAGAAATACCATTCGTTTACATGAATAATAAATATAATTTTGATTCTGATTTTAGTCCTGTTTCAATTCACGTTAATTTAAGTACTTGTACAAATATTGTAACAATTTTGTTATAGGTAAATGATCATGGAAAGGGCCATAAAAATAAAGAAGTCACAAACCTTTCAGTTAATTTATAATAAGACATGTAAGAGATATGAATATTGTTTACAAATCTGTAATGAATAAATGAGATGAACTGCTATTAAACGTTATAGATCGATGCCTATGCACATAACAAATTCAAATGCATATTCGATTTTGTGCTTCTCACAACGAATCCGAGTATATTTGATACGCGTTACTAATGTTTAAAATGCCTAGCAAGCCTAAACTGCTAACTAGATTTGCCATTGTGCGATGACGAGTCCTGGAGACACAAAAAAATAAACTAATATCTGTTTAATAATTTGGCAGCTGACCATATCCAAATTATCATGCAAAACCTGTATTGTAAAAAATAAAATTAACATTTGACTAAGGAAAGAGTGCTAATAACAGATCACCAAGGTTAACTACTTCAGGCCTTAGGAAATTTTAAGACTACGTTGGATTGTTTGCATATCTTCGTATATTACCATCTTATATTAGTACCGTTGCGCAAATCTTAAGACACTTATGTTTTTGTCCTTGTCTGCGCAGTATCGTCTATTTTAGAAGATGCGGTACATATTAAATTTGCTGGTTATTCCTTTTTATAGACTTATATATACATATATATGTATATATATATTTTTTATTTAAAGTGTTTTTTCTATGGCCTTAATTTTGATATCATTCTGTCAAGCAGAAATGTATATTATGTGTGCTGTCTGTGCATTAGGAGAAATTCTGTTTTATTTTGCTAACGTATAATTTGCGTCTTATATATTAAGAAACATGCTTAAATATAAAACATCAAATTCATAAGTTGAAAAATTGTGTGAATGATCGACCAAAGTCAGTTTTCAAAATGAATGAAGCTGTGAAATGTATATCTTCTCTTCACGATAAATATGTTGTTGTTCCTGCGGACAAAGCTTCAAAAATTATTGTCTTTGTATGAAAATCGTTCTACTACGAGTGTCTTATAAAAGAATTAGGAATAAATGAGCACTCAGGTAATCTCACATACAAAAGACATATTATTTGATTCTGGCGAATTATAAGTTATAAGCTTCAAAGAACATTACATTGAACAGCATATCTGAGGACTTACCTTGTTTGTATTGGATACCTAAGCTTCAAAAAATTCCGTACAAACTACGGTACATTGCCGGCTCATCTACATGTTCTACAAAGGAATTGTCCATTAGATTGATAAAAATTCTGTCCGCAGTGAAAGAGGGTCTTCGGGAATACTGTGAAACTGTTTACTCGCGTAGTGATTTTAACCATATGTGGATTCTAAAAAACTCTAAAGAACTTCTGGATAATTTTAAATCTTGATCTATCTCTGAAATTATTTCTATCAAAACTTTCGATCTTTCAACCCTGTATACCACCATTCCCCATGTGAAATTGAAAAATCGTCTAAAAGAAATAATCCACAATGCTTTTCAATATAAAAATGGTAGCATATGCTATACATTTACTTCTTTGGGATACCGTACGGCATATTTTGTAAATAGTGAACAAAAAGGTAAAACATGCTACACAGAAGAACAAGCGATTAGTATGCTGGAGTTTCTAATTGACAACATATTTGTTGACTCTGGAGGTATACTTTTTCAACAAATTGTCGGCATTCCTATAGGAACGAATTGTGCGCCGCTTCTTATTTTCATATGAGTTGGAGTTCCTTCAGACACTTGTTAAAAACAAGAAGATCAAAGAAGCCTGATCATTTAATTTCACATTCCGATATATTGATGATGTTCTTTCCATTTACAACTTTTCTAATTGGGTTCCATTAATATATCATCAAGAACTAGTGTTACGCCAGAAAATCGCCTTTTAATTGTAGCCAACAAAAGACACAAATCAATAATAAAATTTAACAAGATTTATTATACACAAGTTTACAAGAAGTATTACACAAATATAAATGTCAACTTAACTGTCAAAATATGTGTCCAATCTTTTATCTTTTCTTTATCCGGAAATCTTCTCGGAATCCACAGAATATTATATCTTATAGTATACAATCTAGTATGATGTAGTTTGTAAATAAAAGTGTCAATCCAACTGCTGAGAATGTTGATGTCTATCGATGTCTAAGTCTATCTATCTCTATATGTCTTTAGGGTCTGCATACTTATATATATACTCAAACGGAAACTTCTAGACAACGCTAGAAATTTAAATTACGACTCTTTTGTTATGATCATTCTGGAAACGTTATGTAAGTGAAATAGAAAGTTCTAATCATTCCATGAGTATCAATGATTGTTCCAGTGATTTCTAAACTGCATAGTTGTAACACAATGTGTATTATTTTGAACACAATATAAAATAATGTAAACATTCTTATGCCACACAAAACAAATTAGGCCAACTAAATAAATATGATAGTTACAATATCATAACACCTCCCCTTGTGGACAAAAACTTTTCATGAATAATATGTACAAAATACATAGTATATACACAGTGTTTTAATAAGTTCTAGATAAAGCATCTGCTATAACATTATCTTTACCTTTTATATGTTTTAGAATAACATCATATTCCTATAACAATAAACTGCACCTAGTCAATCTCTGGTTTTTGTTTCTCATTTTATGTATGAAGGTGAGAGGATTATGATCAGTATAAGCAAGAATAGGATGCACAGTGGGATTTAAATATATATCAAAATGTTGAAGTGCAGACAACAGTGCAAAACACTCTTTTTCAATAGTTGAATAATTTTTCTTATGTTTATCTAATTTCTTAGAAAAATATGATATAGGTTTTTTCAACATTATCATCTGTTTCCTGATATAAAACAGCTCCAATTCCTACATCGCTTGCATCAACGGCAAGTTTAAATCGTTTTTCAAAGTCTGGAGTGATCAGAACTGGACTATTAATTAAAAGTGATTTGCTATTTTCAAAAGCGTTTTGACAATTATCACTCCAGATATACTTAGAATCTTTCCGTAAAAGATGAGTCAATGATTGAACAACAGTAGCAAAATTTGAACAGAACTTCCTGTAAAATCCAATCATGCCTAAATATTTCATAAGTTGTTTTTTATTTGTAGGAGGAGGAAATTTGTTAATTGCATCCACTTTAGCCATAATAGATTTCACTTGACCTTGGCCAACTGTATGCCCTAAATAATCAACAGTGGCCTGGCAAAATTCACTTTTACCAAGATTAACAGTCAAATTTGATTGTGACAATCTATCAAAAGTATCATATAAATGTGTTAAATGCTCTTCCCAGCTATCACTACATACAATAAGATCATCAATATAAGCATAACAACAGTCTAAATCTTTTATAACATTATTGATCATTCTTTGAAATGTAGCTGGGGCACTTTTCATGCCAAACGGCATTACAGTATATTGAAATAAGCCATCTGGTGTGACAAAAGCTGATATTTCTCGAGCTCTCTGTGTCAATGGGACTTGCCAGTAACCTTTCAATAAATCAAATTTGCTCACAAATTTTGCTTGTCCAATGTTATCAATGCAGTCGTCTATCCTTGGAATCGGATAGGAATCAGATTTTGAAACAGAATTTACTTTTCTGAAATCAGTTACGAAACGAAAGGTTTTATCTGGTTTGGGTACAAGGAGACAAGGAGAGCTCCATTCACTGTTACTCGGCTCGATAATATCATTGTCAAGCATATATTTAATTTCTTGTCTCATAATTTCAAGTTTGAGTGGAATGAGCCGGTAAGGATGTTGCTTAATTGGAGAAGCATCACCTACATCGACATCATGACAAACAGCAGTGGTTTTGTTTGGCACATCTGGAAAAAGATTTTTAAAAGAAAATACCAAAGCTTTTAATTTTTCTCTACGATCAAAAGACCGATGTGCAAGTTTTGAATCTAAATTCGACAAAATTTCTGAATTTTTCAATCTAACTGTCTCTTCCATAGTTTTAGAACTAAAAGGTGGTTCAATTACATCTGGTTTGTCATGATTGTTCTCCGATTTAACCATGGCTAAAGTGGCAACTGGTTTACTCTCACCTTCATTAGTACGCTCAAAATATGGTTTTAACTAATAATGTGACAAACTTTATTTTGTTTACGCCGACCTGGTGTTTTTACAATATAATTCAAATCATTGATTTTATTCTCTATGGTATAAGGACCACAATGTTTAGCTTGTAATGGATGTCCAGGGACTGGCAAAAATACAAGTACCTTATCACCTGGCTCAAAAACTCTGTCCCTGGCTTCTTTATCATACCATATTTTCATCTTATTCTGAACAGTTTTTAAATTGTTCTGAGCAATTTGACAAGCAGTATACAATTTTTCTTTAAATCTAGATACATAGTCTGGTAGATTCAAGTCAGTGTGTTCAGTAAACCATTTTTCCTTAATCAATTTTAAAGGTCTCCTCACAGTGTGACCAAATACCAACTCAAAGGGACTAAAACCAAGGGATTCTTGAACAGCCTCTCGGACCGCAAAAAGTGAAAAGTGAACACCATCATCCCAGTCCCTATCAAATTGAAGACAAAAAGTTCTAATCATGTTCTTCAATGTTTGACGAAAACGTTCTAAGGCACCTTGAGATTCTGGTTGATAAGCACTTGACCTATACTGAGCAATCCCTAACTGGTACAAGACTTGCTGAAATAAACCTGACATGAAATTTGAACCCTGGTCGGACTGTCTAGACTTTGGAAGTCCTACTTGCGTGAAAAATTTGATCAGAGCTTTGACAATACTAGGTGTCTTGATATTCCTTAACGGAATAACCTCAGGAAAACGAGTGGAGGTACACATGATCGTAAGTTAATACGCATTTCCAGTCTTGGTCTTCGGTAAAGGTCCAACGCAATCAATGAGTACTCGGCTAAAAGGTTCTGCAAAGGCTGGAATAGGCAGAAGTGGTGCTGGTGGTATTTTCTGGTTAGGCTTACCAACAACCTCGCATATATGGCATGATTTGCAGTATTCTGCGACATCATTTCTAATTCCTGGCCAGTAGAAATGCTACAAGATCTTAAGGCAAGTCTTCCTTATGCCTAAGTGTCCAGCCAAGGGGGTGTCATGGGCAAGACCAATAATGTCTTGCCTATAAACTTTAGGCACCACCACTTGGTATACCACTCTCCATTCCTCCTCTGGGGTAGCATCAGGGGGCCTCCACTATCTCATTAAAATGCCGTCTTGATGGTAATAGCATTCGGCCACTTTGTCTGCTTCCTCCTCTGGTTGAGCCCTCTTGCTGAGCTGAAGAACCTTCGGGTCTTTACTTTTGTTCTTCGGCAAATTTCCATCGGTCTAATGAATGGCTGTTCACGTCCGGCCATGGCATAATTACATTCTTGTTAATACTAGGTGGTCTTATTATGGCCTTCTCTGAGCTACCAGGACCTTCAATGTCGGCTAGGAAAGTGTCAGAAAGATCCATGTAATCAAACTGGTCTTCTTGCAAATCCTCATTTTGTTTTTTTCTAGCCATCGCCCTAGTAACGACACAAGCTGGATACAGTTCAGAATCATCTTCAGGTCATTTTACATCTACATCCGGTTCACTGGTAACAATTGGTTCAGCAACCACTTTGTTCCTAGCTAGATCATTTCTTAGCAATAATGAAACACCCTCAACAGCTGGTCCAGTTATCAAATCTGACTTCAGATAAATACGATGGAGGGAGCATCTATACAACCTAAGTCCACACCTTGTAACAAAACGGAGGCACCAACAGAAGTCTCCTCGGACAAAGGCAACACACCTTCTAGCAATAAAGAATGAGAAACTCCAGTGTCCCGTAAAATCTTAATAGGCTGAGGAGTAGTATTATCAACAATAGAAACAAACCCATCAGACATAAAGGGTTTATAATCCTCCATGTAATCACACAATCTGGGCTTAAAAGCCAAAAACCTGACTCGCAGGACATTCCAACGTATTGGTAACACGGGGTGTCGTACAAGCACTGGACTTGGGCTTATTATCTCTTTCATTCTTCTTCTGGAGTCTAAAACAATCAGCCATCAGGTGACCATTCTTCTCACAATAAGCACAAGTCAGTGACTTCTTCTCAAAAGTATCAAATTTTGGACTAGACATATTATAACTAGACTGACTCTTATTCTGTGCAACAGGCTTATTATCAGTATGCTCAGTGCTTTGATTCTTGTAATTTCCACTCGAAGTATTAAAATTTTGACCTTTGAAACTTCTTTTATGTGAAAGGGTATAATTATCGGAAATAACAGCTGCATCTTGTAATGTCTCAACAGTTTTGTCATCTAAATGTGTTTTTAAGTCTAAATGAACACACTGCTTGAACTCTTCTAATAACATCAATTGTCTTAAGTTATCAAAATGTTTATCTATTTTCTTTGACGTAAGCCATTTATCAAATAGATCTTCTTATTCCCTAGCAAATTCAACATAGGTTTGTGAATCAAACTTTTTATAAGACCTAAATTTTTGTCTATATGCTTCTGGCCTAGCTCATAAGCTTTCAAAACCTCCTTTTTAACCTTGTCATAATCAGAACTATTTTCTGATGAAAGTGCTGAGTAAATTTCAGCAGCCTTGCCCTCAAAAACACTTTGCAGCATTGTAGTCCAAAAAGACTTCGGCCATGTCAAATTTTGAGCAATTTTCTCAAACTGTGGAAAAAATTTATCAACTGTTTTTTCATAAAATTTGGGAACCAAACGTATATTTTTTCCTTCATCAAAATTAAAATGTTCTGATTTTGATTGGAATTTAGTGTTGCTTTCTTCTTTGGCCATTTCAATTTTCATTTTCTTCATCTCTAACCTTTCCTTCATTTCAAGTTCTGCCTGTTTTTAATTTAAATTTAAATTCATCTTCTTTTTCTTTTCTATTCTCCATCTCTAATCTTTCTTCTTTTTCTAATTGATTTAATTTAAGTTCATGTTCTAATTCAAGCTGTTTTAATTTGAAAGCATCAACATTTTCGACCTTGAGTTCAAGAGCCTCGTCACCTAAAATTTCTGCGTCAACTAATTTGTCTACTACCAAATTTTTTATAATTTGTTTTCTCATAGATACTCTAAAGTCTAATTTCAGATGTTTAGCAAGTAACACTAAACCCTCTTTCTTTAAATTATCAAACCCTTCCAGGTCTGGCGTTTTTAAAAATTTACCGGCATCAAATGCCATATTGTAGAATTGTGTTGGCTAATTCTAATAAAATATACTGAAAAATTTTCAATGAGATATTTACGTTATCCCAAACGAGCCCCCAATTTCTGTTACGCCAGAAAATCGCCTTTTAATTGTAGCCAACAAAAGACACAAATCAATAATAAAATTTAACAAGATTTATTATACACAAGTTTACAAGAAGTATTACATAAATATAAATGTCAACTTAACTGTCAAAATATGTGTCCAATCTTTTATCTTTTCTTTATCCGGAAATCTCGGAATCCACAAAATATTATATCCAATAGGTCACAATGATGTAGTTTGTAAATAAAAGTGTCAATCCAACTACTGAGAATGTTGATGTCTAACGATGTCTAAGTCTATCTCTAACTATGTCTTTAGGGTCTGCATACTTATATATATACTCAAACGGAAACTTCTAGACAACGCTAGAAATTTAAATTACGCATCTTTTGTTATGATCATTCTGGAAACGTTATGTAAGTGAAATAGAAAGTTCTAATCATTCCATGAGTATCAATGATTGTTCCAGTGATTTATAAATTGCATAGTTGTAACACAATGTGTATTATTTTGTACACAATATAAAACAATGTAAACATTCTTAGGCCACATAAAACAAATTAGGCCAACTAAATAAATATGATAGTTACAATATCATAACGCTAGAAATTAAAGAAACAAGAGACATGGCTTCCTCTGTCTCATTTGTAGACTTATACCTCGAATTTGACATAAGCGATCATCTCAGTACCAGAATCTATGACAAACAAGACGATTTTAATTTTTAAATTATCAATTTCCCCTACCTTAGTAGCAATATACCAACTTCAACTGCATATGGGATATACATTTCCCAACTCATTCAAGAGCTTGCAGCTGCTACTTGAACTTAATATATAAACGTCACCAGTTTGTGAGCAGAAAGTTGATGAACCAGGATTAAGTCAAAAAACGTCTCGTCGTTTTTCTTAAAAAGTTCATCGGAAGATATCAAGACCTTTTTGATAAATATTTCGTAACAAATAATACATGATGGTCTTGAAGTATAGATTGTAGGTTCTGACGTTGTTTATCATCTTAATTACGTGTTATAGTATTCTCTTATTAGTCTTTGTAAATTATTAACCTTTACTGTTTAGTCAATTTTGGTAATATCCTTTTGACGTGGCTCGGTACTTATTTGGTTTTATTAAGAAAAGGGCTTGAAAAATGTTCTTTTATATTGTTCAATTCATATCTGATTATACAATTAAAGTAACAGTTCAAATTCAAAGTTGTTCAAGTTTAGGTTCTTGTGAAAACTACCAACAAAAATCTAACACTAAAAGATTTTTTTTATATGTCAAAAGGTAAAGACATTATAATATATATCAATTACAAGTCAATTAAAACTGTCTTGTTTATCATGTTTATGAAATTCAGTGTTTCTCATCAAAAGATATACAAAGTTAAGCTGGGCCATAATATATTGATATTAGTATAATAGTCTCAGAGTTAAGCAACTTTAATCAATATTTTGAAACAATCCATTTTATATGGAATTATATACATTTATCAATTAGATCTAACCAAAAGTCTGTTAATGCACGTGGTATTCCTGATTTTTCCTTTTGGGATCAATATTCTTCTGTCAGCTGTTCCATTCATGCGTCCGTAGTTATTATTGTAAAATATGGATTTTGGTCATAACTGGTTCGGTTCCGATCCGTAGTTAGTAAACGGTCATTGGCGGACGAAGAAAATTAACAAAATAAACGATGTTAGACAAGCTATTTGGAAAGGAATATGACATTTTTAATGCAATAAATGGATTAAACATTTACTGGAGGCAACTTTTATCAAGTTCAAATGAAGTAACAAACTTATTTTGCCGCCGAAAGTTAGATTGATGTACGCTCTCGACTAACAAGTACCGGAAGTGCATGAAGTGATAAAAGTTGTCTTTTATTGAATAACCTGCTACACACTGTAAAGTCAATGCCTTAAACCTCTTTTCTTAAGAAAATGAATCGTTTATGTCTGAATTTCTTTAATTATCAATAAAAATTGATGTTTCATCAACTTGGCAAAATTGAAAATGTCCGATGACGGAAGCAACTGAAAGCGAGTATCGTAAACAACAGGGCGACCTGTTTTCGCTTTTGAGGTCGGGCAAAGCGAAGTGACGGACGGAAAGCGACTTCTTTGCCCTAGTCGCCTGGTAATGTGAGCCCTGGATTTAGTATGGAGATGCATTTTGGATAGAGATAACATTTTATCAAATTTCATTCCTCATCGTTTTTGGTTTCAATGTAGATATATCCAAGTTCTTTTCTCAAGTACTAAATGAATAACAGTTACATGTATGCGACTTGGTATAGGAGAGAGTCTGACAGCATCCTTCCAAAAATGTTAATTTGACATACATCTCACATTTCACTGGTTTTTGTCGAGCCTGCGACTTTTGTCGCAGAAAGCTCGACATAGGGATAGTGATCCGGCGGCGGCGGCGGCGGCGTTAGCTAACTTCTTAAAAGCTTTATATTTTAGAAGGTGGAAGACCTGGATGCTTCATACTTTGTATATGGATGCCTCATGTTACGAAGTTTCCGTCAGTCACATGTCCAATGTCCTTGACCTCATTTTCATGGTTCAGTGACTACTTGAAAAAAAAGTTAACATATTTTGTAATGTTAAATTCTCTCTTATTATAAGTAGTAGGATAACTATATTTGGTATGTGCATATCTTGCAAGGTCCTCATGCCTGTCAGACAGTTTTCACTTGACCTCAACCTCATTTCATGGATCAGTGAACAAGGTTAAGTTTTGGTGGTCAAGTCCATATCTCAGATACTATAAGCAATAGGTCAAGTATATTCGGTGTATGGAAGGACTGTAAGGTGAACATGTCCAACTGGCAGGTGTCATCTGACCTTGACCTCATTTTCATGGTTCAGTGGTTATAGTTAAGTTTTTGTGTTTTGGTCTGTTTTTCTTATACTGTATGCAATAGGCCTATTATATTTGGTGTATGGAATGATTGTGAGGTGTACATGTCTAGCTGGCAGGTGTCATTTGACCTTGACCTCATTTTCATGGTTCAGTGGTCAAAGTTAAGATTTTGAGTTTTGGTCTTTTTTTCTAATTCTATATGCAATAGATCAACTATATTTGGTGTATGGAAATATTTTATGATCTATATGTCAGTCACGCAGGTTTTATTTGACCTTGACCTCATTTTCATAGTTCATTGCTCAGTGTTAAGTTTTGTGTTTTGGTCTGTTTTTCTTCAACTATAAGCAATAGGTCAACTATATTTGTTGTATGGAAGAATTGTTAGCTGTACATTCCTGCCTGGCATGGTTCATCTGACCTTGACCTCATTTTCATGGTTCATTGGTCAATGTTTAATTTTCTTGGTTAATGTTAAGTTTATGTGACAGTTGTAATAAAGCTTTATATTTAGGACTATCAACATAATATCAATGATTAGTAAAGAAGGCGAGACATTTCAGCGTGTGCACTCTTGTCTTAAATTCTAGATATAATTGTGAGAATGAGGTGAATATGAACTTGAACATTAGCATAAGTTTTATTGTATTTTGGTCTAATATACAAAAAAGTTCAAAAAGTTTTTGTTTTAGGTGGAAAAGCAATAGCTGATATTTATGAATGGAAGAGTCATATCCTTCGATCAAAAATCAAGAAAAGGCAAGACAAGCTGTTGTGAACTGTCTCGGGAAAATGAGGCTTTCATGGTAGCTGACTGGGCCATGAAATTTTTACCGCGAAAATATAGAGAGGGCCAGACAGATTGGTTTGGAAAGAGAGGCATTAATTGGCACATCACCGTTACTATGTTAAAAACAGAGGGAAGTGTGAAATTTCTTACACATGTGCATATATTTGAACAACCCACCCCTCAAGATGCAGCTACAACTGGAGCTATTCTTGTCGATGTCGTTCAAAATATTCCATCTGTCAAAAAGGTCAACATATGGTCAGATAATGCTGGTTGCTACAAAAGTACCTTGACCATAGCCACTTTACATCAAGAGCTAGGCAAGAAAATAAAATCCTACAATTTTTGTGAGGCTCAGGATGGGAAGGGTCCATGTGACAGGAAGGCATCCCATATCAAGTCAGCAATAAAAAGACATGTAAACGAGGGCAATAATGTGACAACTGCACACCAAATGAAACTGGTATGTTAATTATATTGATGGCAATGAGTTTAAGAATATTTGATATGCAATTATAGTCAAAGTATAATCCTAGAAAACTTGAATTATTCAACTTTTAATTTTAGTCCCCTACCAATGAAGTTGAAGGGACTTTAGGTTTGTACTCTGTTCGTCCGTCTGTCCGTCCGTCAGTCCGTCTGTCCCGCAAATCAGCTTTCCACACTTTTTTTGTCATGCTTGAAGATATTGGTTTTATATTTGGTATATAGTATAACCATGATAAGTTACAGATTAAGTTCTAATTTTGTTCCGTTCGGATGATTTTTGCAGAGTTATGGCCCTTAGACTTAGAAAATCACATAAGTAATCTGTTTTCCACACTTGTTTTTGTCATGCTTGAAGGAATTGACTTTATATTTGCCATATAGTTTAACTATAACAAGTTATAGATCAAGTTTGAATTTTGTTCCGGTCTGATGATTTTTTTGCAGAGTCATGGTCCTTGGACTTGAAAAATTCACTCAAATAATTGGTTTTCACATTTTGTTTTTAATGCTTCAAGATATTAACTTGAAATTTGGCATATAGTTAAACCATGACAAGTTACAGATCTAGTGCGAATTGTGTTCCAGTCTGAAGATTTTTGCAGACTTATGGCCCTTGGCCTTAGAAAATTCATGCAAGAAATACATTTTCCACTATTTTTTTGCCGTACTTTAAGATTTCGATTTGATATTTGGTTTATAGTTTCACCATTACAAGTTACAGATCAAGTTTAAATTTTTTTGCTGATCTGATGATATTTGGCAGAGTTATATGATCCTTAGGCCTAGAAAATCACACAATTATTCAATTTTTTGCATTTTTTTTTAGTCATGACTACCGTTATATTGATTTGAAATTTGGTATCTATAGTTTTAACATGACAATTTACACATACAGTTCGAATTTTGAAAGGTAGGGGACTATGTATTGCCATGCAATACTCTCAGAATGCTGGATACTATCCATGCTGGTCTGTGTCCACACTTGTTTTCAATGAGTTTCTCATATGTATTACAGTATACGTATGTACTTGTACTAGTATCTCATTATCTCATCTTGGAAGTGTTTTGATACAAAATGTGCTAAGACAATTCTTTTACACAAAAGTGAAAACAAATACAGGTCAGTTTCATTCAATTTGATTCTTTAACAAATAATGACAAAAATACCTAGGGAGCAATCAACAAAGACGTAAGTCGAAGGACACACATACACGGAACACAAACACACAATGACAGAAAATAACACAAGAAACATTGAAAACTAAAAAGATGGACAACACGAACTCCTATAAAAACCAGGAGTGAACCCAGGTGCTCCGGAAGGGTAAGCAGTTCCTGCTCCGTCAACGGCACCCGTCGTGGGGTCCCGACAAATTTCATCATTGCCAAAAATGTATTTTACCTATCAAGTGCATGGCAAATTATCATCTTATTTCTTTTATCATTTTTTTTCAGGCAATTGATTCGCAACAAAGAGGCCAGTACAGGGTGAAAGTTATAAGTCCTGTTATTAATGCTGATGATGAAAAGGTCTCACTGAGAAGTATTCCATTGATTTCTATGCTGCACAATTTTAAGTTTACCGATAATGGATTGCAACTTTGGAGAGCTTATGATATTGGTCAAGGTAATATAATTTTATGATTTATTTATCAGCTCAACTGTAGCTTGAAGAGCCATTTTAGTCACTTTGGATATCATTGTTAACATTTCTCAAAAATATTTCATTTAACCTGAGAATGGAAGAAAGTTTCCTTCTACTATGATATTCAACTGTATCAATTTCTGCTACCCACATAATTGTTTCTAGATTATAGTTTAAGTGAACGACAATATGTTGCCTCTCCCATCATAATGTTATTTTGTTAATCTGTAATGGTACATGTATCTTGTTACAATGTGATATCTCTTGACCAAATTTACAAAATCATAACCCAAATGGTTTGCATAAATAATATAAGTGAAGAAAGATTATCTATTTTTGATACTCCAGGTGACCAGAAATAAAAAAAAACTGAGGGTTATGTCATTTGACCTTCAGCATTTATCTGTTATAAATTCACAACTAAAGAATTTTGCTACATGCATGAATCTTCACAATTTATACAATAATTAGTTGTAATTCACAGTTCATATATATATGTACTTCAGTATATTGATATAAGCATCCATACAAGATCCCTTTAAATTAATTTATAAGAAATAATATTTTGCTTATATTTTACATTTTAGGAAAGTTGATATCATGGAACAGCATTATTGATAAAAAATTCCTGTGATACAGCTTTTGTTCATCATGATTGGTCTTATTCTCAGTTTGCTACAGTGGGTTCAGAAGTTGTTGACAGAGGTAGTTATGTTTTATCAGATTGAAAGAACAGTGTATATGTAACAATTTGTTTTTCTTTGTGAAATTAGTTTCAAAAGATACAATAAAAGAAGAGATATAATGTATAAGTTCATGATACAAAATCCATGTACATACATGACAAAAAAAGTAAATGAACAGTGCTTTTATTGTTGTTCTTCGTATCAGAGTTAGGCCTTCAACATGGAGCAAAACTCACACCTTCACAACCATTTTATGGCACAACACTTACAAGGTCTTGTATAGACAACTCTTATGTTATATTATAATGAATTTCATTCATATTTTGCATGATGACTTTCCATCATATGAAAATGATCATATTTCTCCAAACTTTGTTTTGTTTAGTATTTTCTATTAATGTTTTTGTAGAAGATGATGATGGTGATGATGATGAGGAGGATGATAATGATGATAATGATAATGATAATGAAGATACACAAAATGATAATTATGATAAAGATACAACAACTCCAGAGCCAGTTCCTAAGAAGAGACGGACAATAGCAAAAGTCTTTACTTGTCCTGAGGAAGGATGTACACGTTCTTTTAAACATTCATCCTCATTAGATAAACACATCCTGTAATATAAAGGAAGAAAACTTAGCCTTGCAGATAGAACAAAGGTTTTATATGCTCAGAAATTAGAAGATGGGAATTTAGGAGTGTCATTTACAAAACAACCTGCCAACAACAACAACACTGCTACTGACAAACTAAACACAGGATGGGCATTAAAGGTGAACAAACCAAAACAATTTTCACACAAGACCAAAAGGCTTACTTGAATGAAAAATTTATGATTGGGAAAACAACTGGAAGAAAAGAGGATCCATCAAAAGTAGCTGAGGAGATGCGATATGCCTTAAAAAATGGAGAAAACAGGTTCTCTAGATCTCAATATCTAACATCACAACAAGTAGCTAGCTATTTCTCAAGACTTGTGCAAAAAGAAAAGAAGATAGATGAAACAGATTTAATAGCTGCAACTGCAGACAGTAAATGTTCTGTTTTGAAAAGGAACGTTTTGAAAGAATGTTCTCTATAATTTTAGAATAAGATGAACAAGTTCATAGTGAAATATCTGTGTTTTTATAAGTATTTTTGAAATACTTACTTCTTTTTGATATTTCTATTAACTGTCAGAAAGTAATGAGTGTATTTATTATTGCAAATCCTGACCAGTGATCTCTTATTAATGCGATTGGAATTTTTTTGTGAAGGAAAATCGCCACTGAAAATGTGAATGCGAATTTAGGTTATTGCAAACCTGTTTATGACATTTTCACATTTTTCGCATTAGTAAAACATCACAATAATTTCTGAATTTCCAGTATATCTTTTATAACACCTATGCATCAAATACACAACCTTGATCATGACATACCCTGGTAGGCTAACTACCTTGATTTTGGGCAGGAAGTGGCACTGAAAGATAAAAAACTTAACCCCGAAATTTATATATTATGTCTCTACCCCACCACCACTTTGGTGGGAGACATATTCTTTTGGCTTATTCGTCTGTCCATCACAAAGTTTCTCAGCGCAACTCCTCTTAAACTACTGAACCGAATTTTATGATGAAACTTGGTATGTAGCAAGGACACTATATGTAGTTGTGCATGTTAACAGGAAATTTTGATCCGCTAATTTTTGTGGAAGTTATGCCCCTTTGAACTTAGAAATTTGTCAAAAATAGTCATAAAATAGTTTGTCAGCGCAACTCCTCTTAAACTACTGAACCAAATAGGAAACTTGGTATGTAGCAAGGAAATCATATGTAGTTGTGCATACTACGGGGAATTTTGATCCGCTAATTTCTGTTGGAGTTATGGCCCTTTGAACTTAGAAATTTGCCAAAAATCATCATTAATTAGTTTGTCAGCGCAACTCCTCTTAAACTACTGAACCGAAGTTGACGAAACTTGGTATGTAGCAAGGACATCATATGAAGTTGTGCATACTACTGGGAATTTTTTATCACCCACTTTTTGTAGGAGTTATGCCCCTTTGACTGCATCAGCATAGCTATTATTTCTGCTCAGATTAGTTTGCAAAATGGGGAGACATATGTTTTAGACAAAGACAAACTTTAATTCAGGTTAATTTTACATAAATATATCTATATTTACTTGAAAATGCAAAATCAAGACCCAATTTTATATATTATTATTATTTGCAAAACTTTCTAAAATTTATACCCTTTCTTATATAATTTTCCCAAAAAGAAAACCAAATTTTTGGCACATTCCATATAGCATTTTATAGGACGTTTCAGGCAGGTAATGGCAATATGATTCTGAAAAATTGTTAGGAATATACATTTTTCCTGATAAGATTCTGAAATGTACAAAACTCTCCTATTTTAATACCCCGCCACACGTACTTGGAGGTATTATGTGATACCCTCCAAGTTTGTGTGTGTGTCCGTCCGTCTGGCTTGTCTGTCAGTCCCTGATGATTCCAGATGATAACTTGAAAATCAATCAACAAATGTTTTACAAACTTTACACAGTGTTTTAATCCTATAAACCACAGGTAAAGTTCAATTTTCAGCTAAATCCATCAAAAGGTTTATGAGTTATGCTATATTCAAGTTTTTGCCATCTGATCCCCCCTTTTTTTGACAGTTTCCAGATGACAACTGGAAAAACAGATAAACCTTTTTTAATTTAAAACTTTACACAGTGCTTCAGTACTACAAAACAAAGGTCTAGTTCAATTTTCATCTAAATCCAACAAAAATTTTATGAATTATGGTATTTTCAAGTTTTTGCACCCCCTTTTTTTTAACGGTTTCTAGATGAAAACTGGAAAATTAATTAACCTTTACATAATATGGCGGGGTATCATTATTTTTGTTGATTGTTTAGTAAAATATTTTGCCAAGAGACAATGTCAAGCAATTTGAAATGAACTACCATTTCCATGGAAATATGCATATTTTCCAATTTTTTGTCATTTTTTAGGATTTAAGTACATAAAGGTCTTGGAATTTCCACAGTTTTTGGAAGGGTTAAATCCAACTATATATCTTCTACATATATTACCATTAGTTTAATTTCAAATCAGTGTGCAAAGGTAAGAAAATTCTATTCAAAATAGGCTCCCAAAGGGAATTTTCTTGATTTGGTAAAATGCCAAAATTTGGATAAATAAAGTGTCGTTTTGAATTATGCAGAATTATTATTATGAATAGTTTTTTATATGATATGAAACTTAAAATACAGTACTTTAAGAAAAATAACAGCATATTCCACTTTATTGTAAATATTATACTATATTATGTAAATTAAATTGGTCAGAATTGCAATTTTGTGTTCTTTCTCAGGAGGCCATTGTATGAAAAATAGGTAACACTGTTTCCATAGCAACCCATCATTTTGGTTATTTTTTTTATTGAAAACATTAATGGTAATGTAGTGTGACTACACACAATAAGTTTAAAGAAATTTGAAAAGGTAGTGTGGCCAGCCAGTATTGACATTGTTTGATAATTACAGAGAATTGATATTAATATATAAACGTCACCAGTTTCTGAGCAGAAAGTTGATGAACCAGGATTAAGTCAAAAAGCGTCTCGTCGTTTTTCTTAAAAAGTTCATCGGAAGATATCAAGACCTTTTTGATAAATATTTCGTAACAAATAATACATGATGGTCTTGAAGTATAGATTGTAGGTTCTGACGTTGTTTATCATCTTAATTACGTGTTATAGTGTTCTCTTATTAGTCTTTGTAAATTATTAACCTTTACTGTTTAGTCAATTTTTGGTAATATCCTTTTGGCGTGGCTCGGTACTTATACATCCCGCCATTGTGTTATTGTGCTATGGTGATTTTTTGTATTCTTGTCTTTCATATTTGCTTATGTGCTTAGTCTATATGCCATTTTGTTTTTCTAAGTTGACATATTTGTTTGTTTTTGGTATAAAACCACTAATTCATAGCCCATTGATTTCTATGTTAAATTCTGGAATTTCAAGCATTAATGGCTACTTTGTCTTAAGTTCAAATAAAATGGCAGTCATTTCATGTCAAAACTCTACCTTATCCTGACTTGTGCTGAAAAATTCAACATACCTTTAATTGAATATTAGAGCGTACTGGTTCCCGGAAATTTGATAGTACACAAACCGGTACTTCTGATCTGAACAACAGGGCAAATGTGCCCTCCTCTTATAATTTTATATACTCCTTTATTATTCAAAAGAAACTTTCAACAAGGGTTCTACAGTGATCCTCAAGTCCCCAAGCTTTCATTTGATATCAAAACTACCCAAATATTTCACCTATTGACAAAGATACAGCTATGCGTAGGAACTACTTTGTTTAAAATATGTACTACCTTCTTGTATGTTCTTTCCGACCGGGCCTGAATAAGTGGTTCTATAGCCAATTTAGCACCAAACTTGTTATATTGACTTCTGCTTTACTTAATTTCCTTCTATGATCTAATTCTAGCAAAACACTATATCACTGAATACAAGCTCAAATTTGACTTGTAGTAACATATGCGTTATACAATGAAAACTCCATATGGATACTAATAGTGACAGATATGAGACTTTTTCAGTTTTTACCAGTTCTTATTTGTTTATATCTACTCAAATAACAAGGTTCTTACCTATATGTCTTATTTTATCAGAGATTTTCCTTGAATATAAATATAGTGGGCCAAACATAAAATATAATTGATAATTTTGTCCCACTTTTTTTCTTACATGTTGAAAAAGGAGAGTCATTTGGTAAAAACTAAACTTTTATGTAAAAACATGAATCGGCAAGAGCAATTAATGTATCTCCCAGCTAGACAACTTGCCAAACTGATTATAAACTTCGTTTCAAGTGAGATATTGGAATTCCTATATAAGTGTACACCAATTTCCTTTGAAATAGATGTTATTACAACAAAATGAGTTGCTCTTCATGATATTATATTTGTTTCGATGATTATTCACTGTTTGGATTCATTTCTTAACCAAACACATTTTTTATAGTAAAAACGGATTCGTTATATTTATATTAACATTTGAAATAAATCAGAAATACTTTGAATTTAAATTGATAACACCAAGTTCATGTAGCTTTACTTGTCATACAAAAAAGACTTTGTTGCAAATTAGAAATAAGCTACAATTTGAGAACATGTTCGCACCTATTGGAAAAGAATCCTCATTTCGTGTAATGTTATTGATCCAAAAGCCCACCCTCGACGAACATCATTAAATAGTTTAAGAAGGATAAAAATGTATATTACCTGCAAAGCATAATACTAAAACAACTGCTAAAACCAAGAATTTCATTTTCTTTTCCTAAAATGAAATTATGAGTTTTCATTATTTAAGGCTTTTTAACCATAAGCTTAATGATCCCGATTGATTTTGTTCAATATATTTTATTGCGTATAAAACCTGCTATAAGACAAATAAAACGGTTGTGCGGTTAAACGAAGTTAAATACTCACGGGTTGCTAACTAGGACAGATATTCATATTTTATAAAATAAGGAGTTGAGGTATGATTGACAATAAAACAACTATTAGACCGTTGGTTTTCCCGTTTGAATGGTTTTACACTAGTAATTTTTGGGACCCTTTATAGCTTGCTGTTCGGTGTGAGCCAAGGCTCCGTGTTGAAGACCTATAATGGTCTACTTTTATAAATATTGACTTGGATGGAGAGTTGTCTCATTGGCACTCATACCACATCTTCTTATATCTATCCACTAAAAATCATGCGAAGTGGATGTCAGAAATTATAGGCAACCGTATGTTCGTTTGCTAGCTGAATAATTAATTCAAAATTCTATGGTCCAAATTACTATTTGAAATTATTATTCAAAGTGTTATACATTTATATAAGGTATAATTATACCTCAGTTATCATTTTCTATATAAAATAAGTACACAATATTTTCACTATTTTTGAAATTGCAAGCGTTGAACTATCTGACCGATCAAAAGTTTCCAACTATTTGCCCTCAATGAAACTATTTGACCTTGTCAGTATCATTATACTTCACGGAATTTCAACTGCAGCTACGGGATTGGCTGACGGGTTTTTAACAATTCATTCGGGACTATCGGAATTCATCTTAATTATTTACGTCGATTCCCGAGTCGTTCGAATACACACCAAGTCATCAAACTGAAGGTTTAAACTTACAATTGCCTGCTTGTTATTAGAATGCATATTCATAATCGGATAAGTGTCATCACTATGTGTCCGTTGTCTCTTACAAATGTAAAAATGAATTTTGATCAGCTGTGTCGTTCAGTCCTTGTCATAACTTTGTGTCTATTGTCTCTTTCGGTATAATAAAACACTTACTGACTGGATATTCGTTGAATAGTAATTTTATTGTCCACTCGGATACAACTATTGCCCTTGGCTACGCCTCAGGGCAATAGTTGCACCTCGGGGGACAATAAACTTACTATTCGACTCATACCCAGTCAATAAGTATAAACTATGTTGGTCAATTTGGTGCGTTGTACAAAATCAATCCACATATTCAATTTGCAGATAAGATACATTGTATATTATAATTACCATTTGGTCTTTATACCTATTTGTTTGGCTTTGTTGACATATTTGCTTGTTTTTGTAGTGATTCATTTGACATGCTTCGGTACTTGTACATCCCGTTATTGTGTTGTTGTGTTATGGTTAATTTTTGTATTCTTGTCTTTCGTTTTTGTTAATGTGCTTTGTCTATATGCCTTTTTGTTTGTCTTTGTTGACATATTTGCTTGTTTTTGTAGTGATTAAGATTATACCACAATGTTGACTGCTGTACCCCTATTTTTGACATTTTTACCTATTATGTCTGTTTGTTTTGTTCACACATCGCTGTCAATATAATGGAATTTTATGCGACTGTCATACAAATGAGAGGTTTAGCTAGCTATAAAACCAGGTTTGTTCCACCATTTTCTACATAAGAAAATGCCTGTACCAAGTCAGGAATATGACATTTGTTATTCATTCGTTTGATGAATTTGAGCTTTTCATTTTGCCATTTGATTAGGGACTTTCCGTTTTGAATATTCCTCGAAGTTCGGTAATTTTGTTATTTTACTTTCTTTGGAACGGTCAATCTTTTATTAAGTAGCAACTGCAATCTAAACCTTCTATTCACTCCTCACCTCTAAAGCAATATTCCCCCTGCCGTAGTATCGACATATTATTTTTCTTTGAAGATTATATTGCCAAACCCCTTTAGTCAATCGATACACTTTAAAACATTTGCATAGTTTACATGTTAAAGCATGTAAAGTGACCAAAATGAGAGGTGGTCATTTGACCACTCGAAAATCAGAGTAATTCGAATAGGAATCGAAATTTACCTTGCAATAGGCCAACTGTGTATTCCGTAAAGAGTTGTTGCTAGGGGGTCTTTACATACATAGAGCATAGCAAACAAACAGTCGCCCCTCTTTAGAAGGTATTCATTAATAAAGATTTGACTTACTTGTGACTACTCCTGATCTGATTGTCTATATGTACATTTAGAAGACTTTTATACAGGGACATGATTAAATGCCAACCTGTTACATTTGATTTTTCTGATATTAATATGTCCAACGGTCATGTCTGCAAATAACATTGGACATGGGTAGCAGCTGTGTCTATTTCTGATATATTTTATGGTTAATAGGTGTATGTTTTATCGAATGAAGAGATTTCAAACATGTCTAAATGGCCTAGGTTTCAGGCTTTTTATTATTATTGAACAGCCCTTTAAATATTTGGATTCAAAGTATGTGAACAGAAGAAAACATTAACTAAATATAATAGAATAAAATGTCTATCCAAACTAAGCTTTTATCATATTGTTGGATTTAAAAAAAAAGCCGAAATCGTTCTGTTTTAGAACAATGTCTTATATATGAGAAAACAATTTCAGTTCTCAATATATATCATACTTACAAAAAAAGTTGCATTAATTACCTTGCAATAGGCCAACTGTGTATTCCGTAAAGAGTTGTTGCTAGGGGGTCTTTACATACATAGAGCATAGCAAACAAACAGTCGCCCCTCTTTAGAAGGTATTCATTAATAAAGATTTGACTTACTTGTGACTACTCCTGATCTGATTGTCTATATGTACATTTAGAAGACTTTTTATACAGGGACATGATTAAATGCCAACCTGTTACATTTGATTTTTCTGATATTAATATGTCCAACGGTCATGTCTGCAAATAACATTGGACATGGGTAGCAGCTGTGTCTATTTCTGATATATTTTATGGTTAATAGGTGTATGTTTTATCGAATGAAGAGATTTAAAACATGTCTAAATGGCCTAGGTTTCAGGCTTTTTATTATTATTGAACAGCCCTTTAAATATTTGGATTCAAAGTATGTGAACAGAAGAAAACATTAATTAAATATAATAGAATAAAATGTCTATCCAAACTTAGCTTTGATGATATTGTTGGATTTAAAAAAAAAGCCGAAATCGTTCTGTTTTAGAACAATGTCTTATATATGAGAAAACAATTTCAGTTCTCAATATATATCATACTTACAAAAAAAGTTGCATTAATTTCACAATTTTGCTTACAATGATAAAAGTATTGTATACCTGTTTTTGTATAATAATACATGCAATGAAAATCATACATTTTAGTGAAAAAAATTATGAGTAAGTTATCTACACAAAGACATTTCAGGTTTGATCGACTCTATTGACCTGTAATAGCTTACATAACCGTATTGAAGTATGTTTTCTTACGTTAATTCATCTCCTAGCTGAACCAAAACTTAATTTTAATGTGCGATAGTAAGAATATATATATATAAACAAGTCTAAATTGAAAACAACGTTCAAACCTATGATTGCGTTGGATAAAAACCGCAATTTTTATACGTGTACATGTAAAACAAATTTCTTGATAGAGGGGTCTAAATACAGCACAAACAACATTTTCCAAAAGACCAAAAAAGTGAAAAAGTATATTTTAACAAAACGCATTTGACTAACAAGTCGAACAATGAATGTTCTTTAAACCTGCTGACTGCCATTGGCGATTGCCTAATAAATTTATCACCAGATGTAACAAAATGGATCTCAATATTAATTTAATACCAAACAGAAAACAATAAACTGCGGAAAAGATAATATACCACAAACATGAGGTGCAAAAATTTGTACACCATATCCGCATTTTGACAATTAATGTCTCTTCAGTGATATTAGGGATCGAAACGGTATTTGGAAGGCCATATAATTTACCACAATTTAGAATAGACTCTTGAATTTTAAAGAGTCGAAATAGGATGAACGGATCAAATAAACCAGAAGGAAAATATAATACAAGCCCAAACGAAAAAATATAAACAAGTCTAAATTGAAAACAACGTTCAAACCTATGATTGCGTTGGATAAAAACCGCAACTTTTATACGTGTGCATGTAAAACAAATTTCTTGGTAGAGGGGTCTAAATACAGCACAAACAATATTTTCTAAAAGACCAAAAAAGTGAAAAGTATATTTTAACAAAACGCATTTGACTAACTATATATATAACCATGCTGCTTTTAGTATGTTGTACCCATATCCTCAGTGGATACTAGTAATAGTTTTCGTGCATTCAGTTCATGTTAAGTTTTGGAAAGCATTTACTCTCCAATTCACCGTTTCAGAATCTTAAGGACTATGGGTAATGTTCTTACACAAAAATAAGATTAACGTTACGTCATTGATTGAATTTCAATTGTTTAAGAATTTTTAAACCAATTACAAGGTTTTGGTGTACGCTTATGAAAATATCACCCAGAATGCATTAGATTCTTAATCTGAGAATAGTCCATTTATCATATTTATAAGCGTAAAGTTAATCTTAAATGTAACCTTTAAAGGCAGATAAAGTATTTGTTATAAAGCTCATAATAAAAAAAAAATGATAAACCATAATGCAATGCAACATTTCGTAACATACAATTCCGAATGTGATCTACCGAATTAGACTTATCAGCGGGTTTGTACTTACATGAGCAACAAGACTGGTGTCACATGTGGAGCAGGATCTGCGTACCCATCCAGAGCACCTCAGATCACTCCCATTTGTTGGAAGGGTTCGTGTTGCTCTATGCTGTGTTTTGTATACTGTTGTTTATCTGTTTGTATGTTTGTCTGTTTGTCTTTTTTTTATTTTTAGCTATTGCATTGTCAGTTTATTTTCGACTTATGAATTTGAATGTCCTTTTGGTATCTTTCGCCTCTCTTTTTCATTGGTTCTGTAGCATTACCGATATGACACGATTAAATTAATATTCAACACTGATCAAAATAATAAATTCATTGATAAGAATTGCCTTCAAAATGCATAAACAAATATACTGAATTAAATCTACTTCTTCGAAAAACCATATTAGAGCATCTAGCTCGATCACATCTTTCCAGAGAAAAGCTTACCAGATTCCTGATAACTGACGATATGAGTCAAATCTTTTCTACCTAACATGTTCCTTTTTTATTCCGTTTTTAGGAGAGTACATCTTTAAACATTTACAGCATACATATATTAGCTACGAATTTGGAAATTATAATTACATGTAGGGAACTAGGATTGGTTTAGTTGCAAATGTTATGTTTGTCAACATCAAAGCTATTTGCAATCTTTTAAAATTGAAACTGCTCTGCTTCGAAATTGTTAGCTATCATTAATCTTTCATTTGTTACAGTTGTATGTAAAACTTAATAAAATATATTTTTGCAGTATTGATATATTCTAGTTTTTAAGATGTATATTACAAACATTGTAAAATTATATCCTAAGCATGACGTAAAGGTTTATTACCGGATTCAATTAAAACAAAAAACGATATAACATGTCATATAACATAAAAAAGCACAAAAAACAACCAACAATATTTGACAGTAATACAACCACATAACACCCTACTTCGGATCTCAGTGCTTATAGAGAACCTCCAGTAGTCAGCACTTCTGTGTTGACTGGAGTTATCATTGATATGTTCATAATTATAAATTAACTGTTTACAAAACTCAGGAATAGATTACCTTAGCTGTATTTGGCAAAACTTTTAGGAAATTTTGGTCCTCAATGCTCTTCAACTTCGTACTTTATTTGGCCTTTTTAACATTTGTTTGATTCGAGCGTCACTGATGAGTCTTTTGTAGACGAAACGCACGTCTGGCGCAAATATAAAATTTCAATTCTGGTATCTATGATGAGTTTATTCATTACAATAGAAAAGTAAAGTGTCGACTATTATATTGGTAATATAATTAATATCAAAATTATTATTTAATCTCATCTGTCACTGATCATGGCGCGACATTTGAATTATCATATTCAAAAAATCTAACATAGTCATACAATTACCCGAAGGCCCGAAAAGTTAACCTTGGTGGTCTTTTATTGGCAATCTTTCCTTAGGCTAATGTAAATCCATGTCATTCAATGCAACAGGTGCACCCATGGTCGTGTATTCAACAAAAACAATAATATTATTAGCAATAATAATAAATTCAATGTCCAATGCCACTGTCCTAAAGAAATAATTATACGGTTCCGCTAAATTTCAAAGGTAGATACAGCAATACTCTCCGAACAAAGTAAAAATCTAATTTTATTTTGAATTGATATTTATGAAATCTTGTTTTCGAATTTTTTTAATTCATATTAATTCAAGTACTTATACCAACAATGTCACATTTTTTTAATGTAAATGATCATGCAAAAAGGCCAAATAATATAAAAAATAGTCCCAAACTTTTCAGCTATGATAAGCTTTATGAATATTTTTAACCAAATTTTGTTTACAAATATGTACTAAATAAAAGACTTGAATTGATATTGAACGTTTTAGATCGATGCCTATGCTCCGAATGATTCAATTTAACTGCATACCCGTTTTTTGCTTCTCACATTGAATCCCAGAGTACTTGATACGCATTACCAATGTTTTAACAACCCAGCAAACTTAATTTTCTATTCAACGATTACGAGTCCTGGACACACAAAGAAATAACATAATGTCGGTTTACTTATTTGGTAGCTGACAAAATTAGAATTAACATGCGAAACATTTTCACAAGCATTTTTTTTTAAATGCAGCATTGTAAAAATACGTAAAAGGTGTAGTTTCTCGCATTTCAATGTGCGTTTATGAATTTACTTTTTATCAAAAACGCGTCAAAAGCTGAGCTAGCCAAATTATGATACATATATTGAACTACAACACTCCATATCTCTTTTTACTCAAATGGAATAGTATATGAGGAGTAAACCATTTAAGAAATTGGTATTAAATCCCTGCCTTAAAGTTTCAAACACCTACAATCGAAGGGACAACTTTTTTGTCATTCTATATTCCAATGACGCTGGGCTATCCTTATACAATGTTATAATTACAAAAAATTACAGTCAATAAATTTTGTTTCCAAATTGAATTCCAATTCTATGGTCTAAAAAATGATACAACCCTTTTAAGAAGACATGTATGTCCTGAGTGTGTGCTATCTGTGCAGTAGGGGAAATTCTGTTTTATTTTGCTATTATATAAATTGCGTCTTTCATATTAAAAAAATTGTCAAATATGATAAAAATCTTTAATTTTACAATTTATTTACATTTCAATTATTTAGTAAACTAATCCTTAGTGTGCCTTTCTACGCAAACTACATAAAGGGTTAATTTTCTGGTCAGGTTAAAATTATTTAAAAAAAATAATTCTAATTTTTGATAAATGACTTCATTAGTTGTTAGAAGTTGCATTTGGGTATAGATCTTTATATTTTCTGTTTTAAACTTAAAATAGTGTTTTTATATCAATTGATATCGGAATAATATACCCGGGTAGGAAGAAATATTTTCCAGCACACTATTCAACATATGTCACTCAATCAGTCTTGAAACATTCAAGTACTACTCTGTGTATCAACAAGATTGCTGTTCCATCTTTTGACAGCACTATACTGAACGATTAAATCAAGGTTGTCGAAGCTTCAATCCGCCGTAAAGTAGATGTTTCAAGTTTACCATGATAAATTCTCAATTTGTAAAGAAAGGTAAAAAAGAAAAAGAAACCAAAGGAGGAATACACAACCAATAGTCGAAGAAAAACAAAGAGCACCACAGCTAAATGAAAACATCGAAAGACTGATCAACAAATACTCGCAAAATGGAGATGAACGCATGTGCTTCAAAAGGCCAATAGTTATAGTTCCACTTGTAACAACTTTTGTTAATTAACGTCCCTATTCATGTATTTGATATTTTAGGGTAGTGCATGGTCTATTTTATGAGGAAATTATAAAGATTTGAACTAGCTTTCAGTAACTGCGAGTAATCTTAAGTCACTTATGTGAGTCTGTTGTCATTTTGCTGGTTGTTTTGTTTGAGCTAAGTACTTATCAGATGAATCTTGTTACTTTTTAACTGATTTTTACCTTATGTCCTTTTGTTGTACTCTTTCATCACTGTCTATGGTTAGAGGATGGATTATCACTCAGAAATACGTGAAACCTTCCATATTCTTTTTGTTGCTGTTCCAAGTTAGGAGACTGTATTCGAGATATTTTCTTGGTTTGCTGTCTGCAATACTTTTTTTAAGAAGATAGGGCGTTGGTTTTCTTTTTTTTTTTTTTTTTTTTATATTCTCATTTTGTCATACTAAGACAGTTATAATTGTTAAGTAACGTTCACAGTTTCTATAATTTACCTTTTTAAACCTTAAACTTGAAGTCATGTAGTCAATTTTCAGCCTAATTCACTGCTGTAAATTCAGTTTTGTTTCGACAATTTGCTTGCAATCAATTTAGTACTGTTCGGTAACTTCTCATACAATTTAATATGTTGATAATGTGTACAGGTAAATTCACAACTATTGAACCGTCTAAATATAGACTGGATAGATCTTAAATGACTGCAAGCGATTTGTCCGAACAGTATTGACTTTACCGCAGTGGATAAGTCTGAAAATGTACTGAAATTGAAATTGACTACATAATTGATTGTATACGGTATGGGGTTTGCTTTTTGTTGAAAAGCCAATGACGATCTGTGGTTGGTGAATCCTAGTCCGTAGGTCTATGGTGGATATTGGACAAATTGACAATCTTACTACATCTCCTTATTTCTATATATTTATCCATATTTGAGACAAAAAAAAACATTAGGTCTTCGTGCTGCCAATTAAGATCTAATAATTCAGAAAATGGGATGTTTGCTTGTGGTCATAGTTTTTTTTTTCTAATTTCCAAAACAAAAGAATGACTTTTGAAAAAAAACAACATATTTTTGTTCTTATGATGAACAATTTAAAAAAGGAGAAATAACTGCATTTGTTCTTAATACGGGCGGAAATATACGCTGTAAAATTTCTATAATCCTGTAGTCTGTTTTGGGACCTTTTAAATAATTTGTCAACCAAAAGGAAGTTAAAAATTGAAATGCTAAACGTCAAATTGAGGCTCACATTTATTAAAATGTTTTAACGTTAAGTAAAACACTAAGTAAACACACATAACGTAGGGAAAAAGCGGTTTGTCTACAAACACACGTAGAAGGTGCGGTCGTTGTATTGCTCATTATCCACAATAAGCTTTAATATCAACAAATAATAACATAGTCACGTAAACAGAAGCATTTGTAAATAGACACTAACAATTCTGTTTATACAAATATCATCAAAATCTCAAACTACGTTGTAGATGGCGTGAGTTAGTTCTTAGAAATCTTATTAAAGCAGGAAGTGAACGAAAAACATAGACCTTTCGTCTAGACTCTAACCTCTTCTGTACTGGCGGATTTTCATATGAATTTGTATTTAAGTTGTTTCCAGACATTTCCAGTGCATTTTTACCAGAAAGATAGAAAACGCCATTATAATGCCTCTTTCCTAATGCTCTGTTGATGAAAGGTTTGAAAGTCCATATGCTATCCTTGTGTATGTATATGACCTCGTCACTTAAAAATGATCCATTGCATGTTATAGCAGCCATGAAGATCATATATCTAGAAAAAAGAATAAACATTGTCGATGATGATGATTTCAGTGTTTGAAATATTTGATGTATAAGTTGATGGTTATGCTACTTTTGCAATTTCTTTGTAATAGTTACAAGTGTCAATTGAAAAAAAAAAAACAAAACAAATGACTTGATTGTACTACAATGGTGTCAATAAGTTAGGGAACACCTTTTAATAAATATCGCAATATCAGCCGGCGCTTAAGCAGATATGTATTTGAAGTATAAGCTAGAGAGGTCAACGTAAAATTATAAAACTTAAAAGCCTTAATTGTAGGCAAATAGAAATGAAGAAATTCATAAAAATTAATTTCAACAAATGTCGGCTTCATACCATTCGGAAAAACTGATTTCATCCGATGAAAGCTTGGTGAATCTTAAATGTTATGGTGGTATACTTTAGTTATATGAGTCAAATCACTTATAATTGTCATCAATACTTGCTTTTCAAATAATCACACGGTTGTACTGTCGCCCCCCTTTGGACTACAAAGCTATGTTTCAAACAAACAATATTAATTGTCTTGCCAAAACAAATCTCTAATGCATTTAAAAGTAAAATAACAAAAATACCGAACTCTAAGGAAATTCAAAACGGAAAGTTCCTTATCAAATGGCTCAGACACTTCAAACGAATGGAAAACAACTGTCATATTCTTGACTTGGTACAAGCATTTCCTTATGTAGAAAATGGTGAATTAAACCTGGTTTTATAGCTAGTTAAACTTCTTACTTGCAGTCGCATAAAATTACATTATATTGACAACGATGTATGAACAAAATAAACAGACATAATAGGAAAAAAATGTCAAAAATAGGAGTACAGCAGTCAACATTGTGTTATAATCTTAATCACTATAAAAACAAACAAATGTGTCAACAAAGAAAAAACAAAATGGCATAGAGACAAAGCACATAAGCAAAAACGAAAGACAAGAATAAAATAAATGACCATAGCACAATAACACAATGGCGGGATGTATAAGTACCGAGTCAGGCAAAAGATTGATACCGGTAAATTTTATTACTACCCATCGAATGCTACCATAGCTAAAGAACTTTGATTTCCAGAAGTTGTTACAATACGTTAGTAAAGTTTTGTTTGTCGATAGATACATACTTTTACGTAAAAGAAATTTTTAATAACAATAACAGAATTTACCAATCAAGTAGGAGAAATTATCGTTGTCAATACCGTCATACTTTGAACTCTACTTTAGTCCTCTTCGGTGATTTAAGCACGTGAACATGTAAATTTCAAAAGAATTCAACCTCATATTTCAAAATATACATCAGTACATTATATTTGATTTTGTTTTTACTGATCATACACTGTATATACTAAATTTGTCAGAGTAAACATAATTTATGTATGAAGATGTTAATATATACGTACGCATGGATAATAAACTTTTAAATAATATTTTATAAATTGTGTGCATCAGGAGCGCTTTTCTAAATTTTCCTAATTCAATGTCAAATCGTTCCAATCCAACAAATTTGAAATCCACGGATGTAAAGTACCGAAACACGTGAAGAGTTATATGATCTAAATAGACCTAAAATAAATAGCAAAGTACATATAAGGTCATCAATGCCAGAGGAAGTTAGAATCTTAGTATTTTTAATAATTTATAAATTTACGAAAGGACGATTTATGTGTAACAAATCATGTGAGAACCGAGGGACTAAGTAGTATTTTCATTTTCATTTCGAAACGTCACCAGTGTCTGAGCAAAACCAGAATTATTTTGGTTATTATTGTTTAAGGCTGATGTCCTATCAGTTAAATCTTAATATGAAAGTTTTTGAACATCGATTCAAGAGGACTTTCTTTCAAAAGATATCAACATTAAAAATAGATATACACATTGTGATAGTCAAATCCGGTATCCCCCGAAAAAAAAACCCCAAACAAACTGTGAAAAAATGGTATTAAAATGTTCTAATACGATGACAAACACTTTGATTTTTCATTGAAGCTTTAGGACGGTCTCAGAGGAATAGTTTAGCACGGTAAGGCGAACGTATTCTGATATCATGTACTCTTTCGAAATAAGCATACTATTAATAATAAAAATAGTGAACAATAGAATACTGAAAGAACATAATGTTTTTGACACTATGAATAACTATAATAGTCAGTTATTACTTACATCTGTAAACATATGGTAATCATGCTGTACATCATTCCCTGAAACAAAACAAAAATATCGTATGCCATATGTATTATTAAAGTACTATCCGTATTTGGCATGGAACACAATTATGATTCAAAAAAAATTTACTGTATAAAACAATAAAAGGAATACTTAAAGTACTGAAAGCAAACTCAAAGTATCCTATCTCCTGATTATATAAAACCGATCAAAGATATCAGACTTACATGTATACTCTGGTTTTTAATAAATTTGATTTATTGTACAAAAAGGCTGGAACAAGATGTATGATTAAAAGTATATAGAACATGTAGAATAGGATATTCACAACAAGGAACTTTTAAATCAAAACAACAAAAGAATATATAATGATATAACATTTGGTTAAACATAAATGATTATCTATTAACTAAAGATGAACCTTGTTTCGTTCTAGGATATGTATTTGTGGTGTTTAAATCAAAATTAATTAAAGAAATCAAATATATTCAGTCTACAATGGGGAAGAAGGGACTCCAACATTTGTTACATTATTCTTCAGAGTGTTTTTAAGTGAAATGTATTTTTTCCGAGTTCATGTGTCTTTTTAAATATTTTTCATATTAGCATTTAAATTTGTCAATACTTCTTTTAGTTTTGTTTGGTATTTTGTAAATAATATAATCTGATGTTTAACCAAATTCAATTTAATGTTTTAGACGTTTCAAAATTTAATAATTTTGATTTTCAAAGGCAGTCCAATATTGTCATTTCAAAACTCCAATTGTTTAGTTCATGCCAGAGACTAGAGACCATCTGAAAACTCCAAAAATTTATGTTCTATGGTCTCTGATTCTTCCTTGCAGAATTTACATATATTGCTATTTATACTCATCTAATTAAAAGTAGTGAATTAGTTCGCAAAGTACTATGGATAGTTTTATATTGGAACCAGCGAAGCTTTACGCTTCTATTATATTTTGTACATGATGTGTAATTTTTCCAGTAATTTCTAGTCATATCAAATTTTTTTTATCCGTTTTCCTTGGAAGCAAAAGCAACATTTTTCTCATTCAATACCTTGTACTTGTCCCTTGTACCTTTCTTTGATTCTAAGAACATACTTAATACATAATATTAAACGTTAGCATTGCATGATATCTTTTCCCCTTTACAATGATATTGATAGCATTCAACATCTGTTTAAGCAAGTGTGCTATTCCATAATAATGTAAATAACTGGGGCTAAATTGATAAAATAGTTGGAAATTTTGAAACGGCATACTTTTGCCTTGATTGTCACTGTCCAAATTTCAGCTTTAGCCCGGTTTTCATAATGAACACTTGAACCACGTAGGTTTAATGTTTTTTCCCTCACATAAACGAGAAGATAGAACTTCATCAGTACATTTTGGGTTTTCTCATTTTATGGATGGTTTTTCAAGCACCAAAACCTACTACCAAATTTTATCTGTTGACCATTTCATGGGACCAATCTAATAGACAACTTTCGAGTTCGATGCATTTCCGTCAAAAACTCTGGTTTTAGTGAACATCATTCGTGCGTTTAGGGGCATCGTCACTTCCGTTCCCATGTTGAGCAATTGGTTGGAAAACTATGATGCAATATTGCACGAACTATTCGGCAAATTGAATTTTCATAATTGACAATCAGCATTGCTGTCATTAGGGAATTGTGATTAAGTACCTACCGAACAAACATTATTTCTAGTTTATCCTGCACAATGACGAATACTAAGACGCTTGATGAACGTTAATAGTGCAGGGATACAGGCGATCCCCTCTATCTAGTAAATGGCGCGCATAATTGACGAGTTTTTCCGGTGACGGACAAACTCGAAAGTGGTCTATTAAGTTCAATAATATTAAATTGCTTCACAAAAGATACTACTTTCACCTACTTTGCATTTGATTATATACAGCCTTCTTATCCATGTAAATTTTAGTCCCTGTAAAAGTGCTTTTAAATTTAACATTGACAAAACAGATCTCGCTTGACGTTATCTGGTTGATATTCTCAGATAAATGCATAAGTTTTATAAATAACGAAACATATTTTCATCTGAACTAGGGAAAGATCGAATGTAGTGATTTAATTGATAAGATATAACCAACGTTTTCAAAATGGTAATCTTTCAAAGGGTGTAAAATATTATTTTGACATTATTTTCAAAGTGTTGTCTATAACATCTAACACTGGCCTATAATCTACATAAAGCATTATATCTTGAAACTGAAAACTGAAAACGTAATACACTTATACCCTGTTACCACAGGGAAGCATAATAGTCTTTATGCGTTTCGTTTGTGTGTGTTAAACCCTCCCACCTACCTGGGATATAGATGCAACAGCGAAATACAAAAAAATTAAAACTGTTAATATAACATGCATAAGTTAAAGTTAAAAAGTAAAATAACAAAATACCAAGGAAAATTCAAAACGGAAAGTCCCTTATCAAATGGCAAAAATCAAAAGCTCAAACACACCAAACGAATGGAAAACAACTGTCATATTCCTGACTTAGTACAGGCATTTCCTTATGTAGAAAATGGTGGATTAAACCTGGTTTCATTGCTAGCTAAACCTCTCACTTGTATGACAGTCGCATACAATTCCATTGAATTGACCAGAATGTGTAAATGAAACACAGACATAAAAGGAAAAAATGTCAAAAATAAAGGGAATGGCTTGGCCAAATCTATTGTGATGCACACTTCGTGCAATAGTTTAAATTGATAGATCCGATTACAACTGATGAGAGTGAAAGTTATTTTGTTTATGTCACTATGTTTTTTAAGGCAACAACTATCAAGAATGATAACAAGGAGATTCGTGTAGCAGTTTATAACCATAAATAGACACGAGATATCTTGTTTTTTTTTTCGGGAATTACAATGTCTATATCCATTTGTCGAAGAAGCCATAAAAAAAGAGTTAATCATGCATTGTCATCCCACGTTTTAACACTAGTGTAGATGTTAAAATCATAAATAAGCTAATTGAATAATCTGTACATACATTAGGTATACATGGACACACAAACGACTAAACGTCGTTAGTTGCGTGAAGAGACCTCGCTACTGTTTCGGAAATTGTCAAACGACTAAAACTTGATTTCGTACATGTCTGTAGTCGGGAACTTTGGATGTGTTTGTCTATGGTAATATTTTTTAATATGTTTGTCCTTTAGGGAATTGTGCTTCCTATAGGGAATTGGGCGTTATCCATTCAATATTCTCTTTGTTATATTTATTCACAAAGTGTCTAGGCTCGAGGCAAACTAGAGCCTGACATACTGTAAATGATCTTCCAACTTTTTGTGTTGTAGGTTTGCTGTCTCATTGAGACACATATAATTGTATACAGCACATTTCTTTTTTTATCTATATCGAAATGCTAGAATTTGTTCGAAATACAATGAATTAAATCGATACATATTCAATAGATTGTTTATATAAAATATGTTCCCCATATTTAATTTTTGTGTCTAGTGTTTTGTTCACACAAATTCAAGCTGACATTCAATTAAAATACATTATTTTTGCAAAATTAAAATATCGATTAGTACACCTACAATTGCGTTAGAGTAAACACATTAAAAGCAGTCTGATGAAACAATAATGATAAGATATAAGGTTAAATAATAACAAAAGTAAACAACTACAATGGTGATAAACTCGTCATAGATACAATGACCTTAAATTGTTTACGCCATACGCGATTCGTTTTCATAAGACTTATCAATGACGCCGGTTAAAAAACGCTAAATAAAGTAAGAAGTTGAATAGCATTGATGGCTAACAATTTCGAAAGGTTATATATGCTCATGCATGACTTTACAGTCTAGAGAAAAGTAAAATCACAAAAATACCGAACTCCAAGGAAATTCAAAAAGGAAAGTCCCTAATCAAATGGCAAAATCAAAAGCTCAAACACATCAAACGAATGGATAACAACTGTCATATTCCTGACTTGGTACAGGCATTTTCTTATGCAGAAAATGGTAGATTGAACCTGGTTTTATAGCTAGCTAAACCTCACACTTGTTTGAAAGTCGCATCAAATTCAATTATATTGACAACGATGCGTGAACAAAACAAACAGACACAATAGGTAAAAATTTTAAAAATAGGGGTAAAGCAGTCAACATTGTGTTATCATCTTAATCACAAAAAAAAACCAAACAAATTTAACACAGAAGCACAAAAAGGCAAACATCAAATTTAACAACCTCATTTTGCTTTTTATTGTAAGATTTCATTTATATATGTAAAATCCACCCATAAAGGATTGAAAGATTTTAAGTACTGGGTTAGATTAAAATTAACTTTGACGTAGAATCGCGCGTTTGACGTCACACAGGTAGAAATAAAATAATGTATGACGGGATGCATAAGTACAGAGTCACGTCAAATGGATATAACAAAAACAGACTTAACAGTAAAAGTAAAAAGGCATACATCAAATTTAACAACCTCATTTTGCTTTTTTATTATACGATTATATTCATATATGTAAAATTCACCCATAAAGGATTGAAAGATTTTAAGTACTGGGACCGAATCCCTACCCTGACAGACACATGGTTAGATTAACATTAACTTTGAAGTAGAATCGCGCGTTTGACGTCACACAGGTAGAAATAAAATAATTTTGTCGTTCAATGTACGACGGGATGCATAAGTCACGTCAACTGGATATCACAAAAAAACCAACTAAACAGTAAAAGTAATATTAATAAAGACAAAAAAAAGAAGTCTTCTCAACTTCTCCACAAAATGAAGGTTTTGTTTAGTAAAACAGCGAATAAGTATAAAGGAAATGGAATGATCAGGCCATTTTTAGACTTTAAATTAGAAAATCAATTAGTATTATATCAATAATTTGCGGTTTCAAAGTTTGTCGTATATATTTGTTTGTGGGCTTTAATTTCTTTCATTTAATATAAACTGCAAGAAAATGCCTTTTTAAAATAACCTCATGTTGATTTATTTTTATTTTTATGAGTCGAGATAGTAAGGCATATTATTCATATTTTGATTTCTTTATCTATTACCTGAAGGCAATGATGATTTTGTTCCGATTAATTATAATAGTAGATCAAATTTGATCAATTAATGATTTGTTAAGTGTGGTGGATTTTTTCTAAATTCTTATGCTTTAATTTTCCCTGTAAGCTGTAGAGTTAAATTTGAGTACACTTAATTTAAGTTTCAAAATTTAAAATTGATTGTCACCTAATTACAACTTACCTTATCGCCCTGAGATTTTGTGTGAAGACAGTTTGACATTGATGATTATTTATACGAAAGATGATACTGCATCAAGATAATATAAATGGAATTTACCCTTATTGTAAATTATATACTAATTAAGTGTAATAAGCTTCTCACATTCACGATATGACAAACAATCATTCATAATAATTAAAAAAAAAGGATGAAAGCATATTTGATGTGTTTGGTATTTGATACGTATGTGGTATATTAAAAGCTGTATAAGGTTTGAAACGGAGTATCGCTAGGTGTGTAATCAATAAGGATATACGTCATCAAGATATACGCCTTTATCTGCGTTTGAATGGAACAAAAATGGTGTAGGAAGAACCTTTTGTGCTTACCGCTCCCTTAACAGTTGACACTAGCAGCTGTTAACCAGGTTGCTGTTACTCATAACACTATCATTATTACAATTATAATTATTATGATTATTTCAAAGATAAGACGTATTAAAATAAACTAATGTAATTGAATTCAATCCTACGTACTGGAAGAAATGCTGATTTTTTAAATACACTAATTATGTTGTCACTATAGTTTTATTAAGTATTTTTATTGTTGGATTTCAATTAGTGCGAAATATATATAATATATATAATATATAAGACAGGTGCGGCGAGGTGCCACATGAGGACCAGCCTTTTCTTACTTAGTACCGGAAATAACTCCCGATTTGGATCGAGTTCGGCTTACTGAATTGTTATCATATATGTATGACTATGTAGAATGATTGCCAATGAGACAACTTTTCACCAGAGACCAAATAACGTATAAGTACAAAACATGTAGTCGTTGTATGGAGTATTTTTGATTGTGATGGTTTTGAAGGTTTATTTTCGACTTATCAACTATGATTGTCCCTTCTGCTTTTTGAAAAAAGAATAACACGGATACAAGTATAGCTTGGTTATTTAACCGTTTATATTCCACACAGTGTTACAACCGCAGTTATTTATCTCAATGAAACTTTACCAGAATACTTTGTGGTAATTCCTGCTTTGTACATAAATTTTTCATCCATTATGATTACAGAATAGATGTTGTGCCTTTTCTGAACATTAACGAAAGAAGGATTTTTACAATGATCACCATGTTCAAAGTTGCCACTGAAGAGGTTTGGATAAATATAAAAAAAATATATATATATATAAAATAGATATAAGAAGATGTGGTATGAGTGCCAATGAGACAACTCTCCATCCAAGTCAAAATTTATAAAAGTAAACCATTATAGGTCAAAGTACGGTCTTCAACACTAAAAGTATATTAAATGGACATCTATGAGAAAACCATGCAGATGGCGCTCCATGCAAGGTTGTTTGATTTTGATGAAACTTTGCTTAAATGATCAGGTTGACTTCATATGAAAGTCCTGCAAGTTAGATGCCCTAACATCAATGGTAACCATGGTTACGGTAGGAATCTGTGATTTTCTCTTGTTCATATGTAGATGCTCCTACTGAAATGCAGAGACTTCATAGATTTCTCAAATAGTAACAAAGACTATAATACTTCTGAATGTTTAAATACTTTTATAGCACAGCTAGCATGTGTATGAAGTATAAATCACATAATTTCATTAAACATAATGATACATATAGAAAATAGGGGGTGACCAAACACATACAATGATTGAAAATACGACCGTTTCATCTAGTCGCACTAAAACAGACACTACAGCCCAAAAGACGCTTTAATTAATCCTAAATTTTTTAAGTGCATTACATTCTCTTTGGTTCAAAATATCTTAAAGGGAATTCGGTTGCAAATTAATTTTATAGATTAAATTGGTCATTCAGACAGCCCCTCCCCCCCCCCTTTTTTTTGTATTTTAGCAATAAGATTAAGGAAAACCTCATATTTCCATGAAAAAAAGCATTATAAAATAAGGAGTTGAATTTTACAGATTATTACATGCCATTTAGGTAACTTAAGTTGAAAATTTCAAGTTAAATAGATTTTTAGGTCACATAAATAATGATCATTAGGCTAAAAAAAGGGGAGCTGCGCAAAGACCATTTTTTTGGGTCAATTTTTATTCAAAATTCCTATAGTAAACTTATCTCTTTAACTGTTAAGAGTAAAATCAATTAATTTCTTCCTAGAGATCATTGCAACTTGCAGAAAACTCAAGTTTAAGTCTGGTTTTTCAAAAATCTAAGGAAATTCAATTTCAAGTTTAACATATTGAAAAATCCAAAGTATTGGACCACAGAAGTTAAGTGTCTGAAAGGTTAAAAATTTTAACACATGTTGCAACTTTTTTCTTGCTTACTGGTTACCATATTAGTCAATTTGTTCATTATTACCTGAGAAAGTGTTGAAACATATTAATTTTCTATGGTACAAAGGGAGATAATCCAGTAAGATGCAATAACGTGAAGGAAATCGTCATTTTTTCCTGTAGGATTGAATTGAATTGAATTGGTTTATTTTCATTTTTTTGAACAACATAATCAAATATTTATTCCTTTTACTGGCTTGTTACAATATCTTTCAGTCCATAAATTCTTTCAGTCACTAATTACTCAGTGCAGTAATCCTCAAATATATATTCAATATATCACAGATTGTTCAAATGTTTTGTAATGGTTAGAAAATATTACGTTGAACTGTCAAATTAATGAAAATTCAAAAACATTGACATTTTTGTCTTTTGATCAGATTGTTCACTTGTAAATTGTAAAACTAGCAATTGTTAAAAGTAGTAAAACAAAATATTCTTCGTCAGAAATTTTATATCCAAATACTAAATGTTTTAATTTTATCTTGAAAGTTATTTTACCTCTCTTTAAAGCTTCATTTACTTTGTTCCTAAAATGTTCTAAATTAGGACATAGTATAAAGAAGTGATCGTAATTTTCTTCTTGTGTACAAAAGTTACAAAAACCATTGTCTACCTTTTTCCACCTAAATAAACGTTTCTTTGTAGGTAGAAAATAAACTCATCATAGAATATGTTGTAGTAATTTCCATCTAAGCAATTTAAGTGTATTTTTTTCTTTTTAATATTTGAATAAGAATTCATATGAATTGTTTTGATATAACACATCATCCATATTAAGTATACGTAGCCATTTTTGGTCCAATAGCTGGTTCAATTTTTTATTTATCAGAGACTTATATAGAAATTTGTTTGATAGTGATTCTAATTTTATAGGTAAACCTTTCCATATAAACTGGTTTCTTTTTATATTAACAGTGCTTTTTATAGAATGTTCCAAATTTAAGATGGCTTCCCAGTCTTTTGGTAGTAATTTCTGTACCAAATCAATTTCAGCTATCCAGTTTGATTTATTTTTTAATTTATTCAAAATGACATCTTGTGAAACGCAATCTTTTTCATCTATGATATCATTTACATAAATAAAATCGCTTTAAATCCAAATTTTTAAAACTACAGCTTTATTTTCAAATTCAATAAATTCATTGTTCCATAATATTTGTTTTCTTATGTCTGTAAATGTTTCAGGCTTTTTCGTTAGACCCCCACCAGCTAATTTCAAACATTTAAGGATAATTTTATAAAATCTGGGATTCTTTCAAGGCTTTCTTCTGGAATATCCTCACTGTTTGAAACACTAGCCAATAGACCCAAAATTATAGAAATAGTACTGAGGTATAATTTTCCAATCTCCTTCACAATCACTTAGTAGTATTTTAACCTGAATATCTTTTAAATCAATGAAATAACTGCTTATATCTATCATATCTAATCCCCTCTTTTCAAATGGACCAATGATCGAATTTCTTTTAACTTTGTCTGGTTTATTATCCCAAACGAATTTAAAACATTTTTTCTTTCTATTTCTTTCAAATATTTCTCAGGAACTATACAAGGAGTTCCTATAAAAGTGAAAATAGGCACAATGAACGTTTTAATTATCAGAATTTTTCCAAAAATAGTAAGATTTCTTTTCTGCCAAGAACAAAAAAATCTATTCATCTTTTCAATTTTATTTTCCTAATTTAGTTATTCACATTCCTCTCTACAGTGCCCAAAATATATGCCAATAAACTCATCAAAGATACCAGGATTAAATTTTGTACTTACGCCAGACGCGCGTTTCGTCTACAAAAGACTCATTAGTGACGCTCAAATCCAAAAAAGTTAAAAAGGCCAAATAAAGTACGAAGTTGAAGAGCATAAAGGACCAAAATTCCTAAAAGTTTTGCCAAATACAGCTAAGGTAATTTATTCCTGAGGTAGAAAAGCCTTAGTATTTCAAAAATTCAAAAGTTTTGTAAACAGTTAATTTATAAATATGACCAAATCAATGATAATTCATGTCAGCACAGAAGTGCTGACTACTGGGCTGATGTTTTAACTGGTCCATCGCTCCAGTTAATTCCCTCAATTTTGTCTTTACATGATTTTAGCTTTCCTACCCATAACCCCTCTGTATTATTCCTGTTTAATTTCAATCCCGAAAAAGAACCACAGATTTCAATTTCATTCATGCCTTATTGATCGTCGTATTTGGAACAACAAAATAAAGTAGTATCGTTTGCTTATTTTTATACTACGATTTTTGTCATCTAGTTTGATTTTGATACCTTTGAAATCAGTATTGCTTCTAATCGTGACGCCATGATTTCAACTGATAAATCAAAGTAGCCGATAAAGGTCATCCTTGGCGTATACCCCTGGTGTATTTAAAGATATCAGATATCCAACCATTGTTCATAACACATGTTTGAATATCGTTATACGAAGGTTTAACCCATCTTGTAAAAGAATCATTAAATCCAAAATGTTTTAAAACTGAAAACATAAAATTCCATTCTAAAGAGTCAAAAATCAACAAAGCCTATAGACCCTTCAGTTTTGTATAAATCAGTGAAATCAATAATATCTTGTATCTGTCTAAGATTAAAACCAATAAGTATATTATTTTCATATCCAGTCTGGTCTTCTTTAATAAGCTTTGGTAGGACCTTTTTCAATCGTTATGCTAGAGCGTACGAAAGAAGTTTCATGTCAATATTCAAAAGAGAAATAGGACGATAATTATTTAGTGACAAGGGATCACCCTTTTTAAATAAAAGTGTTAATACACTTGTAAGCTGTCATTTTCATCCATTTCTTTTCTATTTTCGTCTCAAATATATATTTATCGCTAGACGTTTTATCAGGTCTTTGTGTCGAGTATAAACATTTATAATACACTTTAATACTACACAGTTAACATAGTATATCACCTTGATCCGTTATAATCTCATCATTTTCCCCTTTTAATTTATTGATTGCTTTTTTTCACCTGTCTCTGTTTTTCTAAACATAAAAAGTACGATTATTTTTCCCCAAAATCCAACCAATTTCTCTCGTGATCTAATTTGAGCCCCTTTAGCCTTTTGATCGTAAATTTTGGTAATATCATTTTAAAGTTCTGCAATATCCTTATCTAAAATGTTATTCTCAGATTCTTGCTCATCTCTAATTTTAAATTTTATTTCTAATTTTTTTTCAAGAGTCCGTAAAGTTTCTCTTGTAAATTTTAATTTAGTTTTACAATAAGCTATAGTTGCCTCCCTTACCTTTATTTTAAATATATCCCATGCTCAACCAATGTTTTTTAAATTACGATTTCTCATAAAGCAGTTATCTATTTCTTTATTAACTAATTGTATGTAGTCATTATCTTCTAATATAGAATTTTATATTACCAGTATCCCCTTCCCTTTTCTGATGCACCAGTTCTAAATTTAATAAAAACACCTTGATGATCAGTAGAATCAATAATTGCAGGTTCACTTTTGCAACATTCTATTAGTGGTATGAAGTCTTAACCTATCAGAATCACACCAATCCTACTTGCCTGTGATTTATTTTTCCTTCGCGAAATATATTGTTGTTTATTTTTATTTAAATATCTCCAAATGTGACATTCCTCTAAGATGACCTAGTGGAATTTATACGATGTATCATAAAGATGGAACTTTTGATGTCTACTGCGATATGATGACTGATGACAAATGGACGATATATTACAATAGACAATTATAGCTTGACTACTAGTATTAAATATATTGATAAGCCATAAAAAAGCAACGTGCTAATTGATTAATATCTTCTTTTACAAATAACAGCAACAATTATGTTAGTATGAAGGTTTTATAACAGACCAAAACTGCATTCCTGGTTAAAAAGAACTTTCGAGTTTGATCGGAATAGGAAAGTAATTGATGTGCCCTTGACTTCAAGGACTCAAAGTTAAGCAAATACTTCCGGTCAAGCATAGAGCAAAGTCAAAATTTAAAAAGAAATACAACACATTTAACATGTTTTAGTCTTGCATTTGTGTAATGCACTTTTTACACCGATCACTAGTAAGTGTGTAAGATAAAATGAGTCAGCGCAATTGGATTTTTTCGAATTCTTTTCAATTTTTCTGAGTTTGTTTGTCTTTAATTAAAAATGAGATGCGGTAAGTAGAATTTATGTTCAATTACGTAAAATCGTGAATAACGTAAATCATTATGAAAGCTTATATTTGATTGCAGACAAAACCTGAAATTTCTCTAGTTAAAAAGAGCCTTCGATTAAACAGATTTATGATAATCATTCAATCAATAATGATTAGTTCATATTTTTTCAAACTAGAAATTCTCTCAATGAAAAGTTTAGAATTGATTATTAAAAACCAAATCAAATAATAAATGATATCAAAATATAAAAAAATATATAGTCGCAATTGTAATATTTACAGTATGAATATAATAGGTTATGGAATATTTGTCCATGAGTTGCCGAATCTAAGGGAAACAAAAATTAAAAGACTTAAAGATGGCAAAATACAGCTTTTAACAATAGACATGTTCATACACAGTTTGTAAGCTCTAAATTGTACAGAATTTATACCAGTTATGTATAGATTTAACAAAAGAATAAAAGGTCTGATATCAACATTCAATTATAAAAAAAACCGAAACAGATTGTGATATGACATACGATAATTACTGACAATGTTCCTGAATTGGATCAGCACATACAAGTGATACGAGTGTTTTTAACTGCACGTGAATCTTTTGTTTTGTATTTTTAAATGTTATTGAAATTATTGAACCAATGCATGCATATATACTTACCCAAATCCTAAATGCACGCTATTTACATTTATTACGAATCTATAACGTATTTTCGACAAATAATATTTATTTCCGTGATTGTTGATCACAAGCTAATTAAGTTTCGAGTTTGTTGTCGAAGTTTTAACCAGATCGTGACATTGATTAACAATCAACACAGAACTGTTGAGCGCGTGAAAAATTCGTGAACTGATAGAGCAATGCTTTTATTCGTTTTGTTGTATTTTCCATGCATTCCCATTTGTTACTTAAACTTTTCCATGACAGTTATTAAATGATTTGGTATATTTGATATGTTCTTCAAGTATCAATTATTACTATTTACCTTCCAGTGCACGTTGTTTATATTCTCTCATCAAGATTTTTCCCTCGCACTTGCGCTATGCGGTGGCCGAAATTCTAACGAGAGGTCTCGTCGTTAAGGGTACAGAATACGGAAAAATATTGGCGAATTAGAGTATGGGAATTAATAACTCAATAACAATACATTTCTGACGAATTTGATAATATACACTAGTTTTATAGTAAAGCTTATCCATTCAAGTACAGAAAAACATGCTCAGCTTTTTTTTTTTTTTTTAATTTGAGGTATAATATGACTTCAGACTTTTACACCATATCAATATATAAAAAAAAAACATCGGTCACAATCAATGCTTTATCTAATTAGAAAAATAAGAATTATGCTAATGGGACAAAACCCTGGGTTTTTTCTTCTTAAAACAAATCCATTCAAACAAAATAATTAATTATAAAAGTTTAAAGTGAATCACCAATTATTGTAGGGTTTCTTACTTTTTTCCAATCATGTAATTGATTGACATAAAAATGTGCAAAAAGTAATCATTAAACATGAATGGATAAAACTACAGCGATCAGTGAAAACAAATTGTAAGGACATTACACTACTGGAACAATGCCCGGTATTTTGACCTTGAAAATGCCTGTGTAAATGCTGATGATTTTTACTGTGTTTCTCACAGTTAATTTACGGGGGCTGTGAAATTTTGTTCCGTGACAATGCCGTAGAATGACTGTCGTGAAAAGACTGTGAAAAGGTTGTGAAGAGGTGCCACCTGACAACTTGGGTGAAAAGACAGTAGAAACCCCATGGAAATATGCCGTGAAAAGGTCATGACAATGAATTATGTGCCCATTGTTAAAAGACCGTGAGATTTACTACTGGGGTCGTGAAGAGGTGCCACCTGAAAACTTGGGTGAAAAGACCGTAGAAACTCCATGGAAAAGCGCCGTGAAAAGGCCATGACAATGAGTTATGTGCCCATTGTGAAAAGACCGTGAAATGTACTACTATGACAAAATGGCCGTTCATTTGTCGTCAAAACTCCTGTAAAATGTACATGTAAATATAAAAAAGAAGATGTGGTATGATTGCCAATGAGACAACTGTCCACAAGAGACCAAAATGACACAGAAATTAACTATAGGTCACCGTATTCAACAATGAGCAAAGCCCATAGTCAGCTATAAAAGGCCCCGAAATGACAATGTAAAACAATTCAAACGAGAAAACTAACGGCCTTATTTATGTACAAAATGAACGAAAACAAATATGTAACACATAAACAAACGACAACCACTGAATTACAGGCTCCTGACTTGGGACAGGCACATACATACATAATGTGGCGGGGTTAAACATGTTAGCGGGATCCCAACCCTCCCCCTAACCTGGGACAGTGATATAACAGTACAACATTTTCAGGTCATAATTAAATGCTTTTAAAATCTAGCAAAATGCCTGAAACCCTACTTAAAACACATGAAGACACTGTATTTAAGTACAATGCAAGTGAGAAGACTATATAATATTAAACCATGAAAATATGTATATATTGTGCTAACTACTTAAGTGTTGTTTAATTGAATGCTAAACTATATACAAATGCTGTAATTTTTAGTAATAATTATGACGAAGAACATAGAACTGTAATTATGTAAAAGAGGTGAAAACATTACATAAGGCACAAATGTCAATGTAACTTCGTCAGCAGCAAGTAGATATTTATACTCCTCATTGCAAGTTAAAAAGTCACAGATGAAAACTTTTAGTCCAAGCAAATAAACTGAAGATTGGTTTTACATGATCAATACAACTTTGTATACATGTCAAGTCTGATTTACCACTCAAGCAATGTATGAAATCCTTCACTCCGCTGTCCTTTTGAATAACTATTCCAGAAAAAACATTCATAGATCTAGAGATTCCTGTTCATTCCTGGGAAAATTTTTAAACTGAAAAGTTGTTTTTCCAACTGGATTCCTTTACTTTTTGTATAAAGACTGCTATCCCCCTGCTCTTCATTCCTAGAAAAAAAAGTTACATGTACGTACAAGAATTATATATGTACAAAAATATATTTAAATATATATTCTCATAAATTTTGTATTTCTGTACATTCAGACATTATACTTTATCATGTTTATAAAAGGTTACAATCAGCAACAAATATCATTCTTTTTAGATCTGACTAATGCTTCTTAAAAATAATACTATTTATTACTTTTTGTAAATGGCTGCCAGACTCTCGTTCTAATAGTGCACTAAAAAAAAGGGGACAGAACAGAACAGATTTTGATGTAAAATACAACATCAAGTTTATCATGTTAATGTGTTAACAAATGCAAGAATAAATATGTTTTGTAACTTGTACAGAACAGAACAGATTTTGATGTAAAATACAACATCAAGTTTATCATGTTAATGTGTTAACAAATGCAAGAATAAATATGTTTTGTAACTTGTACAGTACGGATATACATGTATAATTTTGTTGCATCACCGGAAATAACTGAGACGAGGACAAAATAATCCAACAAGCTCACCTGCATTGTAAATAAAGGATAGGACGTGCCTTATTACATATCCAATTTTTATGAATATACATATACAATCCAACTTGTAGAAAACTGTAATAGCAGTGCAGACTGCGTTTCTTTCAAGGGAAATTGTTTTTCTTGTTCAGTTGTTTACATTGATGACGTCAGAATAAAATTCCCAATCGAAATTGCAAAACCAACATCAGGATGATTGCATATGCCAACTTACATCCTGATCCATGGCTTTCTTTGAAGGTTGCGCCTGTTTCAAATTATATCCAAGACAGGCAGATTTCCCTTACTCCCAACTGACTGAATTAAAAAACTCTTGTGTAAAAAGATATGAACACTCTTCCCTCTTTGAATGTTCATTGCCGTTGACAGAACTAAAGACCCCCCCCCCCCCCGAAACACATAAACACAACAAAACTGTAATCAATGGAACTTCATACAGCCATTGTAAAACTAAGAAAACATAAACCGAAATGATAAAAGAAATCAACGTGCAACAGACTCAAATATGAATGAAAAGTACATACATGTTTGCGCGGGATAAATAAAATAAGGTCTGCCACAGTCTGGTAATGCTTTCAAAACGTGTCAAGTCATCGACATTTTAGTTGAAAGGTGTTTAAAAGACATAAATAACTTAACATACCTCAAACTTGCTGTCAGTAAACTTGCATCTACATTCGTATAATAATCTTTCTTCTTATAAAAATTACAGCGCCTTTCATTCAATATTTTTTAATTGTCACTTCCGGTAATGTAATAATTACGAAAAGAACACAAATCCGGATACGGACTGATATTCCGTAAAGTTAATTTGTTTTCAGTTCCACATATATTAAACGGCTATTGTTCTTTATATTTGCTGATTGGAAAAATATGAGAGGAAATATATAAATAAATATCCCTGGGAACGGCCTTAGTTGCACACCTGTAAACCCTGTTAAAAAGTAAATTTCACAGCTGTAATATTAATTTGGTTAAAACATATCACGGCCTTTTCACTACTGCAATAATGTGTTTAAAAAAAAAAACTTTTCACTAATTGCTTAAATAGCAAAAAACAGCAAAAAACAATAACACGACCTTTTCACAACTGCAGTAGTTTTGTTGAAACAAAATAATTAAAGAACTTTAATTTTCAGCTGTTCGTCGATATTGTAAAACAATATAACGGCCTTTTCACATCTGCAAGAATTTGTTGAAAATAATATCACGGCCTTTTCATGGGATATCGAAATTTCACGGCCTTTTTCTCACCTAAAAAAAATTTTAGAATTGTTTTTTTTTATTCAACTACGGGCTTTTTTCACGGGTTTTTTACGACCTTGTGATATTTCACAGACATTTCACGGCCTTTTCATGGGCTGTTGTCACAGTAGTGTTATAAAATTTTGTTTCTACATCATAAGGTTATACAAAGAAGGTAAGATGGAACAACAGATTTCTACAGAAATTGGCAAGACTATAAAAAGGGTTTTGGGAATGTCAACTGTGAATACTGGTTAGGTAAGGAATTGTTTCACTTTACATGTTTTGTCTTTTTCTAATAAACGGGATACATCCATGGGCGCCTTGTCTGGTGTTGAACATATGATATGGCATTGCAACTAGTATAATATTGTATTGAAAAAAGGGGCAGCAGATACAAAAAACACAAAAAACCCAGATTTAATCAAACAAAAACGGGCACTTTATTGTTGCTTACATCTATGTCATTTGATCTCAAAGAAAAATATGTCTTATTGGTAGTGGCACATATCTTCTTATTTATTTTTACTCCTAAATCGAAAAAGAAAAACGATCAAACGACAAACAGTCTCTAAAACTAAAAACTAGGCAAAACGAACCCCACCAAAAACCGGGTGATATCAGGTGCTCCGGAAGGATAATCATATAACCCTCAACAAAGGCACCCTCGAGTTGCTGATAGGTCGATGAAATTAGAACGTGATTGTTTTTACAACAAGTGAAGCATATACATGGTCATCTCTGAATTAAGGCAACAGTAGTTTACCAATTTTGTAATCTCATAAATTGATACAAGAAAGACAAATCAAGGTAACAAACACAAGGAGGGAGGGGAGGGTGGAGCCGTCAAACATGTTTAACCCTACCACATTCTATATGTACCTGTCCCAAGTCAGTAGGTTGTAAATGAGTGGTTGTCGTTTATTGTTGTTTCTGATGTTTGTTCTTCGTTTATTGTTCTGTTTTTTTCTTTTGTTATGTCGTTTCATTTCTGTCCCAGGTTAGGGGAGGGTTGGCCTTTTCAAACGTGCTAATCCCCGCCATATTCTATATGTGCCGTTCCCAAGTCAGAAGCCTGTAGTTCAATGGTTGTAGTTGAATAATGTCTGTCATATTTGTTTTTCATAAATTGTTTTGTTATAAATGAGGCCGTTCGTTTTCTCAGTTTAATTGTTTCATATATAGATATATTTATGTCGGGGCCGTTTATAGCCGACTATACGGTAAGGGGTTTATCAATGTTCAATGCCGTATGGTCGCCTATAATTTCTTACACCCACTTCATTTGTAATTTGGTGGATAGTTGTCTAATTGGCAACCATACCACATCTCTTTATTCTTATTTAAACTGAGAGAGTCGCATGAACTTCAAAATGAGCGAGACATGGCGCGTTGTCAAGGTAAGCGTTTACTCTTTTGCATGCAGCATAACACAGTTATTCCACTACGATCGACCAAATAATGACAAATCTCCTATAACGATTTTTCAATGACGATACTCCTTCGAAGGGATGACATCCAAATTACAATTATGAACCCTTTGTTTAAGAATTTCCTTTCTAGCAGCAACCCTCAAATTAAAATCATGACAGGAAAGACGAGCTCTTGAATATACTATCAATTGAGAGATAAGTACTCCATATACAGACCTTTCCGGAATATTGCTGCACATAAATAAAAAAAAAAAACAACAATTTCAAAGCTTAAATTATCTCTTTTCTCAACCGACCATAATAATTAATTTCTATTTGAATGTCAAGATATAAGGCAGATTTTCATATGTTATCATACTAGTATTTGTTTTCGTTCATTGTTTTGTTCAGGAATCAGGTTGTTGGTTTTCTCGTTTGAATTGTTTTACATTTGTCATTTCTTGGACTTTTACAGTTGACTATGTGGTATGGATTTTGCTCATTGTTGAAGTTTCTCATGGGGAGTTATTATGTTTTGAAACCATACCACATCGTCTTATTTTCATATTTACTGATTTTATTGTATCCGTCAATTCAAGATCGATGGGATACACGTATTGAACATGGTCACCAACATGCACCAATCCTCAAATTATTTAGTCAGAGCATATCAATTATAAAACAGAAAATAATGATAAAAGATAATGCAACTTTTTTTTATTCAAACGGCGAACCTTAGTTGGTTGCCTGATATGAATAAACGAATAAGTCGACAAAAAGTTCCAAACTAGTTCCTATACATGCTATAAGAATGCTGTTTGTCTGTTGAAAAAAAAATTATGTTTGGGAAGATTATTATTAGTATATACTTCTGTTAACATAATTGTATAATCAATATTATACTAGAAAAGTTAAGCAAACGAATAATTCTGACACGCAGCTCATTCGATCAGTTTTGAAATAAGATATTTGCATTTCACATGTACGCTTGAGAATGTTCACACTAAGCGGACTTCATTACAAGGTGTGCTCTTTACACAAATCAGCTCCAGTGTGGATTCGCATGGCGGGTGATAGACGCTAACAGGAAACGATTACACTGTCGACGCATTCGGTCTCTATTTTTAATTCATGCGATCCCGTCAGTTTGTATTTTTCACTCTTAATTTGTGAGATTTGAACACCGTTTAAACTACTGTTGTCTATAGTAAACATCAGGGTTGTCCTTCTTGAACCACAAATCTCTTCTTGTGATATAATTATGCTGTATGTACATAAGACATTGTAAAAATTATCAGTGTTCTCATATTAAATGTCAAAATTCACCTCCTTATTTTTTTATGGGCTTTGTTTTGCTTAATCTTTTGTTAGCTGTGTAGTTACTTATAGACTGTTGCTTGTCTATTTGTCTTTTTATTGTAGCCATGGTGTTGTCATTTGTTCCTCCATGTTCGTTTTGAATGTCCCTTTCGGTATTGTTTAGACTTATATTACCCCAAAACCTTATTATATAGCACACCAGGACGAGAGAGGACCAAAAAAGGATACTAGTAAATGTTATCATATTATGACTGGATGAAAGGAAAACAACAATATCCAAACACTGTTTTTACAATATTGCAAACATATATTTTTATTACTTTATCAAACCACAAATACAATCAAGAGTAATAACCGAATATTTAAGTCACCTAACATATTTATTTGTTTATAGGACATGCGTAGGGACAACAAAGAGGAAAATAATACAAATAGATTAAACCAAGAAAACAAACCAAAAGTACCCCATAATTTTAACAAAACTCACTACAAACTGTGCAATAGCACTCAAAAATAAAAACATTTTGTACGAATTAATCAGATCAAGTATTTACAGTAAAAAAGGGAAAAATACGAAATAGGTAACCAAAATTCTTAAGTCGAAGAAGTGTAGACATAAGCAATGATAAATCAAAAACGACACAAACACAAAGAACAGCATAAAACATTAGCAACGGAAAAAATGAGCAACACGAATCCAAATACAAACCGAGAATGTAATGCAATCTTCAACAGGGTAACAGAGAAAACAATCTGCTTAATATCAGTTACAATTAAATATCTTAAACGATTACATATAGTATTAAGAATGGTAAAAATGAACACTATATATATATTGTATGCGTCAAAACCGATTTTTTGGATAAACCTTCATCAGGAAGATTCAAAATCAAAATATAGGAAATCAAAGGATATAAAAGAAAAAAGTAAAATAACAAAAATACCGAACTCCGAGGAAAATTCTAAACGGAAAGTCCCTAAGTAAATTGCAAATTCAAAAGCTCAAACACATCAAACGAATGGATAACAACAGTCATATTCCTGACTTGGTACAGGCATTTTCTTATGTAGAAAATTGTGGATTAAACCTGGTTTTATAGCTAGCTAAACCTCTCACTTGTATGACAGTCGCATAAAATCCCATTATATTGACAACGATATGTGAACAAAACAAACCTACATAATAGGTAAAAATGTCAAAAATAGGGGTACAGCAGTCAACATTGTGTTATAATCTTAATCACTTCACAAACAAGCAAATATGTCAACAAAGACAAACAAAAAAGGCATATAGACAAAGCATATTAGCAAAAACGAAAGACAAGAAAACAAAATTTACCAGAGCACAACAACACAATGACGGGATAAATTGCACCTTGTGTAGGGCTATATGACATAAAGGAACCTTAAGTAATAGCCAAAACCATATAAGGTCAAGTTTGACTCAGGAAGTTTGAACTTTAGTTTCCTAATAATATCTAAATTTAAAAAATCCAAGAAATTTTAACAAGGGTGCGTTTTAGATACGTTAGTACTGAAGTATTGACAATATTCATATAACATATATTAAAAAGTGAGTTTATTTATGTAACTACATGTTTATTACAATAATTAAAATTACTAGAAAGGTTTAAGTCTGATTAAAGTAACATATTTCGAATAACGTCATAAAATGAATGTGTTGCTTTATATGCTCCTTGGATTAAAGACAAATTCTCAACATTGTTTTCTGAGAACATAAAAAGGAACTTTAGATGCAACATAAGAAAGGAGATATAATATTTTCAGGTAACAATAATTTGTATAATATCCTGTCTACAAAAGACCACAAGCTCAAAATTGACCTCCAGGATTGTAACAATGAGACAAGATACCCTGAGTATGACACATTCTTTATCGGCAATGGAACGGCCAACTATGTACTCACTATAGGCAATTATAGTGGAAATGTCGGTATGTGACATTCATGTTAAGAATAAAAAAAACATTATTTTTTTTAGAACATTTCATTTAAGTGAAACCGGTATAGTATATTTTTATTCTTCATCACATCAAATACTAAACGAAATCAAGACAGGCTTTCCTTGATTTGTACAATATCGTCCATACGAATCACACTTTAAGTCGTCAATTCATGATTATTTATCAAGCATGTCGTTTACCGTATGCGAATTAATTTGTATAAGAGAGTTTTAAAAATTGTAAATGAGATTTGAAAATAGATGACCTACTGTCACCTCAAACACAGTATTTTTCGTTTCAATCATCGTTTATGTGCACATTTATAGTTTGTCCTTCTTTTGTTGTCCTTTCCATGTGTTCGTTTTTTATTGACATATTCAAGTTTTTCTACTTAACATACAGACACTTGCCATTCACGATATGTAAGAACTAAAAAATAATTTCAACCTATATTTATCATGTTGATATAAAAGGAAGTCTTAAATGGAAACATTGAAATATAATTAATTTACTTTCCCAATGCTTTTATCAAGTTATTTTGGAGATTACCATTTGATATTCTTGGGTGTCAGGAACATTTATTCTAAAGACTTTTTTAAGACAATTATTTCTGGAAGAATATGTATATTATATTTTTATGTACATCTTATTCCATTTTATGTATCCGAATATGTAGCTTGAAGCTATCTTTAGCAATATTATATTATGATGTTTGTCAATTGTATTATCAGGTCTTGTAGTACATTGTGTATTTTCAAAATCCTCCCCGGAGTACAATTGAGCTAACTCTCAAAGTTGGGTAACTTGTGTCAAATAGCTCCCATTCAAACATGGTGATTATGAATATTGTCTTAGATTGCGATAGATTTGTGTATCTGTCATTTTAAGTAAAACCTAGTTCGACTTTGAGATAAAGAACAGCAATAAAAAAGCTGTTCCTTTGCTCTTTGTGTGCTTTTTGCTGTGCATGTACTGATTTTATGCCATGGATGGATACCCCATATCCTTTGTTTTTCTATTTACGTTTACACTTTTAGAATTTAGTAAGCAATACATCATGATACATTGTAAAATTTCGGTTGGATTGGCCTTTGGTATGAACATACTATTCATAGTTATTCGGTACATGTTTGTATTCATAAAAATGGCGGATATTTTCTGACCCATTTGGCTCAGACAAATCAATATCTTGTGGTATAGTATAGTGATATTTGTTTTTATCGAATCAAAATTCAAAGTGAACTACATAATGTAAATTGATGATTGTTTAGAAAGAAGTAAAATCACAAAAATACTGAACTCCGAGGAAAATTCAAAAAGGAAAGTCCCCAATCAAATGGCAAAATAAAAAAAAAAACAAACACATCAAACGAATGGATAACAACTGTCATATTCCTGACTTGGTACAGGCATTTTCTTATGTAGAAAATGGTGGATTGAACCTGGTTTTATAGCTAGCTAAACCTCTCACTTGTATGACAGTCGCATCAAATTCCATTATATTGACAACGATGCGTGAACAAAACAAACAGACGCAATAGGTAAAAATGTCAAAAATAGGGGTACAGCAGTCAACATTGTGTTATCATCTTAATCACTATAAAAACAAACAAATGTAACGAAGAAGCACAAAAAGGCATATATCAAATTTAACACCCTCTTTTTGCTTATATTATACGATTTTATTTATCTTTGTAAAATCCACCCATAAAGGATGGAAGGTTTTAAGTACTGGCGTAAAATCGCGCGTTTGAAATTCGCACAGGTAGACATAAAACAATTTTGTCGTTCAAAGTATGACGGGATACATAAATACAGAGTCACGTTAAATGGATATAGCAAAAAACAGACTTAACAATAAAAGTAATATTAATAAATAAAATAAAATAATTGTGTGGTATAAAGTATGACGATATACATAAGTACAGAGTCACGTCAAATGTATATCACAAAAAACAGATTCAACAGTAAAAGTAATACTTATAAATAAAATAATTTTGTCGTTCAAAGTATGACGGGATACATAAGCACAGAGTCACGTCAAATGGATATCTCAAAAAACAGACTTAACAGTAAAAGTAATATTAATAAAGATAAATAAAAGAATACTATAACACGTTATTACGATGATAAACAACGTCAGTACGCAAAATCTATGCTTCAAGACCATCGTGTATTATTTGTGAAGTTGATACGGAATATTTATCAACAAGTTCTTGGTACCTTCCGATGAACTTTTTTAGAAAAAGGACGAGACGTTCTTTGACATATCCCTGGTTCATCAACTTTCTGCTCAGACACTGTCTGAGTAGGAGCTGCAAGCTCTTGAATACCGAATAAGTTGGGAAATGTATATCCCATATGCAGGTGAAGTTGGTATATTGCTACTAAGGTGGGGGAAATTGATAATTTCAAAATTGAAATCGTCTCGTTTGTCATAGATTCTGGTACTCAGATGACTGTGTATGTCAAATTCGAGGTATAAGTCTAAAAATGAGGCGGAGGAGTTGTTTCTTTAATTTCTAGTTCTGGTGGATATATTAATGGAACCCAATCAGAAAAGTTCGGATTGTTAATGGAAAGAACATCATCAATATATCTGAAAGTGAAATTAAATAACCTGGCTTCTTTGATCTTTTTGTTTTTGACAAGTGTCTGAAGGAACTCCGATTCATATGAAAATAAGAAGAGGTCGGCAAGGAGAGGCGCACAGTTCGTTCCAATAGGAATGCCGACAATTTGTTGTAAAAGTCTATCTCCAAATTCAACAAATATGTTGTCAATAAGAAACTCCAGCATACTGATCACTTGTTCCTCTGTGTAGCATGTTTTACCCTTTTGTTAACTATTAACAAAATATGCCTTATGGTATCATTGAAAGTCATTCTGAAATACTTCCAATCAGTGACGAATTACAGAAAACTCTTCGTTCAGTATGCGGAGAATTAGACACACTATGGGATACTGATCCTGAGGAACTGCGGTCATCTATTATTTCATTTGTTTTATTACTGCCAAGTTTGAAGCCAGATAAGCTTAATATCGGTGTTGGCGTTCAATTATTCCAACATGCGTCGTCAGTCGTAAAAGAGTTGTCCCATGTTCATTACGGGTTTTCGGCTTTATATTGTGTGATTGTTACTGGTATGACATTATTCAATAAACAGACAACTGGTCAAAATATAGAAACTACATTGAAAGTAATATTGAGAGAACAATCAGATTACGATATGCTAAACGAGTGTGAAGGAATAAAATGTACATTGACTAAATATGCTAATTTTTTATGTGGTATGGGTACAAAAAAACTCCAAACTCATGAAGTGAGTGCTGTCGCCGCAATGGTCCCAATCGGCGACGGCTTTGCGACAATGGGAAAACTTGCAAAGCGTATAAGAGAGCTGCGAGATGAGGAACATGACAAATACTGTAGCACACGAACATCAAATTATGAAAGGGTTATTCGATATTCACGTTTACTGCTGTCTTGACACAATGAAAAGGGGAATTTTATTGCATATTTATGCATTATTGAAGTTTTCAGATAACTCACCAAATCTTCTAAAAGGAGTTAAGGCTGTAGTTGAGCAGCACCAAGACGAGTTGCTAGCATTTTTGGTCCGGCCATCGAGAGAAAATGCAATTATTCATTTTTCTGGAAATATTTTCACACACGAGTTAATAGAGCAATTCCTAGATGATCATGACATGGGAATGGACGATTTGGATTATCTGTGCAAAGGCGTCTATCACATAAAGCCGGTAATTTATAAAGATGCAAAGATGTATATGGCAAACAATACAAATCCAGGATTAAAGTTTGGGCGATGGACATACACCAAATCAGTGCCTTTAATAAAACCCGTTTTACATTCAATCGTGCAAGTATCGGCGGGAATCATTTTCACATTTATTCCCATAGGCAAAAGGAGTATTATGTAAGGACAGTTGTAAACGGCTTGTGGATAGATGGAGCAACCGGAGACCCTAGTACTTTGAAAAGTACGTGGAAAATTATCCCGACAGATTATAAGGGAAAGTCAAATTGTTATCTAATTGCACCGAAAGAATTCAGCAATAAATTCTTATTCGCTGGATTTACTTGCAGAATTTGTGTTCAAAAGTTCACAAAAAGTGAATATGAAAATGTTTTAAGGCAAATTGAAGAAACTTTTATTTAAACGGACTAACTCATGCATTAAGAAGACGATTCCCTTTTCGGATTATTATCCCAATCATATAACACAAATTTCAATAAAAATAATTTCCTTTTTTTTCTTGCAAGTTCCGACGTATTGGCTTGCAAATTATTTTACTTAAATTTTCAAAAGGTTATAATCAATCACCGACATGTCTACAGGCCTTTTGTGACTCATGATTGTTAGTGAAGAACGTATGGTAAGGTTCGTGTTAACGATCTTCAGAACTTTGTTTTCTGTGTTGAGTCTATATACTGTCTTTTCGTCGTTTTCTTGACATGGCGTTGTATTTTGTCTTTGATTTATGAGTGTTTTAATACTCAAAAAAGTATCTTCCACATTTTTGATCAAAAATAAAAGTGTACTTTTTTGCAGATGCATAATATATTTGCTGACGACAGGCCATTAAAAAAACCTTACCAATCTTTGGATCATTTCAAATTATAAGATGTGTATAGAACAGTTTTCTTTTGTGACTTTTACATGTTTTATAGTCAATTTATACGAAAAGTCGTTATGTATTTATAGTGTCTTTCAGCTTCTTCAAGCATCTATAAAACCTTCAAAATGTAGTCAAGTATAAATATGTTTTCGTCCTGAATATGTATGATATAGTTGCAATAGAATTGTGAAGTATTTAAAACTAATTAAACAACTAATCAATCTACAGATCTAACCACAAGGACGCCCCACTAGTACAGGCTAAGGCAACTCTTTTGAGATATTTCTATTCTGAATAAAGCAGATATTTTTCTTGACTCCTCTGAATAAGAGGGAAAGGATTGTTAATTGTTCCATTAAAGAGAATAACTTTCCCGGTTTTTTATTTGTACATACATAGGAAGGATTTTAACAGTTTCTTATGCAATATCATATTGTCTTCATAAGGATCCCATATAATTTAATAACCATTCATCTTACTCAATATAGAAACAATAATATTGTGCGGTGGGGGGGTAGAAAATGAGGATGGAATATTTATGATCTTACCGTTTTAGCATACTTGTCAATTTAGTCTCAAAAGAAAGATATCGAGGTCAACGTGCCGTTTGATGATTGTATGTTGTTTGACACATTCATTACTTATGGTGCAGCAAAACTGGTACCGTTACTGTGGATTCATCATTTTTCGTTGGATACTAATTCTCGTAGATTTCGTTGGTACAGGGTAACCACGAATTTAAATGTTCAACGAATTACGAATTTCCCATAATGTCGTATGCAGACTTTAGTAAAACGACGAAATTAAATATTCACGAAAATAAATGTTTTCATCAATTCACGAATATTGGTATCCACGAAAATAAATCAATCCTCAGTAATGTGACTTATCCGATCAGGTAGGGTTGTTTGGTCTGATGAATACGTATCATACACCTACATCATGATATACAGTAGGTAGAAGTGATCAGGAATATAAACGACCATCTTGGTGTTTTAGTGCTCGCCTCGGAGTTTAGAGGTCGCTGGTAACTTCCAAAGTCAGGTCAAATTAAAGATTTGAAAGTAGTCGGTTTCATATTCTCTATTCATGCGAAATTTCATAGTAAGAGCAAAGCAAAGACTGTTCTCTCGGAGTCAGGATAATGTGTTACGGTCAAATGGCATGTCTGCGGACGTTATATCTTACGAGCGTTAATGATAGATGTCTTCTAAATGTTCAGATGCAAATATGTCATGCATACTTTGGACGAGATGCAAAGTGGGTAGACCCAGAACACTTGAAGATGATCGCACGTTGAAATGAGGCAAAACGTGTGCCTGACAAGAATAAGGTAACACCTTGTCCTATATATCGTAAGGTAAGATATTTACCCCTCCTTTTTTCTCTCCTGCCAAATTTAAAGGCAAGAACGGCCATCTAAACATTTACATGTAAGTGAATAAGATGTGTACTTATTGTGTAAATCAATTTGTATTGGAGGAATTCTTCAGATTCAGATTCTAATATCGTCTAATATTTAACTGATTATAATCAATCAAATGCTGTTTTATTCTTTTAAATAGCAAAAAGGAATAATAATATTTTGCTCACTTATTTCAATCATATTTTGGACCCCCTGATTCTAAGGAGGCGTGTCTAATTAGTCATGCCCGATTAATTTTTAGCTTATATGACCTGAACTTAAGGATCTTTACCGGGTTGGGGGACAATAACATGAATAAGTAAACAAAAGAGATCCGTTATGAAATGACATCGTCCCAGGTATCTTAGATAGCTATTTTGCGGTGAATAACAATGAAAACTACACGGAAAGATTTGTAAAACAAAATACCGTATATCGTTTTGGATTAAAACCAGTAATATGTAACTAGGAATCCTACACATGTTCATTTAGACTAAAATGTAAACCACAACTCCGGTCAATCGTAACAGTGACATCGACATCATTATGACTAGCTGATAAGGAACACTTGTCATTGATTGTATTACAGATACAATCTACTTGAATTTACTACTAAGTAAATAATTAATGATGACATATGAGATTTTTACCTACACGATCATCCATAATTCATTTATTCTCGTTGATATAAGTTCAGCATTATTGACTGATCGAGCAATGTACCGACCCCGACATTTCCATACATATTTAGATAAATCAGTGTTTTACTTCAATATGTTCTTTGTCAAAAGTTTTCCGTAAATATGAAAAAAACTATAGGTTTCATCACGTTTACTGTTAACAAAGTTAATTTGAATAAGACGTTGCTCGTCTTTGTAAGATGTTTTAATGAAAAGATGAAGTATTCAAAAAATCAGATAGAAATCCACAATTATTCATCAACGAGTGCCTACAATTATTGTTTTGATTGATTGATTAACTTCGCGTAAGTATATTTTGATTATGCCACATGAGCGAGATATTCTTTGTTTGTATGATAAACATAAAAATAAGAAGATGTGGTATGATTGCCAATGAAACAACTCTCAGCAAGAGACCAAATGACACAGAAATTAACAACTATAGGTCACCGTACGGCCTTCATCAATGAGCACAGCCCATACCGCATAGTCAGCTACAAAAGGCTCCGAAATGACAAATGTAAAACAATTCAAACGAGAAAACTAACGGCCGTAAATTAAATTTATGTACAAAATAATGAACGAAAAACAAATATGTTACACAGCAACAAACAACAACTAGTATATTACAGGCTCCTGACTTGGGACAGGCACATACAGAATGTGGCGGGTTAAACTAGTTTGTTGGCGCCATACCCTCCCCCTAACCTGGGACAGTGGTGTAACAGTACAACATAAGAACAAACTATAAAAATCAGTTGAAAAAGACTCATCAGATGGACACAAATAGAAATACATCTAACAAAAACACAGAGTGGACGTGGACGGGTACTTATACACCCACACAACAGAAAAACACTGAGTACAGATCTGAGAGTACTCGCAGTACGGACAGCTAGTTCAAAGCCAATAACAACTAATGAAAAAAAATCATGCATCTAAGACTAAAATATCAATCATGACACATTCACCATCCATACCATAGGATTTCGTGAAAAGACGTCATAGAGAGTCCGAAAAAACATAACTTTGTGCAATGTCAAGATACAGGTATCGACAGATTGTAGAGCCATGAATGTGCATATGGATATAAAAATAAAATTTCGTTTGATTTTTAATTTACTGATAACAAAATCAATATCAATACCAATAAAAAGGATATTCAAAGATCTAATTACAGTGTTGAATTGGTAACCTTTAAGAATAAGTTTATCTAAAGGATCGATAAGTTTACCCGGATCGTTTCCAAATTTCCGGGCTCGGTAAAAACATCTCCGTACAAATAAGGATGTGCTATCCCGTTTAAAATACGTTTTATACAGGGACGACCAAACTTCAAAACCAAATCTTTATACCTATGGAAGAATTTAGTAAAGGTTTTAAGTAATTTGTGGTAACGATATCATTTTTAGTATATATACCAGATATTTTTGTTCAAATTTGTATACTAATTTCAGAAAACATTCGAAAAAACTGCAGACTGAATTGAATGTCTTTCTCCAATTGGTCGATCAATTAAGATAAATCACATAACAATCTCGATATTTCAGAAAAGAGCCGAAAAAACTGCAAACTCATTAAAATGTCTTTCTCCAATTGGTTGATTAATTGATAATAAAAATCCATGTTAATACGATATTCCAGAGCTTGCGTTTTCTATCATGGTTTCCTTGACAGAGAGGTGGTGCTTACAAGAAGCCTTAGTAACAAAGGCTATAATTTGGATCAAATTTGATTGCAATCCTTCTTAGCATATTAAATTTCAAAAGAATGTGTCATGTATGTTTGCAAAGCGAAAACATGACCAATGTAGTTATAAAAGAAACATAGAGCATGAAGGCTTAAACTGGTTATTATTGCAATAGTAATGCTAGATAGAGAGAACAATCGATCTCCAAAATGACGAGCACATCATGATCAATCATTCTTACTATATTATGAAATCGTCAATCGACTCTATGAAGGTGTTATTGCTTGTTATTTGAGTTGGTAGTTGTAGAAACTTTCCGCGTGTTTGGAGATTCTTTGAAACTAGTAAGTATAGAGAGACTTTCAACTGTCCACAGCTAATTGATAAACAAGAAAAGATCAAAAAGAAAATAAATGCCGGTTGTCTTTTAACATGTTTAATACTGCTTGTATTGTTTAAAAGTGTTCCCGATCGTAATATAGATAATACAATGCAATAGTTATACCAAGCGTGTGAATGAAGATTCCTTTATCATGTTTATATTTACCGAAAAGAATTCCGCTCAAGCAGGTCCTAGGGGCAGAGCTAAACATGCAGTGAGGTGAGAGCTTTGTTGCTCCATGTTAAAGGCCTCACTGTGACTTTTAGATGACGAACAGCAATAAAAGCGCTGAGCATTTGTTGGTTGTTTGTTTTTAGCTGTGCATGTACTGATTTTGTGTCATGGATGGATACCCCATATCCTGTGTTTCTCTATTACCACTGGTGCTAAATGTTTACCTTTTAATGCACTTATTTTAAAATGTTAACAAAAAAAAATAAGATACTTAAACTTTCAAAAACATTCGACCACAATGTTGCTGTACAGCGAATGCAAGGCAGATCACAAACGTGAATATATCTAACTCGTGTATATCGATTGGTGCTTAATAACCAGCTAGAATTGTTCTCTTTGTATAAATATATTCGAGACATGTTTAAGATATCAAACAAAACCTGTTTTGTTCATAAACCTACACATAATCGCACTTTCACAAGCTAATATGAAGCTCACAACATAACTTACTCAGACACAATGAATGAGACTGCAATACAGCTTTGCTCTGACTTCCTAAATGTTGCTGAAAAAAAGCAATTCCAAGAGATGAATAAATCTGCGTTTCATACTCTCTTATAAACCATCCATTTGTCTTTGAGATGTGAATATGCACACAATCACGGGCGAAATATTTCGAAATGACAATCAAGTGTCCATATTGAAATTTAGTTCAAAATAGTCCAGACAAGCAGTTAATTGATTTCAAAAGAGACGTCAAAAATAAAGGTCTCGATAAAAGTAAACAAAAGGATGTTATAGTAAGAGTGCTGTGTATGCAGTTTCCCATGGAATATATCATATAAGGTTGCCTTTGAGTTTTTGAAAAAAAAATTCTTTTAAACAGTAAATGTGCAAGTATGATTTTTTCCAATTCTTTCTTTGGGACCCTCAGCAGACGTTATAAATACCTGCACAGCCTCTTCCAATATACCATATCCCTTCATTTTTAAATTATCAGACAAGTCATTGATTATTCATATGAAAATATAGTTAAAACATCCTTTCATTGAAACATTAAAACTTATATAAAGATTCTTCAATGTGTGTCGATGGTCGAAGGTGGAGATGGATTGTGAACATCTTTCGTGAAGTTTAGTATTTGCGCAAATTTCAAAATCAATGCATCGGTTACAAATTGTAACATTGAACTTGAGTTTTTATATTTGTCGAGATATCAGCAAAATGAAAAAAAATATATATAACCTGTGATATCTGTAAACACGGCAGGTTTTAGATAATCAAAATGTTTTGTTAAAAGAAAATGCTGTAACAATTAGTTCGACTATGAACAACAATGCTTTGCTATTCTTTACTGTATATCAGTTCTGAAATGCTCTTACTTACTTTTTCTACAGTTAACCTTTTCCCAATTCTGCAGGTTAAAATACTACATTGTAAGATAACATATATAGAATCTTTAGTGACCCATTGTGTGCCTTAGATAATAGAAAACACTGAACAATCAAGGTAGGAAATCAATAATAATTACGACTTAAGACATTTAGAAAGTGTATAACTTCAGACTTTAAGATTTGACAATCACTAACTTGTATTTTGAAAAAAAGAAAATTGAGAAAAAAAAGGTTGTTTTATTATGACATATATTGATAAACATGATAAAGTTATCAAATAAAGCTAATTATAATAAAATGTGACAAAAATTTATTTAAAAATTATCAACCATTATTCTAACAAACATTCACCTGTAATATGTGCATTTCAAATTATTATAAAGTGTTTCGGGAATAAAATATCTGCATACAGGATATGCTGGAGATCTAAAGAGGATATATAATTTTGCGAATATTGTTTCTTGTTAGCGGAATTAGTAGGTGGATACTATACATTTAGAAAGAATTATTAAAATATATTACAAATTATTTAAAACCTTAAAGTCGTAATTATTATTGTAACAGTGACTTGTACGTATGTGCATCTAAGGATCATGCTTTATGGTTTTTTTAAACGTTGTGTTGCTGTCGTCGATCGATCGCCCCATCTCCTTTTTTCATTGTCATATAATTTCAATCAAAACAATTACAAGCAGATTATTATGAGAAACATAAGGTATGGATGATTATCTTTAAGTTACAAGATACGGATCGGACAAAATCGACACTACACTGGACAGATCCGCAAAAGACGTAGTTAAACTGTGAAATATTTTACTGAATTTGATTTTAATGACCAAAGAACAAGCTCCGAATAACGTTCTGGTGTCAACTCACACTCATTTTAAAAATTTTACCTCATGAGTTTATCATTTTGGTACAATGTTTGAGGGAAATTACTAGTGATGACAGATTTGTTTTATACAATAGTAAATACTATCTATTAATGCCAGTTGAGTATCTACATGTATATGTAGCTGTGTTCGATGTTAATTTTGACAGCAATAATGTTTTATACGATCTGAATTAATATTTATATATGATTATTTGATAACTTTACTTAATGCTAGTAACATAATCATATCAACAATGAGTAATATTTATAGAATAACTAATCCAAGAATTCGAATATAGAAATATATTCAACGAGTAAACGAACAACGCATTACTTCACCAATGCGCCAAAAGCATGAGTTAGTTATCAGTATTTGTCAGTCACGAGTTGAATATTTTTCAATATTTTATTATTGGACTTTTAAATGGAAATAAAGTAGGAAACATGAAAAGAACTATATCTTTTGCTCTAAGAGTTCTCAATTGTATTGATGCAACGTCATCGACAACGTCTTGACAAAACCCATTGTTGTATGACTTCAGGGGAGGGAACCAGTGTAATAATTAGTAATAATTAATGTTAGTTAAAACGGTCATGCAAGTGTCAGTTCAACTATTATAACATGTATAATAATATGTCTAAGGTAAAGGCCACACCAGATATTGGTATTGAAAACTGTAACAAGGACAATAAACCATACTGTGTCCAAATGTTAAAAAAAAAGTTCCCAATTCATAAATACGCTAAACGTACAGATCATCGGGGTTTCGTGAAATTGATTTTTAATTGTTAAATAATTATATTCTTTTGTTGATCATTAATGGCGATGCATTGTGAAGATCGTCAGATACATAATCACGGAAAAAAATAAACACCCTGCAGTCATTGTTCTTGTTGATTCAACACAACTGTGTCTGGTTATTTCCATTTTGATGTATTTTTGTTTTCTTTTAATTTTGAAAGAACTTATATTAAATAACGATGTTTAAGAAAAACCGAAAATATGTTGAATGTATTATGATTTTTTTATTAGTTGTCATTGGCTTTGAACTAGCTGTCAGTAACTGCAAGTACTATCAGATCTGTACTATGTGTCTTTTTTGTTGTTGATGTAGGGATGTATAAATACCCTGCCAAGTCCGGTCAGTGTTTTCGTTACTTGTTTTTCCTGCTTTTTATCGATCTGATGAGTAAGACCATTTTCAACTGAGTTTTATAGTTTGTTCATACATGTATGAAGTGCTGTTACACAACTGTCCCAGGTTAGGGGAGGGTTGGGCGCCCGTAAACATGTTTAACCCCGCCACATTCTGTGTGTGCCTGTTCCAAGTCAGGAGCCTGTATTTCAGCGGTTGTCGTTTGTTGCTGTATATCATATTTGTTTTTCGTTCATTGTTTTGTACATAAACCAGGCCGTTAGTTTTTCCGTTTGATTTGTTTTGCAATTTTCATTCCAGAGCCTTTTATAGCTGACTATGTGGTATGGGATTTGCTTATTGAGACCATACGGTGAACTATAGTTGTTACCTTCTATGTCATTTGGTCTCTGGTGGAGAGTTGTCTGTTTGGCAATCATACTATATCTTCGTATCTTTATATATAGTTAAAGAACTAATCCAGGAATGTGGACGACAGAGCGCAGCACATATATAAATCATTAAAACTGTCTCGTAAAATCGAAAAAAATCCACCTTAAAGTAGATAAATCATACGTCATTCGATTTCTTATTCAGTTTGCTCCTCGAATACGTACATACCTTTGTTATATCTATTGGCTGATTGTCGATTAACTTTTTAATGTCAAGGTCAAGCTGGAAATATAGACCAGAATTGAATTTGGAGATATGTCAGAAAAAGGTAGAATTTACCCCTGTATAGGTCACATACTGATCCCCCAGGCATTTTTGCAAGTACCAGGCAATTATCCTACATTAGGCATCCGATTTAACTTATTCCAACCGGACGTTGATCTGTTTTTAGATATCAGTTACAGCCACAAGAACATCCTAGTTAAGCAAGCGTTTTACTTACGGACGGGAAAGTGCAGACATAAACATATGTATATACCAAAGTCAGCCCTCTATGTCAGATTCCATTTAAACAATGAATGTGTTAGCACATTCAATAATGTCCTAATTATCGGTATGAATATTGAAATAAGAAGTGGTATAGTTGCCAAGGAGACAATTCAAAACTTGATGAATTTTTGAAAGTTAAAAAATTAGGAAGAAAATAAAGTTCCGACTCTCCAGGCAAAGTTGATCTTGGATGGTTTAAGCTATTCTGTTTAGATTCCTGTTTGGTCATATGACTACTTGAGTATTTATACATTTTGTACTTTCAAAGTTTTGATTTTATAGCGATCCTATTCCATTTGAATTCTAAACAATGCTTCGGACGTAAACAAGTCATTGCTTTTCCTCACGATTTGATGATATTATTTTCATTTGAGCACCCAATTTTTCAATATAACGGAACCATAAACCAAAAACTGTCATTAAGGTGGGAGGTTTAGCTATCTATAAAACCAGGTTTAACCGACCATTTTCTCCGGACAATGCCTGTACCAAGTGAGAAATATGACAGTTGTTTTTTCAATCGTTCCGTTGATTGCTTACGTTTAATTTTGTCCATTTTCATGGACTTCCCCTCTATGATTTACCTTGTTCGGTATTTATGTTATTCTTTTTCATACGATATTAACACCATCTTGGTAATATTACTTTACAAAAATTTGTACTGATTGGTTGCTTCGGTCCTATTGGCTAGAATAAGATATAAATTTGGAAACATGTTCAGGAGAGGGAGTGAAGTTATAAATTGAACATCAGGATCGGGATTGAAAACAATAAAAGTAGAGACCCAATCGACGAATTTATTGTCATATGTTTGCTTTTGGATATACATTGTTGAATGAGTACTGAAAATCAATAGTGATTCATTTACTATTATACCGCATTCCTTTTGCGTATTTAATCTGCATTATACCCGATTCGTTTTCCACTGGAATTTTATAATGGTAGCATAAAAATGTAAAGATAAGAATATAATGCTTCGTTTGGTAATCGTTTCAGGGTTGACAAAAGCGCGAAAAGTGCAGATATTTTCAATACCTTTCACGCTTCATTGAACATGTGCTTCAGTCAATGGTGTAGCTAGCTATAAAACCAGGTTAGATCCACCATTTTGTATATGAGGAAATACCTGTACAAAGTCAGGAATATGACAGTTATTTTCCATTTCTTTTGATATGTTTGAGCTTTTGATTTTTCCATTTGATAGAGAACTTTCCGTTTTGATTTTTCCTTGGAGTCCGATATTTTTGTTATTTTACTTTTTACACCCCAACAAAAATGCAAAAAGAAGCATTCAATTCTTAAATCAAATAAGAAAAGAAACTATATTTCTCCATAATAATCATACAAACGCAAAAAACCCAAACTGACGTGAATGTATGAAACTGTTAAGCACAATGTATCTTTTAGGAAAGGTTAAACTTGTAGTGTTATTATCATTAAAAAAATTTCTACAACGCACGAAAAGAAGAAATTGTGTACCATTGGTCAATATCTAATATCTAATATGCATATTAACTTTTATCTTACTGAGTGGTATTGCTTCATTCCCAAGGTCAATCGAGATCTCAGATTCGACAAATTGATGTATTGTCAATATACTTTTATTTTGAAAATGAATAGAAAGTTTGGCGTTTAATTAAGTTACTTATATCTTAACACAGTTATGGGCATCCCTACAATTCCTACATAAAAACGTTACCAATATCATGAATACCACAATTTTCCGGTTACGCATTTCTATGCCATTTTTATCTTGCCTGACTTTTTTTATTATAGGGATACATCTTCTGGTACTTTTTTCTCTCATGAACAGGACTGTCATGTACTATACGCCAATTTCTATGATAATTGAAACTCAGAATAAAGTATTATCTAATGGAAACAAAAACTATATCATCCGTTTCATCATCTGTCATATTGAGAAGCTGGTTACTTCAAGACTCTTATCTACCTTTTCCCTGTGTATTTCTGCACCATGATTGATATATAATTTTTACACATTATGACTTGGATGGATAGTTGTCTCGTTGGCACTGATACCACATTTTCTTATTTATATGAACCCGCTTTCGGCTACCAAATTATTATCCGGTTATCTTTGATAATATTTTTTTATATAAAGCTGATTTCAAAAAAAAAAAAAAAAACGGTTTGCCTTTAAAATAAAGATATTCATCTCATTTATTCATAAATACAAATAAAAATAATATTTTGCAATCTTTTTCTTGGCCCTTTAATTAATGATCGTCAACTTTATTTTTTTCTTCTTTTTTTTTTCTTCCTTCTTTCTTCCTAATTTTTTAATTTGTCTGCAATTATGTGCAGCTATCTAGTATGCTACTTTTGAAAGGTTTGGTCTCCTCTCAATAATATTTGTTAGCAATTTTTTTTTCTTTTGTTCGTTATTTAAACATTTAATTTTGATTCCATTGTTGTAATAATTGTAACATGGAGACTTTCTATTTTACGTTGCAATTATGTCGAATTTGGTGCAAAAAAAAGTTAAAGAATTTCAAGAACCGTTAATATATGGTTCCACGAAGGACATTGTTTGTATTGATAAATCTATTTTGTAAACCTATACTTGTCTTGCTTTATTGATATTTCAGAGATCCTTTTTGAATTGTTTTTATTATTGGTGTTGTATAAGATATTTTCTCATTCCGCAAGACTAGTTATTAATTATGAACATTGGACTATAAAATATTCTAGCATTAATCAGATATTTCTGATAGTTTTCAAATAGTAAAGTCGAATTAGAAGTTAAGTGTGTTCCTTGGAATTAGATTGGATAGCGTTATATAAATATAAAAACATATAAAGTACGGAAGACAAATATTGTACTTCAATTTTTTTTTTTTTTTTTTTTTTGGTTTTGATTGAATGTTTAACATCATGATTTCAAGTCTGTTATTGTACACCGGGATGACAATCTGTGTTTGTGTATTTGGTTACAACATGAAGATAAAAGATGAAAAATTTGCAGTTGAGGTAAATAAACAAATGTCACCAAATGAAACAACAATTGGGGAAATGCAAGTTTATTCTGATATAGTCTGTGCAAGTTTGTGTGCAGATAATCCAACATGCTGCACTGCAAGCTACAGCAAAGCATCAAAACAGTGTAAGTTATACTCCTGTTGTGAACCGAAAACAGTACCATCATCAAGCGGAATTTTTTTGCGAAAATTACCAGGTAAGAAACGTACTTATTTTATAATTATGTAACATTTATTACAGTATATTACATAAGATGAAACATTTTCAAGTTTGCAATATTCAAATGGATCTTTTTTAATCCTTTTTCAACTAAACTGGAGACATTATAATTTGCTATTGGACTGCGTAAGGCATTTTCGAGATATTACCAACTGATTTGGTCATTGTGTGTTTATTTAATCTGATTTGGGTACAAAAAAAAGCTTCAAAAGCTCGGATATATCATTTCTTGGATGCAAGTTTTGATGATAACATAGGCACCAATTTGGAATTTTTTTTTTTTTTAATTTGATAAAAGAATATCGTAAAGTTTATTTCATATGTAGAATATTTTCAAACGTATTCAACCTTAACTATAATCACTGCTTAATAGCTCAATATGTAACGGAAACCACAATTTCTTTGCAAGTAAACCTTGTATTCACAAATCAATTTATTTCGATTGGTAGTTTCCTTCAATTGAAAACGTATATATAGCCGAAAATGTATGTTTTAGGATTGTGACATTATTTTACCGTATATTTGAACATTCAACTAAATTATATATGCTTAAAGTAAACTTAAACGTGTAATAAAAGTACGGTTTGGAAAAATTTGAGTAATTATCAAAAAAAAAAAAAATCCAATTAGATGGACAGTATTTACAGAAACAAAAAATCCTTTCCTTTTCCAATGCATGATTGATTGTGCCCTTCGATGGAAAATTGAACATTATTATAACATTATTAAAGTGTTCCAATTCTATTATGTTTAAGTTAGTATCGGATGTTGACTTTACAAATGAAATAAATACAAAAAAAAACACAAAAAAAAAAAAAACTGTCCGTACCTTTTTCGACTTTCGTTTAATTCAATTAGGGAAAATTTAATCGTGAATGTGCCGCTGTTGATAAGTCTTAACTGAGCCGAAACACTGTAAAAACGTATTGTTGAGTCTTTTAAGAGCTGTTGAGATCAAAATGACCGTTTAATTTCAGAATTCATTTATTTGTGATTTATTAAAGAAATAAATGATGATTGATGTTACTAAAAGGTGCTGATTTTATACGTTGTAAATTTAGTTTATTTACAGTGGGAAATGTAACTCGATTATCTGCTAGAACATATAGAAGTTACTTGTTTACACAAATGTTAGTTTGTTTAGAGTGTTGACTAATTTTTATTGATCATTAGGTTCCGATTGTTAAATGTTGTTTTGTATTACTATTTGTTTTGTGATTGGTTTAGTGTTTCATATTTGGTTATATTCCAGATCTATATGATATTCTTGACTGCAGTGACATTCCGAATGGTAGCCCAAGTGGTGTTTATACAATATATCATAAAGATGGACCTTTTGATGTATACTGTGATGTGAACACTGACGGCATATGGACGGTAAAGCAATTTTTTATGATTAAAGGCAGAGTTTCAAAAGATAAGCAACGTCAAAACAACTGTTTGTTCGATTGAAATATGCTTCAAGATAACCGAAGAAGAAAAAGTACATATTTCGGCAAAATTATGTTTATATCATAACCGGTCTTATAACAAATCGTTAAGCAGAGTTACCATTCATGCTTAGCTAAATAAATCAAAATTAACAGTAACTATTCTTTATACGGATTCCTATTGATACTCAAAGTTATGAGGTCATCAAGATTGGATTGATCTTATGTCGAACCTAATCCTAGATAATACGTTCCTCAATATAAGAGAAAACGTATACCCTGTAGACTGAATTTTCGGTAAATGTCATATAAAACGTGCGAAAAATACAAACGTCTTTGTGATTCAAGACAAACCTAGAAGGTCGCTAATCTTGTCGATCATACCAAGTTATGATAAGAAAATTATCAGAAGTTCAACGATAAAGGTTTAGTTTCATCGTGCATTCAGTTTTCCTTAACATATAAATGACTTTCATGAAAACATATACACTGTAGTGACCATTAAACCATATCAAATAAAACATAAATGGTACGGTATAACAGTTTTTATATTACTTTATATTGCTTTATGTTATCAAACTTCATCAAAGATTGCAGTTATATAAATTGGTACACAAGTAAAATATATACCAAGTTAAATAGCATTCCAAAACCACAAATAAAAAAATAGTTGTGTAAATTTCGGCTAAAGCTATCTATCTTAGCATAAAACCAAAGATGTTTTGAATATCAATATAAACAGTTAAAAAAGATAAACAAATAAACTTAAAACAACATAGCATTAAAATTATCTCTGTTTACGGTATTGAGCATTTACGCAGCTTTTCACATTTGAATTAATAAAATGTCGTTCGTACTTTAACAGGTTATACAGAGACGATTAGATGGAGTTATAGATTTTTACCGAAACTGGCAAGACTATAAACATGGTTTTGGAAATGTGAACTCGGAATACTGGTTAGGTTGGTCATGGTTTTTTTTTTTTTTCTTTAGTTTTACAATTTTTATGTTATTCTAAAAAAAATACATTCTCATTGTCCGGCGTTGACAAATATCTAACCAGAGAGACAGAAACATCGTAACAACTTCATTTTTTTTTTTTTGGTATAATTTTTTGGAAAAAATAAGCAACTAAATAAGATTTCTTCTGTTAATTTTAATTGACAATCCACCTTATACTAGAAAGGTTAGGAATTTATTTTCGACAAGTAATTACTATATCCCACATAATTATAATATTTTCCATTGTTAATAATATTGTCTTATAATAACATGAATAATCATTCAGCTGATGATCTCTGATGCTCTTTTATTGACTTTTTTAAAACCTGGTCATATAATTCTAGAACTGTTAAAAATTCTAGTTTGAGAAAAATCTTGAAAATTCCCATATAATCTTAAAAAGCTACTTGTAGAAGACTCGCAGATATTTTATATAGTTTATGGGCTAAAATTTTGAAGAAAGTTTGACTTATGAATGTGCCGAAAATCAATAAAATAAAATGTTTAACAATATTATTAATCTATCAACATACAGGATTCTTTTATTATAAATAGTTATGAAATAAAATCATGCATATAACTTTATAAGTTTATTGCTTCCGTAGCATTTTTTGTGGATTTAATACAGTCAAGAGCAGGACCATAAAGAAAAAAAAACCCTCAGAGATAGGCATCAGTCTAAAAACACAACGCAGAAAATTGTAGACTTAGCAATGTTAGCAGCTCAAACCTCATATAAAAACAAAAGTAAATTTACACTAGATTATCTCTATTTTTTACTGAATGGAAACCACCAATATTGAATGAGTATGTTAGGTATTTCTTTTGTTAAAATCTATAGTTTCTACATACAACTACATGTATGAAAATAAATACTATTCTAATATCATATTTTGTAAGTAACGACTTACACTTCTTCTTAGCCTTCTAATGTAAGAAAAGCAACTATAACTAATTGATGTCCGATATGTACATAAAACGTCGAAAGACACTAAAATGAATAACAATTGTTAAGCATTCTTTAAATTGTATAAAAAAAACAATTTACAGCATATGTTGCTATATAGTTATGTGCATAACGTTTGTGCATTTATAGGAATTGCAATTATAATGGTTTTGATCTTATTTAATGATGATTATCAATAAAACATGTGTAACCTCTATATGTCTGTTTATGTTTTTATTTCGTATTGTCCTTGTATCTTGGTCGCATTCCCAACCTGTTCAGTTTTGGTCAAACATTTCATTGCAGCATTATATATCCTGTGTAAAATATGAGACTGATTGCTATTGGATAAATTGATAAGAAAATTTAAAAACCCATGATAAAAAACTGAATGAACAAAAATGCAAAGTCATGATCATTTTCTCATTTTTCAGGAAACGATCATTTACATCATATTCTGTCTGCAAGAGACTACAGAATACGAATTGACCTCCAGGATTGGAACGGTGGGACAAGATACGTTGAATATGACATATTCTTTGTCGGGAACGAAGCGATCAATTACGTACTTACTATTGGCAATTACAGCGGAAATGTCGGTGAGTATCGTTATTTCAATGATAGTCATGATAACAAAAAAAAGAGTCATTACTATTTGACGACCACTAAATAGATGTTAACTTTTTTGAATTTATGTGTTGGGCTTAACTGCATCATTTGAACATGATATAAATCAAACCAATGTTTTAGTGTAAAAAATGTACGACAGAGTTTTAACGAACCGAATGGTTTTGAATTCTGCAAATAAAGATTGACGAATAGGCTACGTAGAACTTTTTAAATCTCATGCAATAAAAATGTAAGCCCTATATGAAAATTAATCGAAATGAGAAACTCATGGAAGGTAAATGATATAGAGGTCATTCAATATATATACAGTCATCTAGCCGTATAGGGTTTCGATCATCTGTATTGGCCCTCGACTACGCCTCGAGCCAATAGATATTACTTCGATCCAATTGGACATAATGCATGATTAATATGAAAACACCCATTTAATAACACTATAATAGTTCGTTATTATCATTCGTGTATTGCTTGTAAATATCTTTTGTTTTCGTCCTTTCCATGTGTTTCTGGTGAAAGTATTTTTTTTCTAGCACTGGGTCGACACTGCTGGTGGGCTGTTAGTTCTCAATGTTATCGCTAGCTCTGTGATCATCGTGTCGGTACTGGAAAGACTGATAACATAATTTTCTTATATCCTCCGTTGATGAATTCATGAATTAATGAAACATTAAGGTTCCAACACCAAGTGACATGTTGACCTTACATATAATGTTCTATCTTTGACAATTGTCTCTCGTGCTTTAAATGTTTTAAAATACTTATCATGCATCTTTTACTTTAAAAAAGTTAGATTAAAGCAATCCTTTTGAAGGAATATCTAGAAAAGCGCTTGATATATATTATATTTTTTAAAGATAGAACTTTATTTGAACATGTTTTTAAAAAAGGTTTTAACGTGCGACGGGATGTGCAAACATTCAAACATTGTTCTGTTTGCACATGTATGATAAACCTTTAGTTTAATTCTAAAAATCTTCTTTTGATGGACTTCCTATTATTTTATACTGTTTTATTTATTTCAGAAGATAGCATAGTTTATTCTGGCCTAGAAAACTGCAAAATGAATGGAATGGCTTTTTCCACTTGGGATGCTGACAATGATAACAGTTCAAATAACTGTGCTGCAAACTCGGAACATGCTGGTTGGTGGTACAATTCTTGTACCAGAGCAAATCTAAACGGGATTTACTACAATGGTGGCGTGATAAAGCACGATGGAATGTATTGGGAAAACTGGTATAACTCTGATTACTCACTAAAGAAAATTGCTATCATGAAGATAAAACCGAAATATCTTAGATGCTCCGAAAGCAACGGATGACAATTTTAAAACTGTTAGAAACGATATCCAGCCATCATTCACTAAGATGGCTTTGAATTATTTTATCAGCCTTTTTATATTGATATGTTTATTCGAGTTTTCATTTAGTCTTATCTAATATCCATTTTAAATTTGCATATAAATCACCTGCATAGTATTATAAAATGAAATATTCCTCTAAAATCTCAATCATATGCGGGTAAATACGCAGACTATTCGGACACTGTTGACATATAAGAAGTATATGCTTAAATTGTTACTTTAATTTTGGTACTGTTGAAAAGTACAAGTCAAAATATTTAGCTGTATTTTTATCCTATCCCAAACAAGTGCATATTGTTATGTCAGAAAATCGCCTTTTAATTGTAGCCAACAAAAGACACAAATCAATAATAAAATTTAACAAGATTTATTATACACTAGTTTACAAAAGTATTACACAAAAAGAAATGTCAACTTAACTGTCAAAATATGAGTCCAATCTTTATCTTTTCTTTATCCGAAAATCTTCACGGGAATCCACAGAATATTATATCCAATTGGTCACAATCTAGTATGATGTAGTTTGTAAATAAAAGTGTCAATCCAACTGCAGAGAATGTTGATGTCTATCGATGTCTAAGTCTATCTATGTCTATGTCCAAATCTCTATATATTTTACTAACTTTTGGGTCTGCATTTAAATACTAAACAGAAATTTCTAGACAACGCTAGAAATATAAATTACGCATCTTTTGTTATGATCATTCTGGAAACGTTATGTAAGTGAAATAGAAAGTTCTAATCATTCCATGAGTATCAATGAATGTTCCAGTGAATTCTAAACTGCATAGTTGTAACACAATGTATTTTATTTTGTACACAATGTATATAAAACAATGTAAACATTCTTAGGCCACACAAAACAAATTAGGCCAACTAAATAAATATAATAGTTACAATATCATAACACCTCCCCTTAAAAAAGTTTGAGTGTAACAAAACTTTTCATGAATAATATGTACAAAAATACATAGTATATACAAATTGTTTCAATAAGTTCTAGATAAAGCATCTGCTATTACATTATCTTTACCTTTAATATGTTTTACAATAACATCATATTCCTGTAACAATAAACTCCACCTAGTCAATCTCTGGTTCTTGTTTCTCATTTTATGTATGAAGGTGAGAGGATTATGATCAGTATAAACAAGAATAGGATGCACAGTGGGATTTAAATATACATCAAAATGTTGAAGTGCAGACAACAGTGCAAAACACTCTTTTCAATAGTTGAATAATTTTTCTGATGTTTATCTAATTTCTTAGAAAAATATGATATAGTTTTTCAACATTATCATCTGTCTCTTGATATAAAACAGCTCCAACTCCTACATCGCTTACGTCAACGGCAAGTTTGAATTGTTTTCATAGTCTGGAGTGATCAGAACTGGACTATTAATTAAAAGTGATTTGCTATTTTCAAAAGCGTTTTGACAATTTTCACTCCAGATGAAGTTAGAATCTTTCCGTAAAAGATGAGTCAATGGTTGAACAACAGTCGCAAAATTTGAACAGAATTTCCTGTAAAATCCAATCATGCCTAAATATCTCATAAGTTGTTTTTTTATTTGTAGGAGGAGGAAATTTGGTAATTGCATCCACTTTAGCCGTAATAGGTTTCACCTGACCTTGGCCAACTGTATGCCCTAAATAATCAACAGTGGCCTGACAAAATTCACTTTTACCAAGATTAACAGTCAAATTTGATTGTGACAATCTATCAAAAGTATCATATAAATGTGTTAAATGTTCTTCCCAGCTATCACTACATACAATAAGATCATCAATATAAGCATAACAACAGTCTAAATCTTTTATAACATTATTGATCATTCTTTGAAATGTAGTTGAGCACTTTTCATGCCAAACGGCATTACAGTATATTGAAATAAGCCATCTGGTGTGACAAAAGCTGATATTTCTCGAGCTCTCTGTGTCATTGGGACTTGCCAGTAACCTTTCAATAAATCAAATTTGCTCACAAATTTTGCTTTTCCAATATTATCAATGCAATCGTCTATCCTTGGAATCGGATAGGAATCAGATTTTGAAACAGAATTTACTTTTCTGAAATCAGTTACGAAACGAAAGGTTTTATCTGGTTTGGGCACAAGCAGACAAGGAGAGCTCCATTCACTGTTACTCGGCTCAATAATATCATTGTCAAGCATATATTTAATTTCTTGTCTCATAAATTCAAGTTTGAGTGGATTGAGCCGGTAAGGATGTTGCTTAATTGGAGAAGCATCACCAACATCGACATCATGACAAACAGCAGTGGTTTTGTTTGGCAAATCTGGATAAAGATTTTAAAAGAAAATACCAAGGCTTTTAATTTTCTCTACGATCAAAAGACAGATGTGCAAGTTTTGAATCTAAATTTGACAAAATTTCTGAATTTTTCAATCTAACTGTCTCTTCCATAGTTTTAGAACTAAAGGTGGTTCAATTACACCTGGTTTGTCATGATTGTTCTCCAATTTAACCATGGCTAAAGTGGCAACTGGTTTATTCTTACCTTCATTAGTACGCTCAAAATATGGTTTTAACATATTAATGTGACACACTCTATTTTGTTTACGCCGACCTGGTGTTTTACAATATAATTCAAATCATTGATTTTACTCTATGGTATAAGGACCACAATATTTAGCTTGTAATGGATGTCCAGGGACTGGCAAAATACAAGTACCTTATCACCAGGCTCAAAAATCTGTCCCTGGCATCTTTATCATACCATATTTTCATCTTATTCTGAACAGTTTTAAATTGTTCTGAGCAATTTGACAAGCAGTATACAATTTTTCTTTAAATCTAGATACATAGTCTAGAAGATTCAAGTCAGTGTGTTCAGTAAGCCACTTTTCCTTTATCAATTTTAAAGGTCCCCTTACAGTATGACCAAATACCAACTCAAAGGGACTAAAACCAAGGGATTCTTGAACAGCCTCTCGGACCGCTAAAAGTAAAAGTGAACACCATCATCCCAATCCCTGTCAAATTGAAGACAAAAGTTCTGATCATGTTCTTCAATGTTTGATGAAAACGTTCTAAGGCACCTTGAGATTCTGGATGATAAGCACTTGACCTATACTGAGCAATCCCTAACTGGTACACGACTTGCTGAAATATACCTGACATGAAATTTGAACCCTGGTCGGACTGTATAGACTTTGGAAGTCCTACTAGCGTGAAAAATTTGATCAGAGCTTTGACAATAGTAGGTGTCTTGATATTCCTTAACGGAATAGCCTCAGGAAAGCGAGTGGAAATACACATGATCGTCAGTAAATACGCATTTCCGGTCTTGGTTTTCGGTAAAGGTCCAACGCAATCAATGAGTACTCGGCTGAAAGGTTCTTCAAAGGCTGGAATAGGCAGAAGTGGTGCTGGTGGTATTTTCTGGTTAGGCTTACCAACAACCTGGCATATATGACATGATTTGCAGTATTCTGCGACATCATTTCTAAGTCTTGGCCAGTAGAAATGCTGCAAGATCTTAAGGCAAGTCTTCCTTATACCTAAGTGTCCAGCCAAGGGGTGTCATGAGCAAGACCAATAATGTCTTGCCTATAGACTTTAGGCACCACCACTTGGTATACCACTCCATTCCTCCTCTGGGGTAGCATCAGGGGGCCTCCACTTTCTCATTAAAATGCCGTCTTGATGGTAATAGCATTCGGCCACTTTGTCTGCTTCTTCCTGTGGTTGAGCCCTCTGGCGGAGCTGAAGAACCTCAGGGTCTTTATTTTGTTCTTCGACAAATTTCCTTCGGTCTAATGAATGGCTGTTTACGTCTGGCCATGGCATAATTACATTCTTGCTTATACTAGGTGGTCTTATTACGGCCTTCTCTGAGCTACTGGGACCTTCAATGTCGGCTAGAAAGGTGTCAGAAAGGTCCATGTAATCAAACTGGTCTTCTTGCAAATCCTCATTTTGCTGTTTTCTAGCCATCGCCCTAGTAACGACACAAGCTGGATACAGTTCAGCATCATCTTCAGGTGATTTAACATCCACCACCGGTTCACTGGTAACAATTGGTTCAGCAACCACTTTGTTCCTAGCTAGATCATTTCCTAGCAATAATGAAACACCCTCAACAGGGAGATTAGGACGAACACCCACAACAACTGGTCCAGTTATCAAATCTGACTTCAGATAAATACGATGGAGGGAACATCTATACAACCTAACTCCACACCTTGTAACAAAACGGAGGCACCAACAGAAGTCTCCTCGGACAAAGGCAACACACCTTCTAACAATAAAGACTGAGAAGCTCCAGTGTCCCGTAAAATCTTAATAGGTTGAGGAGTAGTATTATCAACAATAGAATCAAACCCATCAGACATAAAGGGTTTATAATCCTCCATGTAATCACAAAACTGGACTTAAAAGCCTGACTCGCAGGACATTCCAACGTATTGGTAACACGGGTGTGTCGTACAAGCACTGGTCTTGGGCCTATTATCTCTTTTATTCTTCTTCTGAGTCTGAAACAATCAGCCATCAGGTGACCATTCTTCTTACAATAAGCACAAGTCAGTGACTTCTTCTCAAAAGTATCAAATTTTGGATTAGACATATTATAACTCTTATTCTGTGCAACAGGCTTACTATCAGTACGCTTAGTGCTTTGATTCTTGTAATTTCCACTGAAGTATTAAAATTTTGACCTTTGAAACTTCTCTTATGTGAAAGGGTATAATTATCGGAAATAACAGCTGCATCTTGTAATGTCTCAACAGTTTTGTCATCTAAATGTGTTTTTAAGTCTAAATGAACACACTGCTTGAACTCTTCTAATAACATCAATTGTCTTAAATTATCAAAATTTTATCTATTTTCTTTGACGTAAGCCATTTATCAAATTGATCTTCTTTTTCCTAGCAAATTCAACATAGGTTTGTGAATCAAACTTTTATAAGACCTAAATGTCTGTCTATATGCTTCTGGCACTAGCTCATAAGCTTTTAAAACTTCTTTTTAACCTTGTCATAATCAGAACTATTTTTGATGAAAGTGCTGAGTAAATTTCAGCGGCCTTGCCCTCAAAAACACTTTGCAGCATTGTAGTCCAAAAAGGCTTCGGCCATTTCAAATTCTGAGCAATTTTCTCAAACTGTGGAAAATATTTATCGACTGTTTTTCACAAAATCTGGGAACCAAACGTATATTTTTGCTGCATCAAAATGTTCTGATTTCGACTGTTCATTAGTGTTACTTTCTCCTTTGACCATTTCAATTTTATTTTCTCCATCTCTAACCTTTCCTCATTTCAAGTTCTGCCTGTTTTAATTTAAATTCATCTTCTTTTCTTTTTCTTTCATCTTCTCCATCTCTAACCTTTCCTTCATTTCAAGTTCTGCCTGCCTTTCCTTCATTTCAAGTTCTGCCTGCCTTTCTTCTTTTCTTTTTCCAATTGTTTTAATTTAAGTTCATGTTCTAATTCAAGCTGTTTTAATTTGATAGCGTCAACATTTTCGACCTTAAGATCAAGAGCCTCTTCACCTAAAATTTCTGCGTCAACTAATTTGTCTATTACCAAATTTTTATAATTTGTTTTCTCATAGATACTCTAAAGTCTAATTTCAGATGTTTAGCAAGCAACACTAATTCCTCTTTCTTTAAATTATCAAACTTCTCCAGGTCTGGCGTTTTCAAAATTTACCGGCTTCAAATGCCATTTGCAGAATTTTGTTGGCTATATCTAATAAAAATACTGAACAAATATTTTTTTTTAAATAAGATATTAACGTTCTCCCGGACTTGAGCCCCAATTTCTGTTATGTCAGAAAATCGCCTTTTAATTGTAGCCAACAAAAGACACAAATCAATAATAAAATTTAACAAGATTTATTATACACTAGTTTACAAAAGTATTACACAAAAGAAATGTCAACTTAACTGTCAAAATATGAGTCCAATCTTTTATCTTTTCTTTATCCGAAAATCTTCACGGGAATCCACAGAATATTATATCCAATTGGTCACAATCTAGTAAGATGTAGTTTGTAAATAAAAGTGTCAATCCAACTGCAGAGAATGTTGATGTCTATCGATGTCTAAGTCTATCTATGTCTATGTCCAAATCTCTATATATTTTACTAACTTTTGGGTCTGCATTTAAATACTCAAACAGAAATTTCTAGACAACGCTAGAAATATAAATTACGCATCTTTGTTATGATCATTCTGGAAACGTTATGTAAGTGAAATAGAAAGTTCTAATCATTCCATGAGTATCAATGAATGTTCCAGTGATTTCTAAACTGCATAGTTGTAACACAATGTATTTTATTTTGTACACAATGTATATAAAACAATGTAAACATTCTTAGGCCACACAAAACAAATTAGGCCAACTAAATAAATATAATAGTTACAATATCATAACAATATCTTGATCTTCATTTTGTGACACATTGACTACTGATTTTGGTTAAATTTGATATTACAAGTTGCATAAAAATACAAAATGGTTATGAAATACTTTGAAAAATGGCGTAATGACCTCTATTGTGTGTACTAGAAACCACACCATAAAGTATTACCTATGTTATACTAAGCTCGTGCACATTATTCTTACTCCCGAATTCATTAGTTTTTAGCATGTAACCAAATAAAATCTGGCAAAATAATGTTTAAACTCCACATTTATTTCTGCGGTATGAACATTATAATTGAGGAATAAAGAAGTTCATACACAAATCAAGTTTTGAAGACTCTTGTCGTTTGTTTCGGTTCTTCTTTACGACAATACAGATATTATCAGAGACATTCATTACCCTAAACTATAAAGTACGGAGACACTTTATATGCTTCATGATATTGGGTCAGGCAACACAGGAATGCACATTAAAGCTATCTAATTCTAAAGTTTCAAACAACAGCATTCAATTCTATTATAAATGTAGTAATTTGACATTATTTCGGCCAAATAAAAATGCAGATTAACTATTGCCGCCATATATTTCTTAGCAGACTTATTTATTTAAAAGTAGTTGGATCGATTCGAAATTTACATGTTTGAGTTTAGTTTGTGTTAAATTAATCGAATAATATTCAATATATATATATATATATATAATTATCATGTTAATGTTTCTATCATTATTATTCAAATTTGACATCTTTTAAAATTCTTTCAAATGTCTTAAAGGTATATTACCTTAATAACTGAAAGAAGTTTTGAAGTTTTAATTACATATGTATAATATGACTTTCAAATTAATATTTGAAAGATGAAATTAAATGTTAATACTTCCTAAGAGTTATCATTAATACAATAAACTTTAATAAAAAATTTTAAAAAGAATAACTTCTAGAACATGTAGAATACGCTCCATGTGTGAAAACAAAAATAATGAAAATTGGCCTTTCACTTTATGGGCGGTCTTAATTAATTAACTATGAGCGCCAAGTTCTAATGTCACCCTAGTATTTTAAAGGCCATCCTGTATCTATGCAAGACATACCATATTTCTAGAACAGTTGCAAGCAGTTAGAATCAATGACAATTGTATTAGAACATTGCTAATTTAACGTCAGAACGCAAGCAATTTCAATTCTGAAGGAATAAAACCACTAATCAATTGTCCCTTGCTTTCTTAGTTAAGGTCTGAAATTTCAGAAATCATAGATTTTTCGTCATAAGTTCAAATAAAGAGACAGTCATATCATCGTGATCATGTAAATATTATACCTTATCCTGACTTGAGGTGAAAAATTCAACCCAGCTTTAATTGCATATTAGAGCGCATGGATTCCCGAAAGTTTGGTAGTACAAAAACAGGTTCTACCGATCTGACCAACAGGACAGATATACCCACCTATTAAAATTTCATATAATGTTTTTATTTTTCAAAATTAAATTTCAACAAGGGTTCTACAGTCATTCCGAATCCTGAAGCTTTTGTTTGATACCAAACTTACCCAAATAATTTACTTATTGATAAAGTTATGGCTATGCGTAGGGACTATTTTGTTTAAAATATGTTTAACTTTTTATTCTAGCGTCACTGATTAAAATTGAGAATGGAAATGGGGAATATATCAAAGAGTTAGGGAATTATTCTTTTGTAGACGGAACGCGCGTCTGGAGTATAAAATTTTAATCCCGATATCTATGAGTTTTTATACTTTTAGCCAAATCCTTGACAAGGTTTAGAACTAATTATTACATGTATTAGTAAGATAGTTCCTTAACTTCGAATTACAATCCCAGTTTTATAACAGTAAATTGCTTAATTTCAATAAAATAATACCCGTGATTTCCTGCCAGTACCAACGTTTGCGCTTACAGCTTAACAAACCTAAATTTTCAAAGAAAAAGGGTAGCAATGTCATCAAGTTTGACTTAATTTCTCGATTTGTTTATTTTACAGCCGGAAACCATCTAACAGTGCTTGTATACTATAGCATATTCTCTTTATTTGGATCCAATTTAGTTAAAAGCATTCTTCTTACTCCTAAAATAAATCTTGCAGGTGATGAATGGAATAATGGAATGTTTGCAGTCTTACCGTTTTAGCATACTCGATAGTTTTACCCGAAAAGCTATCAAGGTCAACGTCACACTTGATGGTTGCATGCTGTGTGACGATTACTAAGTTTAAACAAATTTCACTCTTATAGATTTTATATGATTTAAACTTTATCTGTTCATGCTAGTTGTAACCTTTCTCTTGACTTTTGTTACTTGTTTACTTGTTTACACAGGATGCTATTCTAAAATAATTTTTACCTGCTAGGGTGAAGAACAAAATATATGTTATCTGTTGCATGAACACACTGAATTTCGCTATTTAAAAATTTTGAGAATCAACTTAGATTACAAAATGTATCTCCCTCAAGCAAAGCTATGTTGTCCCTTTTTGGGATTACTCAGCTTCTTATAGTTTATACCAGAGATTTAAAAATATTTAATTCTACATTTACCATTTACTATGTTCGTTTATCATTTGGCACTTTCGATTAATGAAAATTGCAAGAGAGAATTTTACAGCAGCAAACCACGATGAATACGATTACAAAGATTAAGCAAAATATTATAGGTTATTATGAAGATACGTGTACCCTTAACGTAATTGATACAACGGATATAAATTACGAGAAGTAAACCAAACTCAATATCATTTATATATAAAGATTAACCTGCAAGGCATAATAAATACTATAGGTAACTGTTGGAACAAAATGTTGTTTTGACGCACTATGAAAAACGTTACGGACTGTTCCCCAATTTATGGTACAGCAGGAACATAACCTGCTAAATCTCCCAGTTGATAGCATACTCCAAAGCGCAGGTGCAATCCGAAGGTTTAGACTTGAAGTCGCCAATATTGAGATCCTGCAACACATGTTTCGATTGTCGATTCCACAATACCGTTCTCTCCTCCTCGAAAGTGAAATCACCGAATTAGACCAATCATTGAATTTGTACTTACATGGAAATCACCATTAGTGCCGCATGTGGAGCAGGATCTGCTTACCCTAGCCAAGCACACGAGATCACCAGAGTGTGATGGGGTTCGTGTTGCTAGTCTTTATTTTTATATTGTGTTATATAGACTATTGTTTGTCTTTGGTCGTTTTTCGTTTTTTGATTTATGTAGACTTATAACATGCTGATACGTGATGTTTTACCGGGCTCTTCAAAAGTCTAATTCAAACAAGTTTTATTTTTTCTGGCATTGACCTAATATTGTGTATCTATGATGTTAACCCAGTGTGCATGTAAATACAACATATTTTGTTCCCCATCGAGATACATGTTCCGACAGAATGTCGATACGAACACATATTTTATGGTTCAGCATAAAAAAGCGCGTATAAGCTAATGAACGGCAATATATACATTTCTATTGTATTATTACTTTTTTTTAATTGCATGCTATTTTTTTAAAGTTTTATCCATATATCTTGATATCATTTTAGTTGAATGTTTCTATCATTTTAATTCCATAAATTGACCCTTAAAAATTTTACAGCATTCATGTGTACGGTTTTCATAACATTAATTGAAATTGAAAGATCACAAGTCTTTTATCAATAATGCTTCCGGCTTTGGTATTGGTGTGTAGTGATTTAAGGACCATTGCTTGTCTCGTTGTTTCATTTTGGTTTTCTCACATTCTTGTTTCGCATTGGTCAATTGTCCCCTTTTTAAGATATGTCATATATCCCTAATTCAACCTTGACATATTCTTTACACTGACGCACAGACCAGACAAAACTGGATTTGATAAGAGACATAATGTTAGTCCTTGGATACTGTTGACATTTTGAAACTATTCCTTTACTAAATATGCGTAATACATGACATTTATAACTTACATGATTGTTTTTCATAGAACAAACTCAAACACCTCAAACGTAGAATATTTGTTTTAATGAATAAGCAAGATTAATAAAACACCATTGTGGGAAAAGTATCAACTTGTACACGACTTAATCGATACACTATCAACATTTGACTTATGTTACATTGTACATGTATCATTTATGCCAATGAAATAAAGCTTCATTGATTCATTAAAAGACCTGCAACTTTGCTCTGATGAATAGATATATCAGTATAACGCTTATAAAAAATGAACATTACTTTTAAGGTATTCGCGGAGTTGTTTTTTTTTTTTTTTTTTTTTTTCAGGGGGTGGGGGATTGGGATTCGTGCGATCGTAAAAAAAAATAACATATTAAGCATATGCCGCCTCTCTGTTACCAACGCGGTATTAAGTAATGAAAATACAGGCTAGTTGGTTCGTAGTCGAATAATGTGTTCGCGTAGGTTGTCATGTCTTCCCAATTAGTGTTACCTTGACCACTAGCAGGTACAAATCCGGTTCAAAGTGTCGACGCAGGGTTCATGTTCAAATCATGGTAACATGCTATAGTCCTTACATGCATGTTGTATTCGACATTATACGTTAAAAGCCAACTATCATCATCGTTTTCTAAATGTAACACATTAAAGACCATTAAACGACGAAACCATGTATTTTAGAATTTCAGTGGTTATATGTCTTTTATCCCTTTGCAATGGAAATGGGTTGCCTACCGGATATTTCAGTGCTCATAGGTCATTCCTGACAAATGAATCCTTAGTTTGCAGTCACAGAGGAAATATTGTTTGGCTTGATGCCGCTCATGTATAATGCACACTAGTTATGTTTGACATCATGTTTCCTAATCACAAAATAAAGTTGGATTCCAACCAGAAAGAAACAATTCATATAAAATAACGCTGTTTGCGATTGATGCAGTTTAACTGTCATATCACTGACGTGAGAGATCATTACTTTCATTGTTATGATTTAAGTTGTCATTGCGTTTCAAGCACTCAAATATGTGGAATGAGTTCTTAATTATAGGTTTGTGAATACGAAAACAGCTTACAGCAACTCATCATGACTATATAACACATGCTTGTAGTTAAAAAGCATTAAAAACTTAATTAAATAAATATAAACAGAAAAAATAGTTGCAGTTTGTTTTAAATAATTCTATTTATTCATTTGTTCATGTTATTCAAAATTTTTTCTTATTGTTACATAACCGTAGTCATGTTTGTGTTGCTCAATATCAGTTTTCTGTATTTTGTGTATGCTGACCGTGGTTTGTCTATGTTTTTTTTACGTTTTCTTATCATAATCTATTTCACATCCTTCATCAACTTACATGACTTGTATAAGCGGTTGATAATAATTCAGGCAATACAATTATATGATTTTTCAATAATATAATTTGAAGAAGTGCTTATATAAGACATTGGACATACATAGCATTCCAACGACATTGCATTATATGACCAGAATGTTTGTTTATCAAATAAAAGGACACATTGCGTAATATATTTATTTAATGAATAAGGAAGATTATCATACATGAACCGTGATTAAAACTACAACATGTACATTTGTACACGTCGCCAAAAATTATACAATAACTAATTTTGAATCATAATCATTTATGAATGCATTTCATAGAAGAGAAAATTATATATCATACATGTATATTGCAAGATTAATTAATGATCAGTCTAACACGTTAGTTCGGGATAGGCACTTTCGGTATAGCGGTTTTATGACCTTGTCATCTTCTTCAAATGGAACAATTAAGTAATTTTGAGGTATTTCTTTTCTGCAAGGTAAATAACACGACTTGTATTTTAACCTTCAGGATATTTCAACGTATTTTTCAAAATAAAAAAAATATAGTTAGCCTAAGGTTTTAACTGCCAAACAAGTAAAAATAATCACGAACAGGATATTGTACACATGCTACATATGCGTTAACATAAGTTGAATACAGCAGAACAAAATGGAACATCGCTTTATAGCTGTTTTTCACCTCAAACAAGTCTAAAATTTTGTTTCTTTGGGGTTTTGGAAATATTAAACATTTCAGTTCTATTCTATTTCAGTACGTGCAATTGTGTTAAGAATTTTGTTGCGGTTGCTAGGCCAATTATCAATGATGATATTTCATTTTGGTATGTTATATTACTACTATGTTCAGATATTTTACAATGTTTTAGGTGAGGGTTGCAAAATTTCCTCTTCGTATGTTGAACTGCTTCCTTCTGAAACTTTTCTCTTGGGTTTTATCATGTTTTCTTCAGATTTGTTTTTTTTTTTTTTTTTTACATTTTTGTGTTTATGTGCAACTGCGTGCAGTTTATAAAAGCTTTGTGGTCGGGAGGTATGTAAACATACCAAATACACTCGTTATTGCTATTTTCAGTATACAACAATATGCTTTCAAACTTATTTCTTGAGCAACCAAATCTAAAGAATAATGAGGTAGGCAAATAAAAAATACTCTACATGGTTTCTGTCTGACAGGTTGTTAAATAACTACATTCTCAACAGGAAGTCGTACATACCTTGCAAAATGTCAATTCCTGCTTATCACTATTTAGTCACACTGTCGTACTTTAAAGGATAAACGTTTCCTTCATTTATGTTTCAATAGAGCACCACAGTTGTAAGGTAAATCTATGCACTGTCATTTAGAAAAAAAATGTCAATATTTATTTAGATCTGATGGTCATTCAATTTACTGATAAAAGAAACTGTGAAAATAGCATTAGATTTATCATTTATAAGTTGTCCCCAGTATCGTGACTTTATCGTGTGCATTCTATCGACTTTTCAATTTTCATATTTGACAAGCTTTTAAGTTTGTATTAACCTTTCGATATGCACTAGCAAAGTTTACCAACTAGTTATTCCCAAGCATCTTTAAAATCTTGGTTGAAGAAGAAAGCAACCCAAATTTTTGTGAAACTTTTAAAGAAAAAATACAAACAACATTTATATATTTATAAGTCAAATTTTTAATAAACAATAATTTATTTTCGTTTTAGTGCTATTTCTGTAATTTCAGATAACTTATTATAATAACTGTATTACCATACCTCATAAATATATATAATTGATTGGTGATTTAACATTTTTGACGTATGATTGTCTTGCTTTTACCAGTGCAAAACATTTTAGTCTAGTCTATAAGTAAAATGTATTAAACATTTTTACTTTTAATACATCTGTCTAGATCCTACTTGAAATGCCATGAACTGGACATAATTTCTAGATCTGCATAGATATTAGTCACATTGTTTTCACGGACACGATGATTTTAGATGCTCATCGTAAAGTTGACCAATGTCACGGAAGCCGTTCTCGATTATGTAGTCATGTGCAGTTTTTCCATATATATCCCGCATGTCCAAGCTAGTTTTTCTCTTCAATAGAAAGTTAATAAATTTAAGTTTTCCTCTTTTATCCGAACACAGCGTTTCTTGACAAACAGCAGTTAGAGGAGTTGCACCAGATATGTTAACGTAAGTATCAGGCAATTTTCCAGCTGTTATGATAATTTTTGCAAGTTTATAATTGTCCATTTCAATTGCAGTGAATAACATTTCTCGGTCATACATATACTGCTGTTGTTTGAAACTTTTCTTTGCTTTCAATTTTCCAAAATATTTCACAAGAATCATAAAACACATATTGTTGATGGTATTACTAGGAATAACAACCCTGAAATGATGTTTGGGAAAATATATTTATTCCTTTTATAACCTATGGTTATTCGATTATGATATTTACCAAACATGAATTTTATGTGAATATGACATTTAACATCTGCTTTAAAAGGTTAATCAGAACAACTGGTATTTGCTACAGCGTGAAGTTGAAACGGTGTAAATTTATCAAATTATTATCTTTTACAGAAATTGGTATATAGTATTACATATACATTTGTCAAAGCAATTAAATTGTATTACTAACAATGAAATAAAAGGAACTAAAGTATAAAAACATATATTTGATAAAAACTAAATTATTATGATTTGATAGTTATACGCCCAACTAAGGTGATGTGCATTTTTAAGAGGACATTGCGGGAAAAACAATTCAGTATGATTATACTTCGTCTGATAAAATCGATTTGTAATTTCTTCTCGGCTGAAAGGGTAAGATCCCTCTTGTTGCTAAAACTATGAACCGTTACCGACAGCGTTAGACAGAAGAATTAAATCATATGTTCATGATAATTTTCGATACGAGCCTCTTATTTTAGCAAAATACTCTTTTTTACATTTTAGGTTTTGACTTAACTTCAAACTTAATATGTATACGAATTTGAAAGAGAGTCCCACAAATTTTTCTATTTAAATTTGGTAAAGAATTATTCAAACTTTACTACTACAATGCTCACTATGCTGTAATCATTTGCAGTTTTCAAAAAAACAGGAGCACATGAGAACATTTGATATTTTCCCAAAATTACATGATTCGGAAAAGTTGAAAATATGCAATTTTTAGTATATATTATTTTTAATCTTCAAACTTGGCTGAACTGCAGTCTTAACTAAAGCGTATCTTTAACCAAGTTTTAACAAAGTTATAAATGAAAATTTCTTTTAAACATTTGATTCTATTCATATTCAGACACTGAATTGTCGTGATTTAGCTGATTTTTGAAAGATTTTACAGCGCTTAACTACCAAAAAATAGAGTGTCTGTTACCATGGCAACTACTCATATGTTCCCTCTCCAAATATAATTTCTGAGCATTATTTAATTTCCGCTTCTACCAGGTAATTTATAGAAATATTTGAAACTCCCATACATCGCAATCTGTCAGGTTCTTAAAAAGAGCTGTACTTAAATTGAATTGGGGATAAATCATCAATACGGCAGCGTAGCAAGACACTAAAACATGCAGTCTTTTTTACGTTAAGAAGCTTATTTGGGAACGAACTGTGCGCCTCTCCTTGCCGACCTCTTCTCATTCTCATATGAGTCGGAGTTCCTTCAGACACTTGTCGAAAACAAGAAGATCAAAGAAGCCCGATCCTTTAATTTCACATTCAGATATATTGATGATATTCTTTCCATTAATCATCCAGACTTTTCTGATTGGGCTCCATTTATATATCCTCCAGAAAACTAGAAATTAAAGAAACAACAGACACGGCTTCCTCCGCCTCATTTTTAGACTTATACCTCGAATTTGACATAAGCGGTCATCTCAGTAACAGAATCTATGACAAACGAGACAATTTGAATTTTTAAATTATCAATTCCCCCCACCTTAGTAGCAATATACCAACTTCACCTGCATATTGGATATACCTTTCCAAACTCATTCGGTATTCAAGAGCTTGCAACTGTTACTCAGACTTTACAAAACGTTGATGAACCAGGGTTATGCCAAAGAACGTCATGTCCTTTTTCTATCAGAAGATATCAAGACTTTGTTGATAAATATTCCGTATCAACTTCACAAATAAAACATGATGGTCTTTAAGTATAGATTCTAGGTACTGACGTTGTTTATCATCTTAGTTACGTGTTATTGTGTTCTTTTATTTGTCTTTGTAAATTATTACCTTATTGTTAAGTCCATTTTTGGTAATATCCCTATGGCGTGGCTCGGTACTTATACATCCCGTCATTTTGTTATTGTGCTATGGTTATTTTTATATTCCTGTCTTTCTTTTTGCTTATGTGCTTTGTCTATATGCAATTTTGTTTTTCTTTGTTGGCATATTAGTTTGTTTTATAGTGATTAAGATTATAACACAATGTTGACTGCTGTACCCCTATTTTTGACATTTTCACCTATTATGTCTGTTTGTTTTTTTCAAACATTGTTGTCAAAATGATGGAATTTTATGCGACTGTCATACAAGTGAGTGATTTAGCTAGCTATAAAACCAGGTTTAATCCACCATTTTCTACATGAGGAAATGCCTTTACCAAGTCAGGAATATATATGACAGTTCTCCATTCGTTTGATGTGTTTGAGCTTTTGATTTTTCCATTTGATAAGGGACTTTCCGTTTTTTTATTTCCTTGGAGCTCGGTATTTTTGTTATTTTGTTATTTTCCTTACTTCATGTCTTTTTTTAATTGTTGAATGCAAACAATTGGTAGATATTTTTTTAGCAAATATGTATTTATGAGAACGACAAAATAACTGACGGATTAGTATGTTTTGCATTGTTCATTGAGTGAAATAGGGTTCAAAGTTTCTTCTGCCACTTGGTATAGATTACTTATTGATTGGTATAATTTTTGACGATATAATACATCAAAAACAACTCTTGCAATAGATTTGTCTATACCAAGTGGCAGAATAAACTTTTAACCCTATTGTTAGTACTTTTATCCTGGTATATAATCATTTGAAATTATTCTTAAAACAGTAGTTTAATTAGAATAATGAATTCTTTATATAAATTGGAAAACATTAATACTTGGTATACTTTATCTAACTTGTATGGATGTTTTAGCAAATGTCCCATTCTATTTACTTATAAAGATATAGTTAAGTTAATATGTACATCTTCTGACCTAAAATTTTGAACAATTTCAAATATGAAGAAATTTTGATTCAAATAAATTTTGTATATCATGTATTCTAAAAATACTAAAAAAGTAAACACAATAAAACTTCTTACAATGTCAAGACAATGAAAGAAAATATAACAAACACTTTGGTAACACAAAATCATGAAAAATATAGATGTTGTTTCAGTGAACTTTAAAGAAAGCGATTGCATTATTGTATCTATACTACTAAAGGAAGAGACCGATTTCATTGAGCCGCAACTCCTCTGAAACCATACAAAGTCGGAAATATTTGTGATATGACGTAATGTTTTGTACTTCCTAAATTTGTCTTGGAAACAATTTTTTTTTACAGAAAACGCCAATTTTTGAGAAAATATCCGTTATCGATTCGTGTCTTATACGCTTTTGCGCATTCTCAGTCGACGTACTGCTCGCGAAATTTAAAATCTCTTTGTTTCAACACTTGCCAAATTGTGCCGCGATTTCGCTGGCATCTTCTAGTATTGCATACAGTATAGTAGTTAACAGAAAATAAAATAAAGTATAAGTTAAAACAATGATAATGATGAAAAATACAAAGCTTACTGGTCATGCTGATAATATCATAACTTAATTCACATATTTCATTTGTTAAAACTTTATCTAGAGTATACCTGTAATTTTATGTTTTAATCTATTTTGTAACTATACTACCCTTAATAAATACCTGACAAACTTTTTACATCTGTTTTGTCACCTATTCCCCAGATCATCATAGCATGTCGGACAGACAATACATGCCCAGCATTTTCAGACTATGTCCCATTGTGTACTGTATGTATATTCTTTCATAGCATTGAAGAAACTTAAGATATTGTACAGTTTACATGTGTATGGGTCTATCATCATCAAAATAACTAAAGAATTACAATTCAAAACATTAATCACAAGCAGTCGTCTTTTGATGGGGCTAATCGCTCAAACTTCGGTTTTAAGTGTAGTGTTTTGAGAACCATTACTTGTTTCTTTGTCTCATTTTAATTTTGCAATGATGATGTCTCGTAATTTTTGACTAATTACTTGATTTCACCTTCACGTATTCGTTAGACTGTTGCACACACCAGAAAAAACTGGATTTGACCAGAGACGCATATTAAAGAGTATGTGTTAACAGTGTGAGATTTTCAAACTATTCATTAATTATGTTCTTACTATTTGACATTTACACAGTATTCATTTATTAGATATGCTAAATACTTGACATGAATAACGAGATTTGTTGTTGTTGTTGTTTTTTTTTTTTTTTTTTCCACAAAACAAACACCTCTTAATAATGTAGCAATAATTGTCCTTTTCTTCATTTAGAGACTTTAGTTTCACATGGAAAGCTCTATATACAAATTACAACAAAAGAGACTATTTTTCGTAACTTATTGCTAATGTTCCTTTTTCGTGACGGTGATGTTCCTTTGTCCTCTTTTTATAGTGTTTTCATTTCACAACGTTTACTCGTTTACTGCTACCGTGTCTAGAGTGTCGTTTTAGAATTGATTATCGTCATCTTTGTATATCTGGTAAAATATTAAGTCAGAGATTCCGGTACAGTCATTCTTTAAAACTGTTACCCAATTCTTTTATAGAAAGACATATTTTGGTTCGAAAACTTTGACAAATATTACATCCTTATTTTACGGGGATATTGTTTATAGAGCCAGTAAATAGATATGATCCTAATCAACTTCTTTTGAATAAAATTATTTTGAAAAGGGATCTCTAATTAAAGGATCAACTTTGGGAATTGGCAAATAGACTATTTATTGCCCGCGTCTTAACAGGGTTGTGAATAAACTTTACAGCGATTTACAGAAAAAAAATCAATATGAAGAATGAAAATAACACTTAATAAATTCCATCTGTCCGATGCTCTTTTCTGGATTAACCTTTATCAGAAATGTTCAGACCCAAAACATTTCAAAACCAGATATGTATATATACGTAGAAACGTTAGGATCAATATGACCAGAGTGAGACGTTACGTAGAAACGTTAGGATCAATATGACCAGAGTGAGACGTTACTTAGAAAGAATAGTCAAAATCATCTAGTACCGGTATAAAAGTAATAAAACATAAAAATCTGAAATTAAAGAAAGCTCAAATTGTCAATATTCAGATACAACTGAGGACAATTAAGAGACAATGAATTTCAATACGTAAATACAAACGTTTATTTGTTGATATATAAATATACCAGAGGTAACCGTTGAAAAGAAAGACAAAACTTGCATAAAATAGAGTACATCAGAAGAGCTATGCTTTTAAGGTATACAAGCACTAATGCATTAACTTATTGCTTTCTATTTTAAATTCTGCAATTGCCAGCAATCGTAAGCATTTTATCTTAAGTTTAAAAAGTTTAAGTGGTAGTTGTTTCATATTGTCAAAACTCTAACATACCTTAGACTGGCCTGTGCTGAAGGTTGTTGCATTTACGTGCGCACTGGTTTCCGGAAGATTGGGAATGCAAAAGCAGGTACTTCTGATCTGAGAAACAGACAATGAATGGTTCCTTCCTATTTCAATTTCATACAATTTATTATTCAAACTTAACTTTACAAAAATGTGCTATACATTTGTAAATGTGATCCCAAATTCTTGAGCTTATTTTATACCAAAAATATCAAAATATTGTACATTGTTGTACATATTTTAAAAGTTACAGCTATGCATATGAACCGTTTTGTTAGAACTATGTACTACTCACCTAAAATGTTTCAAATCAATGTTTCATATCATTACCTTTCGAAAAAAATACAGTTTTCTAAGGGACTGTGACTAACTGAATTTAAAAAAGAAACCCAATTTTCAAGACACATTCATTAATATTTGACCCAAGACAAAAGCAGAGCGCTGTTTATGCGGAATGTGTATAGCATTAATATAACTGTATAGATTTTTACCAGCGATAAAACTTTTGCTGCAATTTCATTATATAACAAGAAATGATTGTAACAGGATGCTGTTACAAAGTCTCCCAAAGAAATTCCCCATAAGTATAAACCCATAAGGACTCTCCCTATTATACGTTCAATTCAATAGAATTTCTATTAACTGAACAAATCTCTTCAAGGTCAAAGATCAAGGTCATAATTGACCATTTACCTTTTGACCTGAAGTAGACAATATGTTCCCAATGTCATTATTGAAGACCCCATGTGTCTATCAGTAACTGTTCCCATGTTATAAATATTTGTAAATAAAAAGTTTAAAAATCCCATAGAATTCTGCAGTAAGCCCCTCCCTTCTGTTGGCCCCTCAAAGTACCCTTTATAAACTTCAGTGCACAAACAAACCCTGATGGCACCACTTTACATGTTAGTATAACATATTGAGTAACCCTAAGTGAATCTGACAAGCGATTTTGGAGAACTGCTGCAGACAAGTTCAAAATTGAAAAAGCGGCAGAAGAAGAAGAAGAACTGAGTAAAAACTTTGTATGGGAGACTTATAAACTACAATAAAAATAAAGCGAAATTAACAATTGTGTAAAACACCTTATGTGGAACAACAAAGCAAGCGTACACTTTCTCAAATTTTTACTGACATATTAATTTATAATAGTTTTATGATTAAACGATATACAATAATATATTGACTACAAATATTAAACTAAATCAGATGTCCAAATACCAACTTGGAAGTTATCTGTTTATCATGTAAAATATCATTATTGAAAAACATGAAAGTCTGTTTAAGATTTGGTTAAAAAAGTATTCATTAACAACTAGCAATAGCTATACCATTGTTGTTTATGGAGGAGAAAGATCGGACTTCAAAGTGTGAAATTGTGTTGGCTAATTGAACATATTTGAGTATTTCATAAGCAATACTGTCTATGTTGTTGATTTTGAAATTTTGCGGCTTTGTACAGGCTTCTGCCTTTTTTTTTTTTTTTGTCTAGGTATGGAGTATCCAAAATAGTTTTCCATCAACAACGAAACGTATAACAACTTCATGACAAATTGATCTAACATAATTCCTTTTGCTACAGAATGATACGAAAAGCACTGAATTTTGCGTTAATTTCATCTTACTTAAAATGCCAAATTTGCTAACGTATATAAGTATATCAATAAATTGAACAAATTAAAGCTACCAAAACGTGATCAATTCAAAGTAAAAGTAGTTACAGATAGAGTATACCATTGAAATATTTCAATGAATATGATGTATGTTATATCGCACATCCCCTTATTTTATATGATTAATATAAAAAAAATAAGATAAAATCGAGAACTGAAATGGGGAATGTGACGAAGAGACAACAAACCGACCAAAGAGCAGAAAACAGCCGAAGGCCACCAATGAATCTTCGACACAGCGACAAAAACCCGCACCCGGAGGTGGGTTTAACTTGCCTCTTAACAAAAATGTGTACTAGTTCAGTGAAAATGGACGTCACACTAAACTCCGAAACATATAAATGAACTAAAATTTAAAAAATGCATACAAGACTAACAAAGGTAAGAAGCTCCTGACTTGGGACAGGCGCCAAAATGCGGTGGGGTTAAACATGTTTTGTGAGATCTCAACCCTCCCCTATACCTCTAGCCAATGTAGAATAAACAAACACACAGCAATACGCACAGTAAAACTCAGTTTAAAAGAAGTCCGAGTCCGATGTCAGAATAGGTAACAGAAGAAACTTAGCAAAATGACAATGATACATAAATTAACAAAGGTCTACTAGCAGTTACTGACATGCCAGCTCCAGACCTCAATTAAACAGATTGAAAGATTGTGTCTTCATCATATGAAAATGCAACTAACTTAATATTACTGATGAAGTATTCTGTGTTGATATGTTTGTTAAAACAGAGGCTTTTTTTATTATAGCAGAGGGATGTTTAACAAATAAGTCGAAGACTAACTGACAACGACATGACAAAAAAAATGACGAAGAGAAAAACAACCGTCTTTCAAACACATCATTAATCGTACATTCATTGTGAATTGAATTATAAATGCAAATGAATGATTATATTATGTTTAAATCAGATATATCAGATTTAATTTAAAAAAACAAATGATATTTTTCCGGTTTACTTTATAAAACAACATTTCATTTTATAAGTTGAAAAGTTTGTGAAATTGAAAGTAGAAGGACGCTAATTTTTCAGTGCTTTCGCGTAATGTTACTTGCCAGAAAGACAGGATAGGTTTCAGAAGAAGTGGATACACTAAATATATTACCTGTTTTAAGGTAGCAAAACGAATTACCGAATAATTTAAATCAAATATCGAAAGTAGTTCTTAATGGGGCTCTGTTAACTACGGAACACTCTTAAACTGTTGTAAACTTGTAAATTTGTTATTTTCAATTGAAAAAAATGTTATAAATGCAAGATAGATTTGGTCAAGATTCTAATTTGACCCATGACAGATATGTTGAAAGTGAAAGGTTTCGATCTTTTATATAATTATGTACGTATCGATTTTGTCCACCTTGTTTCACTTCTATTGAATTAAAGGTGCTAAAAAAAAATTTACAGCGACGTTAACTACGGTTGATAATTACTTAGTTATTGCAGAAATCATTATATTTGTCCTCAACGTGAATCGGATTACAGATTGAATTATCATGGTTTGTAAATGAATGAACATTCTGTATACTATGTAAATTAGCTAATAGACTAAATTTTCTGAAAAACATAATTTTAAGTTTTCGTTTAAGAACCATTAAGATATTATTAGTGTAAATCTTGCATATACTTTTAATCAAAACCCGCCAAGGACAATTGTAAAAATCAAGCAATTAATTAATTTTCACCAGCTCTAATACATATATATGATCAGTTCAGTCTTCGAAATTAATTGTGATAGTTTTGACGCAAACCTCTTATATGAATTTTTTTTAATTCCATCAAAATAGAAAAAGAAATGAACATCAAGAAAAATGAGTTAATTCTACTGTAGTATCTGAAACTCTAAAATAATATCCATATACAAATGTGGAATGAATTTAACGATCCAGGTGTATACTCAGAGTAGTATCATTGGAAATTTAGAAATAGAATTCTTACCAGTGACACACGGAATCCAGTTTTCATTTGAAGGGCAATAGACATGATAGAGTTTTGTCAATATTATACTATAATATGATGCTTGTCATTCTTAAAATATTTGAGATTTTTCTTTACACTATAACATCGAATTGTGCCGTTCTTTTGTTTTAGGGAGGATTTTTCTTTGATTTTCTTTAACAAGGTTTCAACCAAATGTTTTGATTCTGTCCTGCGCTTGTTCATAATATAGTTTTTTTCTCAGGCAACCTCCTATAAAATATATCGAATACATAGACAGAATTCATGTTTTACTAGCATTTAATTAATTGTTCCCGTATATGTACTTTCAAATTAAGTGTAAATCAGATTTTTCCAATATGCTCTGAATGTTCCCTTCAGGTAAAATAACCTACATTAGCGAAGAAGGAAAAATAATTTTTCATACAATGTACGGGCGTCAACTTTTACCATGTTTACCCGAACAATTAAATTAAATGTATCTATTGCTTTCATGTTATTAAGTTTAAATAGCGATATATGTATATCGGTAAACGACGCATAATAATTCCTTGAAAAATATTCTTGAAATTGAATTTCAAAAATTAATCTGTTCAACTGAAAAATATAATTGTTATTGCTTGGTAAATTTCCATGGTTCAGCTATAGTTTGCACTTATTAACCTAACAAATAATAGAAAGATGAATATGTTTTCTTTAATGTATAATTTGTAACCATGTTTAAGATAATGCTTTGGAGTTATTGTGCGATGACTTCGATGTTTTGTCGGTACTGTTTTCCTTTTGAGCCCAAACTAGAAAAGTTTGAACTCAAAGATCATGCAGGATAATTGTTGATATGTCAAATTAAACACAAGATCTAGAAATAATTTCATTTAAGCTAGCTTTGAAAAGAAAAGTAAGCGTATATCGTACTACTCCTGCATTCGCCCTATAATCTGTATATAATTTCCAAAGAAATGACACAAAATTCATCGGGATACAGCAAATAAGGATGGGTCCATTTGTTCTGTGTTTGTTTGATATTATTCATCATTTTAAAAACAAAGAAGCGTTTTAATCTTATCAAACATTTATACTATAATGTTTTCAAGATCTTCTTTAGGTTTTCGAATAACAGTTCACCGGAGAATCTAAGATCTCTCCCGGTGTTTGATGAGATTGGTGTCGCTCAGTCACTATTTTTCTGTGTTGTGTTATACATGTTATATGTACTGTTGTTTGTTTTTTTGTCGTTTTTTTTTTCATTTTTTGCCATGATATTGTCAGTCTGTTTTCGTCTTAGGAATGAATATTCCTTTTGTATCTTTCGCAACTCTTCTATAAAATTTTCTATATTAAATTTTGACAATTACTACACATTAACATTTAAAAAGACGAAAATTCAAATCATATATTTTCTACTTAGTTTCGTTAACTTTGTTTAGTCCATTAGTGCTTGGAAAACAGTCATAATCTCTTTGATAGCTTTTATAGAAAGAGCAAAAGATTAATTATTAGTGAAACAATATAAGTTGAAATATAGGTTACATATACATTCAGATGTTATTTTTCGAGTAAAAACAAGTACAGAATTTCCAAACATTCTTACATACAATAAAGCTGTAAGAATCAAAGTAAACATTTTTATTTTTTTGTGTAGTAATATTTACCGGATATACGGTAATTGTATTTCTATTTTAACAAAGACAAGATTCCATGAACATATTCTTCATAGAGCTTAATAATGTCATCAAGACCATTATCAGTGATATAGTCATATGAAGTTTTACCATACATATCCTTCATGTGCAAGCTAGCTATCCTCTTTAGTAGACATTTAATAAATCAAAGTTTTTCCAGCTCATTCGTACACATGGTTTCTTGACAAACGACAGAAAGTAGAGTTGCACCTGCAATGTTCCTTGACATTTGACAGACATTTTTTTACAAATAAGAATACTATTTGCAAGTTTAAAAATTCACCGTTTCAATAGCAGTGAATAGCATTTCCTGGTCATCTATATTCTTTTGTTGTTTAAGACTTCTCTTTAATTTCCAATTTCCATTATATGTAACAACAAGCATAAAACACTTACTGGATATGTTAATACTATGCGAATCCCTTTTGCAATATCATTAGGAAAGCAACGATCACTACTGTTGTATAGCCAGTAGTTAATCTACGTCATGTTAATATTCAACAAATTTCAAACGGGTGAAACATTTAAAAAAAATGTGATAATAATATTATGTTATTCGAGTCATGTTGATATAATTTTGACATCAATAAGTTATTACCAGTGACATATATTACTGATCAAGGTCATTTTGCACATGGATTTGATAACAAACATACAAGAAAAGGCTTTTCTAAAATATTATGTTACATTGACCTTTTGTACCAGACACTGTGTGGGGGAAACGCTTTTGTTATGACTGCTCAACCTGGTAAAGGAACAATGCTGTAGTATTCGAAAAATATTGCTTGTTTTTTAAACCGAGACTACAAAACAATGTAATTAATATACTAATATGAGATGATTATAACGGTCACTGTGTATGCTCAAGAAGTAAAATTGAATAATTACCAATTGAAATGTTAACAGTGAAACATGTGATGAGAATTCAATTACTAGATTCATGGCGTTGTTTTGCTAATCATATGAATATCGTCTTTATATTAACCTGACAAATTACTGTATAGTTTACTTTAATTAAATGTGTACACACGAAAAATTACTATAATGTCAGTTGAATCTGAAAAGATGAACAGAAGTAACAAATTATTAAACGTTAGTTGGTTGTGATTAAGTGGGTAGACTAATCAATGCTTATATGTAAGTTGACTATAATTTCAGCTACGTAGAGTTAACGAAACTAAAGTGTAAGTTGGTCGAGATGATGCTATTGTGGTCTTTATTTATTAACTCAAATGTTGTTGACGAAGTGACGACGGAACTTTATAAAAATACAATTTAATTGATTCATCTTCATAAAGGACGTATTGAAACATTATGATATATTTTTTTCCAATGTGAATATTTGTTTATAAGAAAGGTTTCAAATTAAAATTAAAAAATTAAAAATGTCTTTCAGAAGATGGCAAATGTATCAATCCTAAGAACCTTTGTAACTTCATTTGAAAGTGTGAATCATTTTATATTATGACTACATATACATGATATGCTACACTACCCGTTTGACCATGCAAATATATATCTGTACGCCGAGTTGTATATTTCCGGCAAAAAAACAAATTTTGCATGACAGCAAAAATACAGAATGTTTTTAAATTGGAGCTTTTTAATCTGAATTTCTGGATACAAAATGCTTTAATGAATTGACTGTGGGATATCAAGGCAAATGTATCTAACAAAATCCTAATGGCAACATATCATGCATAATGATTGGCAAAGCATTGGTTGGCATTTATTTCTTCAGACTTAACGTACCATTTCTGTAATTACATATCTAGACCAATAAATTTAACATATGCGTCAGAAGCTGCCTACACGCTTTCAGTTCAGAAGTTGACATTTTTACATGTCTATAAACTTTAATGTAATAAGGTAAATGTGACGGGATTCTATAAAATTTTTACAATTAAGGTTTATTTATCTTAATAACAACGTGCTTCATAAAGGGCACAATAAAATATTTTTGCACAATCTGCCATTCGAGTTCACACTCGGTCAAAATGTCATATTCAGGACTAGGAAACGATCGGTAAATGTAAACATCAAAGGGAATTTAAAAATGGGATCGAATGACAATATGTAAAGCTACCTTTTATTTAATTGTAAGCGCTTCGGGTCGTTTGATTTTTAAAAACAATGGAAAAAGTAAATACTGGTCATATAAAGATCAACAAAATTTGAACTTTCAAAATGTGTGTCTAAATTTATCAAAATCAAAGTTACCAGGCGCCAATAATTTGCCTAAATATAGCAAAAACTAAATTTTATGAAAAACTAAATTTTTATAAAAAGGATAAAATTAATATTGTAATCAGAATTCTAAAAAAGAGGACATATTGCCTTGGTTGATTCAACACTTCATCTTTTCTCAAATGTAATGAGATCATTTTTTTTATACATTCGCAATTTATAAAATAATAATTCATCTTTTAATTGAGTATAAGAAAATATAGATTACCTGTTATAAATAAATATATCAATAACGCACCATTTACGAACACTAACTAACACAAAATGATGCATTATAAAAGAAGAGATATGATAAGCGCTTTTACTGTAGTTCCGAAATTGCAAAACGTATTTAAATTATTTAACCCAATTCAAAAATATATTTTCAAATGTAAACAAAATGTGTTAATAATAGATTATTCAATTCAAAATTATGAGGAAAGCTGTACCCTAAAAAGATGTTAAATTGACATTAACCTTTCATATAACATGTATAAGACATTTGTTTTGGTCAATCTGCCTAGGACGCATGATGCAGTAGTATATGAGCACAAATTATGCGCAAAAAAAGGCTTGACTTGGGCAAAGAAGAAGTTTCTACAATCAAGCTTCAGTAAATCAACTCAAATCTCAAAATATGGAGCGGTACTCCAGTAAATATAATAATAAGAATTTCGATATGATTTCCAATGAGACAACTCTCTACCAGAGACCAAATGACGTAGAATCTAAGTATGTTTCGAATACATTTTATTATGAAGACATTCAAACTGTAATCATACGAGCACTAACACGGCAATTTTTTTTTATATATTTTTCTTTTCTAACAAAACAAAACCTGTAATGAACTTTAATGAACATTCCTGTTTGAACCCAATGTTATATTATTGGTATACTGTTTGCATATTTCTTTTATCAAAATCAACCAAGAAATGTAAAAATATAGGTTTTTACAAGGCATTTGTCACATATTACATTAAAAACTGGCCTAACCCATATAATTCTACGCACGTCTTTGTCCTAAGCTTCGACAATAAAGAGGTAGAATCTATGGTTTTTACCTTTTTTTTTCAAAATATAGGAATGTTATATATAAAATACAAATGTAACCTATTTTTCTGCAAATCTTGACGTTATGCTTTTGATCAAGAAGTCGAAGTTTTATCTGTTCAAAAACAATTCATTTAAAAACTCTCCCCATATTCATATAACGATGTACTAACATAATAAATGAGCAGTCGTACAAAGTTCTATTGATTAAGAAAACGTGTTTACCAAAATGAAATGAAATTCTGGTAGACTGACAACTCAGACGAATTCGGCTAAAAAGAATTATCGTATAGAAGTTTTAGCGAGTTATGCCTTGACCACGATTCATATAGGGAAACAGTGTTACCAGTTGACGTGTTTGAAGCCCTCAATGAACTCAAATAAGTAACGAAGTTGCATAAACCTCAGCTGGGTGTACGCTAAGAATAAACGACCTACACGTGCATCTTCAATTTTTTTAAAGATTGATATTGTTCGTCTGCGGTAGAAGTCATATTCATGATTGAAGCAATTGTGTTTTTCAAAACATTAGATCCGTGCGGAAAATGAGAATGGATGCAAAATACAGAATAAAACGAAACAAAATAATATAAGAAAATATTAAAATAAAATGACACAACAGGCATGTGAAATGAATGACATTCATTAAACCAACTATAGTTATCTTACTGATCAATGTTTTCATTCATCTAACAATGGTATTTCAGTCGATTACATTAAATTCGCGAGGAGTTTCAAATAGTTGTTTAATAACAATTATCCCTTCCTTGACTTATTAACCTCGTCTTAGATCACTAGCACACTGTATCACGAATTTATCTTACCGATTATCTTAACATGTGGCATTTAGACTAGTTGCCTATCAAAGTGATCAAGTCTTCAATATTAATAACCTACTTCCATTGATCTATACAAAAACAAATGCCAACCATAACAAATTGTTAGGTTTTAATGTGTTTTCTGCATTTATTTCGATCGTTCATCATCAATTTCTTCGTCTGTTGAAACCTTTGAGATTTTTCCTCAACACCGTGTTGTTTTTACAAAGGGACGTAACACAACTACTAACCGTGTATTGAAATAAACCACGCCTACTAACCCCATATGAAATATACACGGTATCAACGTGGTCGCTTTTAACCAATCATGATCCTACAAATGTATAAGTGGTAAGATAAAAGTCCTTACCGGATTAAATACCAAACTTTTAAAGGTATAAAGTCTATCAGGCATATACAGTGAATTCAAATTCGAATACTCAAATAAACACAATGTGATCAGTTCCGGTTTTTGAAATCAATTGAAATATTTTTTTACATAAAACACTCTAAAAATTTCATAAAAATCTCCCTGAATGAATAGAAAAAACATTATGAAAATGTAGTAATTTTCTTAATATTTTCTGTAATAACCGAAACTACAAAATAATATAATAATACAAATGTGAGATAAGTATTACGGACACTGTGTATGCCCAAAGCAGTACATTGGCAATTAAACAACGAAAATGTCAAAGATGACACATTAAATCAAGTTTGTTTCGTTTCTTGATCCATAGAGTGTTGTTGTTGATACTATAATTTTCGTCATTTTAAAAAACAGACATATTACTATAATGAAAGCTGACTTTGATAAGGTGTGTACTCAAGACAAATTACTTAAATTTTGATAATCTTTTAAGATAAGACAATTTATCAAAATATTAGTCATGTTAGTTGACAGATGATAAATGTGAAGGCCAGCCAAATTATTAAAATGTAAGTTGATCATGTTGATTGTCATCAGGTTGGTAGTTGAGAAAAAGCTTACATATAAGTTGATTATGATTTCAGCTGTGTAGAGTTTACAAAACTCAAATGTAAGTTGATCGTGCTTACAAAATAAAACATACATACAGTGTTACTACTTATAGACAATTAGTTGAGTACCAAAAAAATAAACAGATATTGACCAAATGCATACAACCTGTACAAATGTGGAAGAAAGTTAATTTGACATACTGCCTGAGGTTTCAAACATTCCCCCCTCATTTCACGTTTTCGAGATCACATTTCTTGAAATTTATAAGCATGCAAATTTGAAAGGAAATTGAATAAACAGAATTCCAATGGAAATATAATAATTTGTTATATTGGATTGAATTTTTTTTCATCTGACATCAATTGCCTTTTTGGTAGGGTACATACACAAACCAATATCGGACATGAATTATCATTGATATGGTCATAATTATAAATTAACTGTTTACAAAACTTCACATTTTTGAAATACTAAGGCTTTTCTACCTCAGGAATAGATTACCTTAGCTGTATTAGGCAAAACTTTTAGGAATTTTTGGTCTTCAATGCTCTTCAACTTCGTATTTTATTTGGCCTTTTTAACTTTTTCGATTCGAGCGTCACTGATGAGTCTTTTGTAGACGAAACGCGCGTCTGGCGCAAATACAAAATTTCAATCCTGGTATCTATGATGAGTTTATTTGACATTCACGTTAGAAGCTGCCTACACGCGATAAATACGGTAGATGACGTTTTAACATGTCTATAATATCAACTTTTGTAGACAAAGTGATGACGGAATTACATTTTTATTTGGTTTATCTTGTAACCAACGTTTTATAAAGTCCAGATGACAATATTATAAAAATTCTGAATAACGTGATAATTTGTTAATGAGGACAATTTCATAACATTCCTTTAAGAAGAAAAGGCCACATGTCTTTTATAAGTGACTAAGGAGTCAATCTTTAGAGCCATTATCATTTCATATGAAAGTCTGAATCATTTAATAGCATAATCTGATAAAAGACTACCCATTTGACCACGTAAGTAGTTATATTAACGACACGATTAAAAAAAGAAAGCAAAACAAAAAACAATCTTTCAGTAATATATAAAACTGCTAGGTATTGGAATCACTCAATCTTGATTTCTAAAATTGAATGATTCGATGGATTGACTGTTGATAGTTTATAGTTGATTGTTTATATTTTATCGTTTATAAATCATATTGAATTCATTTTGGCAACAGACATTTGGAGTTAATGCGATTCCCTAAGTTTCTGTTCGTTACCTTGATTTGTCTCTTCATAATCGATCTACGAGATTTCAACATTGGTAAACTACTATTGCCTTCGTATAGTCTTTGGTCTGTCATCCTGTTAACCACACGGAGTTACAATGTAGAGCCTTTAAGCAATACAACATATGCACACATATAATAGCAGCACACAAGTATTTTATTTTAAAAAACATCAATCAGCCAAATAATGTTCACGCTAGGTACAACTTATGACAATCTAGCAAAGATATGAGGACATTAAGATCAAAGAGGGGCGAAAGATACCAAAGGGACATTTAAGCTCATAAGTCGAAAATAAACTGACAACGCCATGACTAAAAAAGAAAAAGACAAACAGACAAACAAAAGTACACAAAACACAACATAGAAAACTAAAAACTGAGCAACACGAACCCCACCTAAAACTGGGGGTGATCTCAGGTGATCCGGCATTGTAACCAGATATTGCTCCACATGTGGCACCTGTCGTGTTGCTCATGTTAGTACAAACCCGGTAATAAGTCTAATTAGGTAGGTCACATTCGGGAAAAGCGGACAAAATATTACAACAATCTTAGGATAATTGATTTCCGTTATTAAGTCATATCATGAATGAAAATAAGGCTTAAAATCATTTAAACTTATAAAATATCTCCAATGAACTGTCCTATATAGTAATCATTTTCCAAAACGCCATGCACTAATGACTAATGAACGCAAATTGATTAAAAATAAAAAGCAAGGTAAAAAATAAAACGAAATAAATGCTAAAAGGGTTGAATGCTTTTTTGTCTTCTTCTTCATTTATGTCATTATAATCAGTATGGACCGAATAATAAGTAAACGCAATAGAAAACGATCTTTAAAAGCAATTTAACAAGCTCTGGACTTTGACAATGTGCATGTGAATTTTTCCAAATGAAAGTTTTGCACTGCAATACAGACGACAATAATTTCATTCGTGGACCAATCCTTGTGTTGTGCTAAAAAATCGTGCATAATGTTTATATTGGTTCATTCCAAGATTACATCAATGTTCACTGCGAATTACATTTCACATGCAAAGGAATAAATCTATAACGGTTTAATCAAATATACCTGATTTTATTCAATAAATCAAACTATTTTACAGCTTTACTTTAAAATAAATTAAAGATTGAATTGATAAAATAATTCATTTAATAAATTGAAGCATATGTTAATGAATGATAATCAAATCGAACTTTCAGCAGTAGTAGATACAAACAATTCATAACTGTTTTTATTTTAGGTAGCACAACGAACAATGAGTATCATGGTTAAGTTTAAATCAAATATTGAAAAAGGTCTTAATCAATCTCTGTTGATATAGTCGATATGTAATTCATTTATTTTCGTGAGTACCAATGTTCGTGGATTGCAGAGAAATTGTAATTGACGTCGTGGTTTTATTGAACCCAATAGGAGTCACGATCATCGAACATATACATTACCTGTAGTTCGCAACGTGTCTAAAGATTGGTTGTTATCTTCTGTTTATAAACCTTTAGAAATTCACTATATTGTACATAAAACACTTACATTTGTACTAGGTATTTCTTCACATTATTTTCCTTTTCAAGCCCTAAACCTGTTACAAAATCTAATGAAAATCCATTTTTAAAGCCAATGATATATCATTGATATAAAGCAGGCATATCTGTGGTATTAAAATCAATTAAGACTTGCTAGCATTGGCACGTGTACCCAATTGTCGTCACATTAACTTTTTACGTCAGTTTGGGTTGTTCACCCTATTTTGTCAATTAACAGGAACTATAAACAACTTTCTTACAAGTGGGAGATTTAACTAGCTATAAAACACGGTTTAATTCACGAAATATTTGGAAAATGCCTGTACCAAGTCAAGAATATGGCAGTTCCGTTGATTGATAGCGTTTGATTTTGTCATTTTTCAAGGACAATTTTCAGATATTAAACTTTTAGATAAATACTACAAATAATTTGCTTTAGCGCTCCTTAATAAACCTTTTCAGATATTGTTAATATAAACCTTTTGTGTCTATTTTTGTCAAAATCAACCTAAAAGTGATAAGTTTAGGAGCGTTCTCAATTTGTTGCAATATTTGCATTTCATGGATCGTTACTTATTGCATATCATTTTCTTATACCTCATCTTTTTGTTAGTGGCACTAAAAGCTCCCTTTATCGAAGACAGATAAGATGCAGGCGTCAAAGTACGAGAAAGAATTTTCCACACAGTCTAAGGGCATTAACAGTATCTCAAAAACTTTTATTCAATGTAGATATATATATATATTAGCATACAATGCATACAAATTCTGTGTTTTCCAAATATAATCTATAAAGTAATATAGTAATTGCTCTGCTCTATGCCGTTTTTTTTTTAAGTTGGTACAACTTATGTTCTCCATTGGCAACTAAAAAAATGTACAACCACTAAAAATATGTATGATGTGTGTTTTTAAACCATGTTAAAATAGAACGTCGAAAATAAATTATACTACTCTGTAGTAGAAATATGTAATTGTTTCGAATTTATCTGGTATTGTTTTTATATTAAACACATACCTGAGTAATGTGAACTCAGAGATCATAAAGGGCTAACGTCGATATGTTAGCCGTTTCAAATAAACATAAACACATGTCATTCAACACCTATGTAGTGCAGTTCATTTTGTAAGACAAATGTTAGCGTATATTGTACCTTTCTTGCATTTGTCATAAAATATGTAAATTAAGTTCTCAAAAAAAATACAAAATTCAAACATCAGGCATTCGTACTTACAATAAAATCTTTAACTGTAAAAATTCAAACTCTATTGTTAAGCAGTATCTACCAATCCTTCGGTAATTGTATTTTCTATATCAACAAAGACAGGATTTCATAAACATGTTCTTCGTATAGCTTAGCAATTTCAACACTACCATTGTCAACGATATAGTTATACTTAGTTTTGGCATATATATTCTTTATGTGCAAGCTAGCTTTCTTCTTCAGTAGGAATTTAATAAATCTAAGTTTTTCCAATTTATTTGAATACCGAGTTTTTGTTTTACATACGGCAGTCGTTTAAGTTTCACCTGCAATGTTTCTACAGTTAACAGAAGAATATATATTCTTTATGTGCAAGCTAGCTTTCTTCTTCAGTAGGAATTTAATAAATCTAAGTTTTTCAAATTTATTTGAATACCGAGTTTTTGTTTTACATACAGCAGTCGTTTAAGTTTCACCCGCAATGTTTCTACAGTTAACAAACAGTTTTTCACCAACAATTATATTTTTGCTAGTTTACAATTGTCCATTTATATGGCAGTGAATAGCATTTCCTGGTCATGTATATTTTGCTGTTGTTTAAGACTTCTCTTTGCTTTTATCTTTCCAAAATATTTAATAGCAATCGTAAACCACATACAGATTATGTTATAACTATGAGTACCACTTTTAAGGCAACGTTCAGTATTGTCATATAGCCAATATTTACTCTACGATTAATATAGTATTTAACATAAAGTAATTTTCTAATTTTACATGTGCATAAACCTCATAATTTATGTATAGGATTTGGTTTTAGTGGCTAGGGTTAGTTTTAAGGTTAAATGTTATTTTGTTCTAAATTGGATATACACAAGTAATTCAAAGCCATAATTGTTGGAGCTGTCGATCATTCTATGTTCAATTTGGTTCTTATTCTGAATCTGGAGAAAAGTTAGACATTCTCTTTTTTGACTGTGTATAACCAGTTTTGTATTGTTAAAAAAAAGTCTTAAATTTTCTGAAAACATCCACTACATAGAGAAGTTGACGGTATGTTTAAGATTTCCTGTAGTAATTGGTTAGAATTTTTAAAAAAGACGAAATTAGATTGTGAAATTTTGAAAATTTAGGTCAAGAAAGTGAATAGCAGTTAGATAAATTGATTCTGTAACAAAAGCAACAGCTTATGTCGGTGATCTTTTCCGTCGTCCACTGCCAAGCAGCCATTTTGACGCTGTTGCTGCTAGGTAGAAAGTGCTTACAGTCTGTTCCGCAGCAAATAACCGAAAACACCAAAAGGGCCAATGGCAGTGTTTGTAGAGAAAGGGAAGTAAGACCCGTACTATAACGCTGTTTGGAGTTTGAAAGTCAACGCGTGAGACATAATTCAATGAAGCGAAAGCGGGAGATTTAATGTAATGAAGCCAAAGCAGGAGATAGAATTCAGTGAAGCCTAAGAGAGTAATATATACTAGCGGAAAAATGTAACTGTGCATTTCGAAATTTCTTTCAAATGTTTGAATTATTATTTTTTTTATGTTTGCATTTTAGATTATAAAAAAAGTTTATTCTTTTAGAGAGTTGGAAGGTGTTTCACTTTTCATACTCTTTATTATCCATAGCCATACGATTGGTGACATTGTCAGGTAATATTAATTACCACAAGAATAGCAGTTCATTCTTTTGAAGACAATTGTTTTGATATATATTGAACAAATTTGTAGAATTTAAGCGATATCCTTTTCGAACAAAGGAAGCGCATTCTTTTGATTTCCGGTCAGGTTTTGAGTGATTGATTATGTCACGCCGATTAAGTACATCATTAAAACAAACTAATGACGTTAAAGACGTCTTTACGCTAAATCCATTGGCTGTTGGATGTGTACTGATTAATATATTAGTCTTAGACACATGATTTCTGTAATTGGCTTTGAACCAGCTTTCAGTAACTGCGAGTACTCTCGGTACTGTAAATTGTGTCTATTGTTTTTATGTTAGAGTTTATATGTGCTTTGAATCTATCTGATGAGTGTAACCCTTTTTAACCGATTTTAATAGTTTGTTCTTTTTTCGTACTGTTACATCACTATCCAAGGTCAAAAGGGGGTTGGGGGTTGGCGCCAGCAAACATATTTAACACCGCCACATTATGTATGTGTCTCCCAAGTCCGGAGCCTGTAATTCAGTAGTTGTCATTTGTTACTGTATCTGTATATTATATTTGCTTGTCGGAAATTGTTTTGAACATAAGTCAGGCCGTTAATTTCTCGTTTAAATTGTTTAACACTGTCATTTCGGGGCCTTTTATAGCTTACTATATGGTATTGGTTTGGGTAATTGCTGAAGGCCATATGGTGACCTATAGTTGTTAACTTCAATGTCATTTGGACTCTGGTGGAGAGATATCTCAATTGCAATCATATCACACTTCTTATTTCTATATTATGAATCGAGAGAACACATCACCTCAAAGACAAAATAGTTCATTATGACATGAGGTCTCTGTGAGAATTAGTTTTTAATTTTAAGTTGTTCGTTGTTGCTTGAAAAAAACAAAGGTGTCACGACCATGTGTTCAATAATCACGTGCTGAGTTTATTAGACCAGACAAACCAAAACCATTATAATTGTAAGAAGATTGTGACGTTATATTTCTTAAAACTCCTATTCACTGTTTACAATAATCTTTAGCCATACACTATTTCGATAAGAAAACATAAATTTGTTGTTACAAAATTCACACTTTGAACAAAATAGAATTTATTATCAGGGATATTAATATCATCAATGAGTTATACTAGTCATACAAAAAGACTTTCGTGCAAATTATAAAGGCTAAAGTTTCAGAGTCTTTTCACAACACATTAAAACAAATTCTCATTTTGTCGAAACGATATTGGTCATTTAAACCATCATTTACTATTCAAAAACAATATACATCTCGTTGTTAAGGATGGGGGATGGATAAACATCCTGCCACGTCCCTTTTGTGTTTTTGTTTGATGTTTTTTCTGCTTTGTATCGATCTGATGAGTTAAACCTTTTTCAACTGATTTTTATAGTTAGTTCTTATGTTACACCACTGTCCCAAGTTAGGCGGAAATCCAAAACATGTTTTTTTTTTCATGTTCTAGACCTAGGTAAATACAGCTGCTGGTTGACTGTTATTTTTCAAAAGGTATACTCAGCTCAGTACCTAATGAGTTGGTCTTGGCATAATTCATAACTTACTCAAAAGTTTTTTAAATGTCCCATTGGCGTATTTTAAAGTTATGAAGAAACTAAGGTTCTAACTCGCTTAAGCTAAGTTGACCGATGGTGAAGTTGACTATTCTTTTAGGTAACTTTTAGTCATAAAGGATCTCCAGTATTTAAGTCTTGATAGCTCATTGTCTTTCAAATTTCGGGGTATGAGTGTTTCTGATAAAAGTGAATACAAAATAAGCGATCCGAATGGACTAAAGGTATATCGTCTTATTAACATCTTCTAGAACTAGTCCGATACCACTGCTGGAAGGCCGCTGATCCTAGAGGATAAATCATCAGCCAAGTGTGACAATTTCAAGTAGACTAAATCTGCTTGAAATACCACCACTTCTTTTCATTTGTTGTTTTCAAACGGATTGTCAGTGTGTAAGTTTCATCTGTTTAAGCATATTTTAAAAGCTTTTTGTTGTATTTTGACAAGCCATAGATGATTCAATTTGCAGCTGACTAACTTTGAACATCAGCAAAATAATAACTGGCTTTTTGAAAATTCCTAAAACCTGACTCCTTCACCTGAATTATTTGCAGTCTTCGTTTCATTACATAAGTAAGTACTTGTATACTTAAGCAGCTGTCAGAAATAAAAATATATTTCATTCAAATTAATGGGGCTATAAATGTTATCAACCGCCTGGATTATGGAATATCCAACCTTTATAATTTTTTTTTTTTTTTTTTTTTGTATTATCGTTGTCCGATTTGGTGAATATAAATAACATTCAGTTGATAGAATAATTGAATTTCTTTCTGAGGTAGACATGCATCTGGGGCAATATGCGTAATTGATTTTACATAGGCGGTAATGGTAACGTTTTAAACTTGGATATGCATGATGGCTCATTTCGAAGCTGAGACATTTTCACATATGTGGTTAAATTTTCGGGGTACGAAGTGTGATTCATTCTTCTGTAAATTAGCACACCCCGAAAATCCTTTCGTGATGCGGCTCCTGGTGGTAAAAAATCCCTTTTTTCACACAATAAGTTCTTTGAAAATTTAATACTTTGCATATATAATAATAACTGCATAGTTTTTACATATTTATTCTTTAGTCCTCTACTTTTCAAATTAACACAAATGGTTAAGCTCAGTCACTTGTTAAAAATAGATACATGTCCAATATCACTACACAGAGATTTTTTGTTTACGCACAACTTTTGTGTTCCTCATTTTGAGGAGCATTAAGGATAGCATTAGGGATATTGACCCATCTACCCAGAGAGTAATTGTATTCGATGTGTTAAATTCAATTAAAGCGGTTTTGTTTTCTCTTACTCATACTTACAATAAAGCTCTAACAATTTCATTTCCTCCTCGTCCAGCCAATGTCTCTGGTAATACAGCGTTATGTGCACACTTATTCAAAGAACAGTGAGAATACATATATTGTACATACTTATTTTGCAAATTAGATTTCAATTACTTAGTATTAGCACGAGGACAAACTATTTTGCAAATCGAAGCAAACTTTGTCTGTCCTTATCTATTTATAGTTAAGCATATCGCTTTTGTTTGAATATGAGTTTCGCATTTGTTCTTGAACTAATCGTTTAAACTTTTGTCCTTCGAAATAGTTTGCAATCTTGTCATAAATCACATCTGGCGATCTTTTCGGGATCTTAAACCCTAGATTGAATTCAGTGTTAAATATATTTTGTTATGAATTCGTTCAACTAACTTGAAATTTGACTGATATTTTCTCAGTATCCATCTTGTATATAAATGAAATAGACAACGTGAGTTCAATGGTACATGCATTCACGAAATGAATTAGCTCTATAAAAATGAGATTCAACACTCGGAAATGATATGCACCTGCCTGCATCTTCGATTTTGTATATAATGTGCTTTTCCCTTCTGTCATCAAAATAAGATCCTTATGATCAACATGCCTTGCTCGCATTTATATCAAATATGCTTTAACAGTAATTTTGAGAAAAAGATAATGAAATTCTCATGAAAAGAGATCTTTTTCCTAGAATTTAGACTACTGTTGTGTAACCTTATATTTTATGTATTTCATAACAGTTCTTGAAATAAAAAAAAAAGCTTTTTTGAAATACAGTGAATATTTTAAGAAGAAGAAATTGTCTCACTTCACTTGCACTTACAGTAATCCTTGCAGTCTTTTGTTTTGTTTTAGTTTTATTCTTTAACTTTCAACTCCTTTTTCATTTGAGAGGATATACATTTGTAATGGGAAATATGTTCATCACACTCAAGGTTCGCTTGGACGATCAACACATGTGCTAATTACTATTCACCTTTAACTTCATTTGAACTGCTTTTTAGACAAGTATGTTAACACTTTACAGCTGTAACCGCTTTTCAAAATGATTAGGCTACATAAGAAAAAAATCCGATTTGAATTTTTATCTTCAAGTCTGCATTTTTCGAAATTTCTTACTATCGAACTTCGAGACATAGGGGTAAATTTACAATAATTATCCATTGACGGGACTATGAAATTTATTCAACTTCACCGAGAATACGAATGAACCGATTATTTCATCAGAAGTTAAAATGCATTGATTAAACGGGAATTTTGCCCAGACCGAGCAATTACTTCGACTCATCCGAGTTTTTGACACAACTGATTTCGACACAACGAGGTTCGCCTGTAAAATTCTTTCGACGATAACGTTTATATGTTTTACTTTTTCTTTTCGTGCTTTTCGTTTTTATTTCCTATATAACTATTTAGATTTTTTATATTGCAGATTCTTCAATTGGACATTGTTTGATGATTCGATATTTTTTTGGGTCTCTTTTGGTCATATAGCTCCTGATGTTTCTACGTATTTATACATCCTTGGTTTCCGTATGGGGTATACTTGTCTCAATTGATATGTTACGCTTTGCATGCTCGAACTATACAGACTTCATTTACATGGTGTGCTCCTTACTTGTGGAGCAAAAACTGTTACCTTTAATGAGCACCTTATTCGTTCAACCTATGCTTTTGTTGGTGCTTGTGTAGCGCTATCTTTCGTCTTTCGTTTTTCCTATGGATTTGTACGTTTTTTTCGTCGTTTTTAGTTTATTGCCATGACGTTGTCCATTTTTCTTACACAAACACAGCTACAACAGAGTTATGAGGAATAGATAAAGAAATCAACACTACGTACATAATTTTAAGAGCATCATCACAAATTGGTTGACCGATACGATATATCTGTGTCTCAACACACATTTTTTCGAAGCCTTTGATCCTTCAGATACCAGAATAGACATCTTGTTTGTTATTTCAACGATTGTGACATTTTGACTGGTTGTGGACTCGCATGGCGGGAGATGCATGCAAAGTAAAAGACACTTTCCCTGTCTACGCATAAGTTCTTGTTTTGAAGTTCGTGCAATTTCCTTAGTTTGTGACTGTTTCCTTTATTTTTATCCTGAATCTATTTATTAGATTTGAACATCGGTGAACTACAGTTTCTTAAATTTCGAATGTTTGGGTTCGCGTGTTTTTGATGATTGTAAATCAAGAAAAATGCTTCAATCGCACAAAATTTATAAAGTGTTATTTTCATTAACAACTAGTTGACAATTGTTTCTCGTAATTTTACTGTTCTTAACTCTTTCTTGGTGTAAATTGTAATTTTACATTCTTTTTGACGACGTGTATGACCCCTATAAAAATGTGTTTCATACTGTCATTTGTGTCATGAACAACTTGTAAAAGTTCTTCCTTAGTTAAAACATGGATGACTTTTGTTTGGTCTCCAATCATTTAAGTATTATCTATGATTCAGAATTTATTCTACAAATAATATGTCGATATAAAAATAAGAAGATGAGGTATAATTGTCAATTCTCAACCAGACACCAAACGACAAAGAAATTCACATATATAGGTGACCGTACGGCCTTCAACAATGAGCAACACCTATACCGCCTAGTCTAATGACAGTTTGGTCTTACAATGAAATCAGCATCTAATTCATGCTATGAAAGGCTATAGATTTTCCTTATCCGATAAATTCAACCTGATTAATCGCTTCAATCGGCTGATATAAAAACAACAAAAAGTATCATCTATGATATACAAATAGCAAACAAATCTAGAATTTTATAAAATGTGCTCTAATCATTCTTACCCAAATAACAAGACACACTCAGATAATTCCAAATTCTTTCACTGACTTGATGTAAATTTTACTATTAAACATGAAACGAAATGGTAAATGGTTAACAAATTAGACTTTAAATGCGGGTTTCGTATCACAACACACAAGTGAGTTAAAGATTTAAATGACGTGTGTACCAATTGATTCTTGTGTTTAAACTGCATAGTACTGATGTCCACGTATATATGTTCCTTATAACAGATGTCCCTTTGATCTCTTTATGATGGATATTTCATTATAAATATGCATAATGGAACAAAAAGTCCATAACAACAATTCCTTGAGGAATAAAGATGATGAATTCATAATAGTTTTTCCTTTTGAAACACTGACTGGAGGCAAGAGTAAAAAAGAAGAAAATCCAGAAGAAAAGAGAGAAGGAGAGCCGAGAAAAAAGAAGTAATAGATGAGAGAAACAACCCCCTATTCACGCCACCCACCAACCCTTATAAATTAAATCAATATTTACTTGCTATTTTTAATTTTTTGAGTTTTCGAAATCAGCAGCGACGGACAAATTTTAACTTAAAGGGGTGTTTACCCGAGGTCAGAATTTTTTGACATATTGCAAACAATGCAGAACCGACTATGATGAAAGTCCAGCTGGTGGGCACGCGGACGTGCAGGCGAGCGGGAGAATAGGGATCCATTTTGGATATAGTTTGCCTTTTTTCAGAGTTTGAACCTTCGTGAATTTTTGGCAATTGTACATATCATGCATATGACCAACATGACACCTCTATAGTCTCGCTCGCCATTATTAGACCGTAGGAATGATTTTTAATATAATAATCTATTAACATGATTAATGTCTACTCAGTAAAAGATTATTTTCATGTAAAATGTTTCTTGTTCGACCCAACGAAAGGAGAATCTTTATATATATTCATGCACAGTTTCAAAACATTTTGAATTGTAGTTTTGAGGTCTGAAATTGTCTTACCCTTTTGACCAGCATTTCAAACAGTCAAAACGTCTAAGGCATGTTATTTCTTTAACTTTAACTTTAAATAGGTCTTCGAAAAAAAAACATTTAAACTGAAATTGTAATTCCTCTTGTAAGGGTTCTATGTCAAATGTGACTCGTTTTTCGCCTGTTTGACATCCTAAATACATGTTTCAGCATATTTCTCTTTCAGGTTTCTGTTCATGCTTCAAGTGCACAAATACATGCTAAGATACCAATTTTTGTGAATATACACTAAATACGTCTTAGTCGACCGTAGAAAAATTGCGACAACTACTTGGCTGGTGGCATAAAATGTCCACACCGTTGGGGCAATTGACAGCAGTTGTCATGCCATTTACAGACCACACACGGAGCCTCGGGTAAAATTTTATTCCAAATACCGGCATTGCATACATAGGCATGTTTTCAAAATTTGAACAATATATAGGAATTATGTGAACATTATAGGAATTTTAATAAAAATTCACACGCAGTAGTTTCATACGGTAACAGGATGATGCTCAACAGTTTAATACACTGCCTTCAACTGACCAGGTATGGAATTAGATATCACCCATTATAGGTAATAAAATATACCGCATGTCGTTCTCCGCTCGTTACCCTCTATAAGCGTCGTAAACCAAGAGCAAAAGAATATAATGTAAAAAGTCAACTTGCGATTATTGTTCGGGATTTCGCATATATTTTGAACACGCTGTAAGCCGTTAAAAACTTTCAAACTCAAAATCAACCAGACCAGACTGTGGAGCTTTGTACGGATATAGTAGAGATCGATTGATTGTTGTTTGTTGTTCGTCTAGTGACAAATTATTTCAGACGGTTTCAGGACGAGGTTAAGTAGTGGAGTGTCAGATTGATAATTATGCTCGAAGAACAGTAATTATTATAAAACAAAAAATCAAACTGGCTTATTTTGTGTTTTTTTTTTCAAATCTAGAAGAGCATACTTGAATTACCATCAACCCCTTCCCCCGCACACACGTATTCCTTCCCCGTCCTATAATCATAAGCAATAATATCAGAAAATAATCTTTCAAAATTAATATAATTTCAAATGAATGAAAGAAGTGTGTAGGCTCTCTGGTTAACATCACGCAAATTGAATTTTACCTGTTTTAATCAATAATCAATGTTTCGACACAGTCCCCACATTTAAAGTCTAATTTGTCAACCTCAGCGTCGAGTATACACCTTTTCGTAACACGTCTATTTGATAAACCGTTTGTATTTCTGATTCACAATCTGCGCTGAAAATTCAAATTATGAAAAGACATAAATTAACAACAAGTCTGGTAGTCCCTGTATTAATTTGGGAGTATCATTGTCACTACAATTTGAAAAGAAAATATATCAATAAGGTTCTGTATAAAATCACTAGTCTATATACCCAATTATTAAGTCAAGATGCTGATCGGATGTTTACATCCTGAGACAAATATTGCGACCGGAGGTTGTTAAAGACTGTGGGAGGTTTAACTAACTATAAAACCAGGTTTAACCAACCATTGTCCTCGAAAATGCCTGTAACTAGTCAAGAATATGATAGCTGTTTTTTACTCGTTCCGTTGGTTGATAACGTTTAATGTAGTCAGTTATGGACTTCCCCTTTTTGAATTTACGTTGGAGTTCGGTATTTTCGTTATACTTTTTATACAACGTATTTGATATTTAAATACGTTTGTTTATCTTATTACATAAAAGTATGTTTTTATGGACCATTATCATGATTATGTTAACAAAACTTTTCTTCGTGTTTGTAGTTTTCAATCTTGTGTTTTGATTTTGAACATTGATATATACTACATGTATATCATCCAGTTGAGAAATGAGAAATTGACTACTTTTGCAGAAATAACAAGTCATCTTGCCTATGTTAGAGGACAAAAGAAACCGATCCGTTATATGTTTTAGTCTCTGTTCGTTAGGTTATCTTGCCAAGGATGAACATGTCTTGTAAAGAATGCAGTTTCGCGTTAGTATTTTTGTCACAATTGAACTATATGTATATTATTGTAATTTGACTTTGGTAGATAGTTCTTTAATGAACAAACATACTTGAGTGTCTGGATGGGGTTTACATAGAAGAGAATTACTAGATAGAAAAAAGGAACAAATAAGGAATACTGGGATGCAAATGTATAAAGAATACCTGTGGAAAACAAAGGATTTATGTTTAATTTAATATTGATTACATGAAGGATATATGGACGAAAGACATATAATTACAGACAAATTGAATAGGAAAGTAATTCTTATGAGAATTTTGCAGAATAAAAGTTATTTCAAAGATAATGAAATAAAGAACACAGAAATGAAGGACCCTCCATCCAGATCCTCATACTTAATCTCCAGATTTGCAAGTCGCAGCGTTGCCTGTGTTGGTTTGAATAGAAGGATTTTGTGGCCAATTTGCAAATTACTGTTAACGAAATATAATATAATCCTGAGTAATTATAAACAAACAGAATTTCGATGAGGAAAACGCATACAAAATACAATCCTTTTGAAGCGAATATAGTTTTAAAAATGTTGACAGAGGTAATAAATGTTTGAAAATTTCATGTAATGAAAACGTCAACTTCAAATATCTGCAAAAAACTTAAACTTTAAACTTCATTTTTTGTGGCATTGATCCATTCATGTGACGCGCAGTTTATACTTCGATTTATTATTTATTTGTGTTTTCTCTGTTGTGAGTGTTCTTGCGTTTGTCTGTACTGTATTCCTGTCACGTAGTGTTGTCATTTTAACGGTATTTTAAACATTGCCCTATAAGCGGGAGGTAGGGCTAGCCATAAAACCAGGTTTAACCCACCATTTTTGTCTTAAAATGTCCTGTACCAAGTCAGGAATATGCCAGTTGCTATCAAATAGTCCGTTTCTATATATGTTGGCGTTTGTTTTTGTTGCCTTTCAGTGTTTCTGTTGATGTGTTTCCCTCGGTTTTAGTTTGAAACTCGGATTTGTTTTCGCTTAATCGATTTATGACTATTGAACAGAGTATACTACTGTTGCCTTTACTAAACAAAACTTAACCTTTTTAGGTTAAGATATGTTAGACTTTTCAGATGATGTTAAGATCAAAATGACTATAAAAGCCAAAAAAGGGGAAGTCCATAAATTTACTAGTACTATGCGTTTTATGCCATACAACATGTACAAGGAGATTCATAAAGAAAAAGGTGAATCATTTTGACAGATATTTAACTTAAACGCTCGAATGCAAGAAAGCAGTTACACATATGTTTTATGAAATTGTGTCGATGTTCCTTCGTTATAACTTGACACGGAAACTTTAAACGATGGCCATGGTGATTTGGTTAATCGCTACACTATATCAATATCCTAACTTACTGTATATTGGCCATCTAAATTTTTCGTAATTTCCGCATGGTTATTTCTATCGACAATCGTGTGTAGTTACCGGTAATGTCATTTTCTTTGTCAAATACGTTTAAACGAATATGTAATGGGTTCAATATAAGATATATGAATATAGAAATATGTGACCCGCCATGACATTTCCAGGCTTGTGGCGGTAAACGTCATAATGAGAAAACGTCAATGTAAAGTCACGTAACGTAGTCGTGGCTTCTGTTATTGAAAATCAAATTATATCATGCGGTAAAATAAAGTTTATTTTTTTCATGACTTCAGGAAATAAGAATTTTAAATTAAGATATACAAAACAAGTAGATTTTTACGTAAAATTAATATTGTAGGTTAAAATCCCGTTTAGAATCCCGCTCTAAATTCACACAATTTGTCTTTTAGATTTCATTGCGTAAATCCCTTTCTCCTGAATCATTGATATATTTTCGATGATACAAAATGGTTTAAATTATTTCACCATTGCGAGATACTATTTAGAAAAACACAGTACCAGTTAAACATCATGAATTTGTGAAAAATCATTTCAAGTCAAATGTAAGTACTACCAAACGTGTATGTTATGATGTTACACTATTGTTTCAGAAAAAGGGTGAATGTTTGGTACCATTAAAACGTTTAAATCCGATGCATTTGTTTGCACCTGTCCTAAGTCAGGAATCTGATGTTCAGTAGTTATCGTTTGTTGATGTGGTTCATAAGTGTTTCTCGTTTCTTGTTTTTTATATAGATTAGACCGTTGGTTTTCCCGTTTGAATGGTTTTACACTAGTAATGTTATGGGGCCCTTTATAGCTTACTGTTCGGTGTGAGCCAAGGCTCCGTGTTGAAGACCGTATTTTGACCTATAATGGTTTACTTTTATAAATTTTGACTTGGATGGAGAGTTGTCTCATTGGCACTCATATCACATCTTCTTATATCTATGTAGGGTAATTTTAAATGTACACGACACATCAAGACTGGGTGAGAATATCAGGTTCATTTCTAAATCGATAACAACAACTTAGCTTTTCGAAATTTCTTTTAATTACTACTGTACATCTATATGTAGTGTTATATACATGTATCTGGTTAACATTAAATAGATAAAAAGTAGATTAATTAATAAAGTCATGTAAAGCTAAAATTAAAAAATTAAAAAAAAAGAAGATCAAGGCTTATAAGCTTAACCTCTTTAAACAAGTGATACATGTACACTCTTTTATATATATAACGGTTTGTAAAACATTTTCTCCTTTTGATACAATTGGGTCGTCAACGTACCTGGTGAACTGTCTGACCCTCAATGTACCATGCAACTAGTTAATTGTTCATGTACTTCCTTACCATTAACATGTTGTATCGGCCGTTATGGATCATAGATGTAATCAATATACTGTATTGTACGTTTGACTTCTATATATTCGAAGAAAATTTTCTTTAAAATCCTTTCGTAATCAGCATTTGTTTTGATGTGTGTTAACATATAATGTATACGAACTCTGACTATCAATTTTTTTTTAAATTAAACAAGTTACCCTTTTAGTTCTCTTTGTTGACTTCATTTTTTAAAGTTTTTTTTTAAACAATTGATGGAGTAAGTATGTAAAAACAAAAGCATTATACATGTGCTTTTAATGTCTATTTCAATGAACCACTATGTTGTATATTTCGTCATCATTTAAGTAGAAAACATTTAATATCAATATATAAAGTTTCAAATTCACTTTCACAATTTCTGTCCTTGTCATATGCGTAGTACCGATAAACATTTCCCGCTTTTTTTATGATTTTACAATGTGTATTTTTTACAACTTGTTAACAGTGTAAAACGAACGAAATGCTATGTTTGATTTATTTTCGTGGAGGTCTGTTGCAGGAGTATCCAGTTATGGCATATTTTGTTAAACAAACAATTTGTCTGTTACTTTGTAATAAAACGCTTGTTTGTAAATTTTAATTTCATTGAATTAAGAAATCATTATTATGAAACTGTAGATGAAACTTCTTAGGGCAAATGTTCTGCCTAGAACCTTTGTATGAATTAAGTGTACATAAAATACATAAACATCATTTGAAATTGAAAAATATCATAATGATTGTGTCTGTTTTTTAAGGTAAATAAAAGGAGAGTATTGAAATATTCCAAAGATACAGCAACCGATCAACATTATTTTATTTGTAAGGAATACAATGTGTTTGCTATGAATTACTGATATTTATATGAAAGATGTTCCTGAACAGACAGCAGCATATTTATCTAATGGAAAAAAAAGATGACACAGTAGAATTATCCAAAAAAAACAGAGTGACCAAAGGATCTTGTTTGTGTGTTTTGTTCGTTTGTTACAACAATGAAATTTGAATAATCTTCCATGTCTCATTGAAACGGCGAATTTTCACGTAAATCAATGTGACATTTATTAATTATGTACCCACTAATATTTATAATTCACACTTCTTAAGCACTTGTATTGCGCAATTAAATCTTGATGATATTGTATTCTATGTATACGGTATGCTTCTTAATATTGATGTACCTCGCAAAGTGTACAACACAAATGCATTCTAGCTTTTTAATATTAAGTATATACAATTCGATTAGTGGAAAGTAAATTATCATATTATGTTTACAATAGTATGGCAAACAATTGTTAAGTTTATTGTTTTTATTTATATATTTATGTGTGTGTGATTTGCCCCAGAGTATTTTCTGTTTTTAACAAGTAGTTTCCGTACTGTTTGGTATTTAACTAAGAGGATACTAATGGGAAGCTGTATATTTAAGTAAGTTGTGGCATCTGTAATAAAGATATATGTGTTGTGAAACAAATGAAGATATATCTGAATTATACAATATTTCAATGAATATATTCAACTCAATATTTTGTTTTGACTTTTAATTATAGTAACATCTACTATGATTTTAAAATGACGTCTTGTAAAAACAATTAACCTTCGGGCTTGTGAATTTTTTTACCTTAACCAAAAACTTTCTCTTGTGCCTAGATGAGCGCATGTCTTGTGTATTTTGTATTGTGTGAAATATGAAGTTTTAACAGACATGCGTTTTTATTGCTAAAGCCGAATTTTTAAAACTACAATAAGAAATAGCAAAATGCAATGCAAATATTATTGTCTTTCAAGTTTTATTAGATCTGTTATGACTGCAGCTCTGTATCGTTACTTTCCATATCCACCACTTTTAGGACACTTACAGCAGCATTGGTTGTTTCCGACACATCTTGAATTCGCACCACTGCAACCTTTAGATTTACAGACAGATCGACAACCATCAATGTTAAAGCCACAGTCAATTGTTCTAAAACATGATTGTTTTCTTGCCTCTGCATACCCTATAAACATTAGAATATTAGATTAACTGACCCGTCTGTGAAACAGACGATTATTTTCGTTTTTTCTTTGCTGGGTAGAAATGTGTCTCGTATCACAACAACAATGATTTGTTCTTTGAATAAACTTTAAGAAAATGGCAGGAATCATGGATTACACTCTAAGTGCTGCATGGGTTGGGTTTCACCAGATATCTCTAAAAGAATTATTTTAACAAACCCATGACACATCATAACTTAAAACTTCAAGTTTATACATTTTAGGCAGATTTGTAATTATACACAGATGCGCAGTTTAATTATTTCCCGATAGACTAAGTATATTATAATTTTTCGGAAATTATTCACCGTTTAGATTCATCACTTCACATTCTAAACCAAAAAAAAAACCAAATAAATAAATAAAAAACGGATTCGTTATATTAACATTGATATAGCATTTGAAACAAATTAGAAATAATTTTAATTGAAAAATGATAACCACAAGTTTATGTAGCTATATTTATAAATAAGACTTTAGTGCAAATCAGAAAAAAAGCTACAAATTGAGAATGTGTTCGCACAAAATAAAAACGAATCATCATTTTTTTAGAATTTTATTGACCCAAAAAGCCCACCCCGACGAATATTATTAGATACAAGAAGATAAAAAAAAAGTGTATTACCTGTACAGCATAATGCTAATACAACTGCTAAAACCAAGAATTTCATTTTCTTTCCTACAGGTAAAATTATGAGTATTAATTAGTAAAGGCTTTCAAAACATAAGCTTAGCATGCTTAGTGATCCAGATCGATTTTATTCAATATAGTTAATTGCGTATAATTCCAGATTTATACAAATAAAAAAATGTAAATAACTTGTGCGGTTAAACGAAGTTGAAAAATCACGGGTTGCTAACTAGGTCTGATATTCATATTTTATATAAAAATAAGGAGATGTGGTATGATTGCAAATGAGACAACTTTCAACTAAAGTTTAAATGAAGTGGATGTAAGCAATTGTAGGCAACCGTATATTCGTTTTCAAGCTGAATAATTAATTCCATGTTTTATCGTCCAAATAACTATATGAAATTATCATTCAATATGTTATATAAGGTACTATGTACATGAAGTAGTTAGTCAATTTGGTGTGTTGTACAAAAACAATCCATGTAATAAATCTACAGATAATTTATTTTGTAGTTACCATTTAGAACTGTTACGTTAAATCTAGCTAACTTTTCCATAAGTAGCAAATGCAATCTAGTATTTCTATTAACTCCTCACCTCTATAACATTACTTCCCCTCCCGTAGTATCGCTTTATAATTTTTCTACAAACAGTTCTAAACATTTGGAATACTTAACAAAATAAGTTGCATTTATGCCAAATGTTTCCTAACATTGATAAACGTGTTTTATACCTATTTTTGTATAATAATTTATATACAATTACTAGTAATGAAATTTTTCTATAAAAATTATATGGTTTCAACCCCTTTAGTAATGGTCCATTATTAAACTTTTGCATATCTTACTTATTAAAACATGTTAAGAGACCGGCATGAAGGGCGCCAATTTGACCACTGGAAAATTATAGTAATTGGAATAGGGACAGAAATTTACCTTGCAACTGGCCAACTATTGATTACTTAAGAGTTGTTGATAGGGTTCTTTAATACAGAGAACATGGTAAACACACATACGCCACTCTTTATCATGATTTATAATGCCAGAAAAGAGAAGCCTAGGAATGACCAGTCTACTATACCCCGGTAAACCCTGATAATGCCGAAGAGCAAGCAAAGTTAATTTTAAAGGTATAATACTTAATAAAGGTTTGACTTACTTGTGAATACTCCTGATCTGTTTGTTTACATGTACGTTTAGTATACTTGCCTTTTTATACAGAAACTTAATCAAATGCCAACCTGTTACATTTAATTTATACTAATAAAAAATATCCAACGGTCATGTCTACAATTTACATCCGACATGGATAGCAGATGTGTCTAAATCTGATAAACATGTCAAAATGGCCTAGGTTTTAGAGTTTTTATTATTATTCAACAACTCAGTAAATATTTGAATTAAAAGTATGTGAACAGAAAACATTTAAAAGATGATAAAATTAAATGTCCATCAAACCTTAACCTTAATCATATTGTTGAAGCGTTTTTAAAAAATCCTGAAAACATTCAATTATTGAACAATGTCTTGCATATGAGACTATCCTTACAGTTCTAAACATTTGGAATACTTAAAAAATAAGTTGCATTTATGCCAAATGTTTGCTTACATCGATAAACGTGTTGTATACCTGTTTTTGTATAATAATTAATACAATTACCTGTGATGAAAATCATCGATTTTAGCGCAAAATGTTACAAATTTTTGCATTCATTTTTAGGTTTCTGCAAAGAGCTTGTAAATTATCACACAAGGACATTTGAGGTTTACTCGATCCATTGACATTTAATTGCTTACACAACCACATTGAAGTATGTTTTCCGACGTTGATTCATCTCCTAGCTGAACCGACACTTGACTTTAATGGTTCTTAAGTTCATAAAATGTGTACTGGATGATACTGAGAAAACAGATAAGATAACCCCACCACATTCTGTATGTGCATGTCCAAAGTCAGGAGCCTGTAATTCAGTGGTTGTCGTTTGTTGCTGTATATCATATTTGTTTTTCGTTCATTATTTTGTACATTAATCAGGCCGTTAGTTTTCTAGTTTGAATTGTTTTACATTTGTCATTTCGGGGCCTTTTATATCTGACTTTGCGGTATGGGTTTAACTCATTGTTAAAGGCCATATGGTGACCTAAAATTGTTAATTTCTGTGTCATTTTTTCTCTTGTAGAGAGTTGTCTCATGGGCAATCATACCACATCATCATATTTTTATAAAAGCAGACTGCTTTCAGCATGAAGTACCTATATACTCAATATTTTCTTGCATTCAGTTCGCGTTAAGCAATGGATAGCAAAGACTCCGAAATTGGTCGTTTCAGAATCTAAAGGACTATGAGTAATGCTCGTACACAAAAAAAAATTACTGTTAGGTCATTGGTTGAACTTCTGTTTACAAATCTTTAAACCACAACGTTTTGGTGTATGCTTTCAAAAATATTACCCAGAATGCATTTAATTCTTATTCAGAGAATTGTCCAAATATAACAATCAAGTTAATCTTAAATGTAACTTTCAAAGACAGATAAGCCCGAACTAAAGATTGATAAACCATAATGTAATGCCATATTTTATTAGTTCTGTAGCATATCCGATATTACATGACTATATAAACATTCAACACTTATTGAAATAATAAATTCATTTATGAATTTCATTCATCAAAATAGCCTTAAAAATGCTAAAACAAATATATCAAATTGAATTTGATTCTTCAAAACATCTTATCAGAGCTTCTAGCTCGATCACATATTTGCTGAGAAAAGCTTGCCAGACTCCTGATAAAATTAGAGTATTAGACAAATCGTTTCTACCTAAAATGTTCCTTTTTTACTCCTTTGTATTCTTAAATAATGGCAGACCCTCATTTACAGCATACGGATGAATGATACGAGTTCGGTACCGAAAATTTAATGTAGAAAGCTAGGATTGGTTTGGTTGCAGATGATATGTTCGTCATTATTCATTAGCTGTGATCGAAGAGCACATGTATTTGTAAACTTTTAAAAAATTGCAACTGCCCTCCTACATTATTGTTAGCTTTTGTGTATCTTTCTTTTTTTACAAAATTTAAATCAACATTTATTTGCAGTATTGATATATTCTAGTGTTTTCAGAATGATCTTAACAAAAATGGTAAAATTATATCTTGAGCATGACATAAAAGTTTATTACCTTAGCCCTTATACGATATAACATGTCATAAAACATAGCCATAGTAACCAACAATATTTGACCGTACCACAACCCTACCTCGGACCTCAGTGTATATAAAGAACGTCCATTGCATTAACATAAAAAAATCTGTGTATCGACCATTATACTGGTTATATGATAAATATGAAAATTATTAATTAATCTCAACAATCACAGATCATGGCGCGACATTTGAATTATCATATGCAAAAATTCTAGCATAGTCATATAATTACCCGAAGGCCTGAAATAGTTAACCTTGGTGGTTTTTTATTATCACATTTTCCTTAGGCAAATCTAAAGCCATGTCGTATAGAAATCAAAAACAACAATAATATTAATAGAAGTAATAATAAATTCAACTGCCAAATGCTACTGTCCTAAAGAAATACAGAATACAGAAATATTATTAAAAAAAATGTAATTTTGATTCTGATTTATATTCATGAAATCTTGTTTTCGAAATGTTTTAATTCACATCAATTGAATTACTTGTACAAACAATGTCACATATTTTTTTTAAAGTAAATGATCATAGAAAAAGTCCAAAATAAAGAAATCCCAAACATTTTAGATAATTTATGATAAGCGTTATGAACATTTGTTTTTTCAAAATTTGTATACAGATCTGTAATAAATAATAAAAAAATGAACTGCTATTGAATGTTATAGATCTAGATCTATGCCTATGAACAAAACAAATTCAATACATACCCGATTTTGGCTTCCTACAATAAATCCCAGTGTATTTGATACACATTACCAATGTTTAAAAAAATCCAGTAAACTAAAACTGCTAACTTGATTTGACGCTGTGCGATTACGAGCCCTAGAAACACAAAGAAATAACCTAATGTCTGTTTAGTAATTTGGCAGCTAATGAAATCCTAATTTACACGCGAAACGTTTTCACAAGCAACTTTGTTTTAATGCAGCATTTTAAAAATGCGTAAAAGGTGTAGTTTTTCTCATTTCAATGTGCATTTATGGATATACTTTTATCAGAAACGCGCCAAAATTGCACTAGCCAAATTGTGATACATTAAGGTGGCTCACCCCAATAAGGACCCCGGTAGAATTTTTTATTTTCACATATTTTGTAGATCTTTTATGCTGAATCCAAAATGCAAAGAAAAAGGGGTCACCAGGCTCGTTTTCCCTCAAATGGAAGCGAAATGTGCGATTTTGACCCTATTTCCAAACATTTCCACCCTTTCAACAATAACGGCTACATCAAATTTAAAGACTTTTAGAACCATGTCAATATGATTATTATGTGAAAAAACATTAAAATTTGAAATGTAAACGTTTCTCTTGGTTGTTTTAGACCTAATAGTCCTTTTATTTCCAGATTTATGTCTAAATTTTGCATTTTCTAATTTCAGTTTAAGGCTAAAATATTGGTTAAATCGATTTTCGTTAAATTTCCCGGTAGATCTTTTTAAAACGGATATGTCAAAGCTATGAACTTTACGAGCATTTTGAGGTAAAATAAAATGGGAGTCACCAGGCTTTAAAAAGTTACGGACTTTTGTTTAACCCTCTACCTCATTAGGTCTGATTTCAATGCACTCCAATAATTACTTTGTTGTGAATTCTTTATTGATGGCTTTATTAAAATAATGTTTGCAATTATATCAATGGACGATAGCTGAATATAAATGTGATTAACATATAACTGTTTTTACAAAAAGCGAAATTTTGATTATTTTGGGAAATACGGTAATTTTGTCCGGCGCGAGTTGTTTCCTCTAAATTGGCGCCATAATCGGACAACAGAAATTTCAAGGTCGCCATTGTGGAGCAGCATACACCACTGATGAATACGACCATATACATGAATAACAGACAAAGTGGCGAATCGGCAACGATGCAGGTAGAGTCATTTCATAAGAAAACATAGATTTTAATATTTTAGGCAGCCAAATATTATCAGTATCACGAAAAATACAAAGTGGGGAATGTCTCAAAATACTTGCTACTGTAGAAAATCTCTGCGCCTGAAACCTTGCATGGCTAAATTTCTGTTCTATGTATAATCGTTATGGCCAAGGTTGGGCGGTAAATACCGCCCTGGTATTTACCGGCGGTATTTACCGGTATTTACCGCCCTGGACAATACTCCTCAATTGGTCAATACTGGCAAATACTGGTCGATTAAAATTTTCATAGTTGTTTTACTATTTATTGAAGTAAAAATGATAATTAGTAAGATATATTTAAATTTTATCTTTTGGCATGTTTCAGCTGATATAAATGAATGTTTTATTCATTTTAACAATTATACCTACTAATTTAGTCCTTATAAGTTATGATATTGCATATTTTAGATATATATAAAGAATTGACAAATTAATTATTACAACATTTTTCAATCAAGATATTTTTTATTGAAAATGCATAATTTTTACAGGTACATAAAACTACAGGTAAATGAAGTTACAGGTGTCTTATTACCTATCACCTGGCATTGCTAGGTGTGAACATTTAATTACTATAAAAACAACAGCCCCTAATAAATGATGACAAAACATGGTTGAAAGTAATAAAAGTGATATTTGAAGACTCACTTAAACAATAAAATATTTCCTGTCTATTAAATGTGAGACAAAAATCATCTTTATGCAGGAAATGGAAGGTATGAAGGACCTTTACTCTTATGGCTGAACTGTAATTTATGTTTTAAACAAAAAAATATATAATGTAGTATACATTTTCCCTCTACATAATCAATATTTTCATGATTTACATACACATAGTACAGCCATCTTGACCTTAAGCACCAAACTGAAACCTGAAGACCCTATTTGGAACTTCTATACAATATAAGACAACAACAAAACCAGTGCAAAATGTAATGATTGCAAAGCTATACTCATGATACTCAGTGCAAAAGCCACCTGATGAGTTTCCTTGCCAGGGACGAAACATTTTTATCTTATGTACTAAAAAATCATTGTAAATCACAGTTTATTAAGAATTTACAATAAAAATAGAAATAAGAACATTTAAAATGACTTTAACATTTTCATTATTTCATTACTAAATGTAATTGACCAGGTAGAGAGTGGTTTTTATAGTAATGTCCACTCAAAATTTCAATCGACCAGTATTTGCCAGTATTTGCCAGTATTTCCCGGTATTTACCGGTATTTACCGCCGGCATGGTCAATACTAGTATTGACCGCTTTTTTGCCAACCTTGGTTATGGCTGGTATCTTATTTATGTGTTTATTTGATCCTTAACAGGCAAGTTGTGAACATGTATAGCCAGTTGAGAAAATACCGAGGGATGGACAGGGTAGGAATGCCCTTTACTGCCAAGCATCACAAATGTTATTTTTGCGCTACCGTAAGGCTCAAGTGAATCTTGATTTTAATCGTCATTTGTAAAATCTAATTTCGTAGCTACGTTAGGGTCAAATCGAGTAAAATATTTATCGTTAACGTCTAATGTGGGTACCTTTTAACTGCCCTCGGACAGGGGTCCATGATTCTAACTCCTATCCCCAACTCCCATTTCCTTCTCTTTAATCTAAAATATTTCCCTCTACTTCAACTTCCATCCTCCTTGCTCCCAGACAAAAATTGGCCAAATATATTTCCCAGAATATTCATCCCCTCTTTTCGAATTCTGGTCCTTTCATCCAAAATCATGTTAGCTCGCATTCACGTTCACCCCTTTACATTCGCACCCCACACGTTCGCACCCTGGGTCTGTTTGCAGCCTTCCTTTTTCCATCCTGCTTTAGTTAGTATAGTTCTATAACATGATAAAATAAAGATATTAAGTTTATTTTATTGTTTAAAAATAAAGTGACACACACAAGATCAAAGGGCACAGCTGGCTGTTAAAAACAATTATCTGGTTTTTCTATTTATAATCTTCATAAGATGTACATCTACCCTCAGCTTCTACCAAACTAGTTACTTTTATTTTCACTTGAGACCAAGCTAACAGACCCAATACACCCTTTTCCCGCCCCTGACTCCTCTTCCTGAGCGCTTATCGCTATTTGGCCGCCATTACTGGACATCACAAAAGTTCCCGTAAAATTTTTACGTCATAATAGAAAATATCTGACGCCACAATGGAAAAGTGATTGTTGTATGACGTCAAAAGTTCAAGGGACAGATTCTGGGGTCAAGGGAATAGCGATAAGGTGTATTCCAATGTTTGTTCCTTACCCTGTCCACCCCATCAAGAGTTTGATTGTTTTATTTGTTTTCTTGGGAATATAAATGGCCTAATTTGTAAATTTTACCCCTACAGTACGAGGCAATACATTTTATTGATGGATTCGTCTTGATCATAATTTGTTAACAATTACCCCCCTCCTCTCTCTTTGGTATAAAAAATTTCTTAAGGTCAAGTATCAGGTTTAAACATACATTGTAGGGCTTATTTAGTTTACCAAATAACACATACATTTGAGTTGAAAAGTTAATTATTGTTTTGTGCTTAGTATTTTTAAATACAAAATTTGTGTATCCTTATTCCAAACAGGGTACAAGTAACCCCAACATAATTTGGTTGACCTGAGAAGTCTGTATTCAACATATAAAAACAAAATCATTATTTATACTTGCTGTGCATGTAATTTTATTTTGTTTGCTCATTCTTGATCGCCACAAATTCTTCATTTTTAGCTCACCTGGCCCAATGAATTCTAACCAAACTTGGCCACAATCATCATAAAGGTATCTAGTTTAAAAATGTGTCTGATGACCCTGCCTGCCATTCAACATGACAGACATGGCTAGAAATAGAACATAGGGATAAAATACATTTTCTGGCTTATTTCAATGAAACTAAACATTTAGAGCAAATCCAACATGGGATAAAATGTTCATTAGGTTAAGATCTATCTGCCCTAAAATTTTTAGATGAATCAGACAACGCGCTGTTGGGTTGCTACCCTGAGTTGGTAATTTAAGGAAATTAAGCAGTTTTATACGACCGCAAAAAATTTTGTGGTCGTATATTGGTATGACGTTGGCGTCGTCGTCGTCCGAAGACACATTGGTTTTCGCACTCTTTTTAGTTTAAGTGAATGGATCTCTAGGAAATTTACCATAGGTTCAATACACCTTATCGCTATTTGTCCGCCATTACTGGATATCACACAGGTTCCCGTAAAATTTTGACGTCACAATAGAAAATATCTGACGCCACAATGGAAAAGTGATTGTTGTTGACGTCAAAGTTCAAGCGGCCGGGTCAGCCGGGAATAGCGATAAGGTGTATACCACAAAGGAAGGTTGGGATTGATTTTGGGGTTATGGTTAGTGTTGTTCCGATGATCGGAATAAGTCGGAAATCAGTTGGTTGGGCTTAGCGATGTCGATAATCGATTGTCGTTATAGTTTCCGGACCTTGAGCATTTCAACTTCCGGTCCGTTTCCGGTTTGCATTTTACATGCGCAGTCAAACAAATTGTAAAGAAAATATCAGTAGATGACAATAACAATGTCAAACATCCTATAATCAAAGACTTAAGCAATTTCTTTCATTATTAACGTGGTAAAAGCATTGACTTTACAGATTGATCGTATTTTATTTAAAATAAATAACTTTTATGAAATACTTTCTTTCAATTCCGGAACTCGTCACTGAATGCGTACAACAAATCATTCTGATTTTGAACTAAATAAATTTGTTGCTACATTATAACGTGGTGCATTTGCCTTTTCCTAATGTTTCATCCATTTGTTGTGTTAAAACGTCATAATTCTTTCCAAATTGCTTGTCAAACATCGTTTATTTTGTAAATTTTCCGGGTTTGTCCGCCATTGTCTTGTGTGAAGATCCTGCCTTTCAAAGGCACACCTCTAGTTGCAGAGTAGGATATGGTGTATTTAACACCCACTAAATGTTTATTACACTATTAAAATCTAAAACAAAAGATAATTTAGATTTTAAATATTCACGCCTTTGACTGAGTGGTTGCAAGCAATCCTTTCTTTTTATTCACCGGCAATGTTAATAATATTGCATTACGTCTAATGTGCAAAGCAAAGCAAAGTTTTCTACTTATATATTCTACAAGATGAAGAAAATCTGTACATCCACATTTACATTGACAGTTACAGAGCAAGGCACTAGCATCCAATATTAGTTGTGTATTAATTTCTAGATTTTCTAATGTTCTACATTTCAGACAGAGCTCGCTTTTATTGATAATATTTGAAAGTTCAAGCAGGTGATAGTTTCTAGCAGAAGCTAAAGCAGGACATGAATGAATGAAATGGTCTAATGTTTCAGCGTCCTCCTCGCATAAGAGACATGTTGGGTTGATGTCAACTTGGTTGAAAGCTGCCCTATTACATTGGAGAATGTATGTACCAGTAAGGCAGCTAATGAAATCCTAATTTACACGCGAAACGTTTTCACAAGCAACTTTGTTTTAATGCAGCATTTTAAAAATGCGTAAAAGGTGTAGTTTTTCTCATTTCAATGTGCATTTATGGATATACTTTTTATCAGAAACGCGCCAAAAATTGAGCTACCCAAATTGTGATACATTTATTGACATATAACACTCCACATCTCTTATTATTCACACGGAAGAGTATATGATGAGTATATCATGCAAACAATTTTGTATTAAATTCCTACCTTAAAACTTCAAAGACCTACAATCGGAGGGACAACTTTTTTTGGATTTTACATTCCAATAACGCTGGGCCATGCTTTTAGTTATAAACAGTAACAGTACATTCCGATGATTTTTAAATTATAGTTGTTTTCCTAATTGTAACCGCATTCTGTGGTCTGAAAATTTGATATAATTTTTTTATAATCAAAAATGAATATCAAAAGTGTGTACTATCTGTGAATTAGGAGGAATTCTGTTTTATTTTGCTAATCTATAGATTGCGTTTTTTCGTATTTAGAAAAATGGTTAAATATAATACATGTAATAATTATCTTCAATTTTACGATTTATTTGCAATGCAATCATTTAGTAAACTAAACCTAAAGGCATGTTATTAATAACCGTTTTATACAGACTCAATACAACGTTATAGTACGGGTCAGGTCAAAATTATTTGTATTATAAAAAAAAAATTGAATTTCGTTAAATAACTTTATAAGTTAGTTAGAAGTTTCATTTGGGCATATATCTTTATATTTTCTGTTTTAAACTTAAAATAGTGTTTTCTACTAATTGTGATCGGCATAATATACCCGGGTAGGAGGAAGTATTTTCCGGCACACTGTAACCCTATCAATGTGAGCATTTTAGTCTAGAACAAAGCAGAATACATGTAGATGTAAACGATAAAAAGTAGATGTTGCTCATGCGGCAATATTATGCAACCCAGCAACACTAAAAACAAAAAGACTTCTAGAGGTCAACATACGGAATATACAGTCTTCACCAATAGACTGGTGTCAAAATAATATAACAAACACTATAAACATGTTATTGTGCTGTATATGTATACAGTATTTCATGTGGAATTTCAACATCCGAAACGCAATCAGTCTGAAAACATTCAAGTACTACTGTGCGTTGCAACAAGAGTTTTGAACTAGCTTAACTGCGAGTACTCTTATTGAGCTACTGTGAGTCGGTTGTAATTTGGCTGGTTGTTTTGTGTGTTAAGTACCGTTCAGATGAGTCTAGTCACTTTTCAACTGATTTTTACAGGTTGTCCTATTGTTGTACTCTTTCACCACTGTCCATGGTTTGAGGAGGGATTAGCATTCAGAAATATTTCAAACCTGTTATGTTCTTTTTGCGTCTGTTCCAAGCTAGGAGTCTGTATTCCTGTTGTTTTCGCGGTTTGTTGTCTGCTATACTTGTTTTAAGGGAAGATAAGGACGTTGGTTTTCTATTTTGAATATATTCTGGTTTTTTCATCCTGAGACATTTATAAAGTGTTATTTTCACTTTCATTGTTTCTATACCATGCACTAGTAAATAAATTTTCCTTTTAAACGGTAAAGGTCAAATATCATCTTCACAATGAGTTACTAAGTCATGTTCAGTCTTTGTCAAGATCAATTTTTAGAGTTATTCACTGCGGTAAATTTAGTATTGTTCCGGCAACTGGCTTGCATTTAAGAGCTTGTCTCACAGAAAACCATGCAAAAGTGTCCAGGAGTGAATTTTGCGGAATCTCTTTAAATTTGGTACACACAACACTTAGGCCATGCCAATATCACTTGCAAAATTTTTTGCTTAAATTTTATCGGTTAGCCGAGTTTTGTAGCGCCATCTATTTTCACCCTTTTTTTACGGGAAAATTGCCAAATTCAAGGTTTTTTTATGGATTTTAATCCAACAAATAATTAGTTCTAGCTATGATAAATATCTCTTTTGCCCAATGCATGTGATAAAGCATTATTAAGGAAATAAAAAAATGTAAGTAATAAATATATATTTGATTTTTTATAGTAGGGCCTCTATATTTATTAAACAGGTGTTTGAGGAATTGGCTATTTTACCAAATTTAGGACCTGAAGAAATGCTAAAATATAGAAAAAGGTGAAGCTGTGATTAAAAGATGAATATATCAAAATGAACTACTATGATAGCTCAAAGAAATATAAAAAATCCACCCACGGCAAATATTTAGAAATATATTTATTATATATAACTGTACGGCTATTTTTTTATAGTATTTTTATAAAAACTTTCATGTAACAAAATCTTTTTCTTAACACAAAGCCACAAATTAGGGTGCAATTCTTGTCAAAATGAGTGATTTTATACTTCAACTGCTGTTTCTTATTAATTCAAAGTAAAATCATAGTGAAAACGATGATCAAAGTACTAAAAGCTCTCACGGAAAGCTCTATTTAACAAATGAAAAAAAAACGGTTTGATTCAAAATCCAAATTCTCCAATTTGAAACTGCTAATTGCATGTTTTGTCTTTAACCTGTTTCCATGAGTATATCTGGCGCCTGCTTTTATACGTACTTTAATAATCATTATGAAATATAAGCACAGAAATGTGCTGGATCCGCATATTTATGTAAATGTAATGTTGTTGGAAATTTGCATGCTACTCATGAACATTCATTTGTGTGTAATTATGCCCGTTATTCAGTATTTTGGTCCAATAGTACCTGATATGGAGGCTGTAAAATTAGAAAACACAAATCCTAACATTAGTCAAAATGAAAAAGCTTGGTTACATGTAGGTCAGGTTTGAAAAGGTGATGACAGAATAATTTGTTAAAATTTTAAACAAAAACCATCAGAATCTTTTTTTCAGTGTAAATTACACAAAATTTTAGTTTTTTTTTGTTTTTTTTATACAGAAAGACACTGAATCCTTTACATTTCTTTTAATAGCCCATAATGACATTCAAATCATTATCATGATTATAGAATTTATAGTTCATAAAATCATTGATACCAGGTGACTCGGCAAAACTTATCAACTTTCAGTTTACAGCAAAAGTAGCCATATCATTGTCCTTGTACTATTCTATAAATTGTCACTTCCATTCTAGCTTATAATTCTCATTGTATATTCACAAAAACAAGATCAACACATCTAATATCTACCATGAATAGCATAATTCTTATTTTCGGTAGGTTCTCACTCTCGTCACTTATTCGCTTTTATTTTCAAAAACTTACTGTTTGGTTGTTGAGGTCTCTGATTTTGCTTACAGAAAGTATGCATTGATTCTTTTAGTTTGTTAAGTTGTTAATCGGTTTCCTTTTTAACAAAGTATCCAACTTAGGCAACTATTATACTTTATATAATTTGGAGCTTCAATCTGACTAATTATCATGATTACATAAAATATGGAATTTTTCCAGTTCTACAACAGCTTCACAGATACATATATAAGTAGTTTAGGACTTGCAGTGTGAATCTTTATACTTTTCTCTTACTGCGATGTAGCATTTCCAACTCGATTTTCTGAATATCTGCTGACATTTTATTCAGTATCTTACGTAACTGCTAAGTTCAATATATCGACCATATCCACACATGAATATTTGCACTTTGAAGCCTGCAGTCTTGTCCTATCCTATTAAACATGTACTTTAATTTCTATCCATTTGAAACATTTTGTACATGTTTTTTCAAGTATAAAATTTCTCCACAACTTCTATCATGATTTATGCAGATCAAGACATGAACAGAAAAAAATGAATATGTGCGTCATGCTAAACAGTAAGTAGCTTTGACTGCTGAATTTTCATTCATAGGCGGCTTGTTTTCTTGTACATTTTACATATTGGTTATACTGCTCTAGCAAGAATAGCTTCGGAAGTATGTGCTCACTGAATAGCCTGGACGATCTGAAACAGGAAACAATTACATTGTTAGATATACAAATATAACCCTTTTAAACAGAAACCAAATTATGACAGAAAGAAACAACATCTGATATATATAATTAAAAACAATTTTAATACAATCGACAATAATGTTGGGTTGCTGTCCCATTGACATATAATCCACATCTCCTTTTACTCATGTGCATGATGTGTGCAAAAAATGATGTAACTATACAGGTACATGTACATGTATGTACATACTATCATGATAACTTTAAATTAGATTTCCAAATTTCAACCTTGAAAATACATGTATTCCGGCCCTGAGAACAATTTCAATTTCGCCTGCATGGTTAGCATTGTAATGTAAACAGAATTGGTTAATTTGAATTTTAATTACTTTTACTCATTTTTAAAATAACGAATTTCAATCATATAGTATCATGCATGGCAATACATAGTCCCCTCTCGGTTAAAATTTCATTATACTGGAACAAAATCCTATACTTAATCTATAACTTGGCATGGTGTATTGTAATAAATATCAAGTCAATATCTACAAACATGATTAAACAAAGGTGTGAAAACTGATTATTTGACATGTTTGAGTGAATCAGACCGGAACAAAATTTGTACTTGATCTGTAACCTGTCATTATAAAACTGCATACATGTACATGTACCAATTATCAAAAAAAAGGGGGAAAACTGATTATCTGGGTAATTTTTCTAAGTACAAGGACCATTACTCGGCACAATATCATCAGATCATAACAAAATTCTAACTTGATCTCTACCTTGTCATGATAACACTATATACCCATTATAAAATCAATATCTTCAAGAAAAAATAAAAAATGTGCGGAAACCTGAACATTTGAGTGATTTTATTAAGTCTATTGACCATAACTCTGGACAAAATCATCGGATCCAAACAAAAGTTTAACTTGATCTGTAACTTGTCATGATGAAAATAGATACCAAATATCAAATCAATATTTTTAAGCATAAAGAAAAAAAGTGTAGAAAACTGATTTCCCGAACTGAAGGAATGACAGACAGACAGACGGAGAGAGTGCAATTAAAAAAATTCAATATAACATGATAGAGAGAGTAATTAGTACAAATGCACTAAACATCAAGGTATCATGCATACCTAAAGTAAATCTCAGTTAAGAAGAAAAATTATTAATTCTTAAAAAATGATGGATAATTTTTTAAACAAAAAGTGTAAATTTTGACAATTGAAAATGAGGGATTATTAGCAGATCGTTAATAATAAGGAGATGTGGTATGATTGCAAATGAGACAACTATCCACCAAAGTTCAAATGAAGTGCATGTAAGCAATAAAATGCTTCGCTGAGCGTAGCCTGATACGACCGCAGAGGTCGAACCCTGAACAGTTGGGGCAAGTTTGGACACAATATTCAAGCTTGATACTGTCTGAATTTGGATTGTGATTAAATTTTTAACATAATATAGGTTTCTGACATAAAATAAATGTGGTCAAAGATCTTCAAAATTTGAAATGGGACATTTAATTTACCTAGAATGGTCTGATATCCAAAATCTAAAAACATGGTTAGATTCAGCATATAAAAACACGAATAATTTAATTTTAGTTGAAATCAAACAAAGTTTAATTTTGGACCCTTCAAACCTTAATATGAACTTATTTGAAAACAGGGCCCAAAATAAAAATCTAAATGCACAATAAGATCCAGCAAATCATACAGCCGCAATAATTCAGTTTTTGATTAAATCAAACAAAGTTTAATTTTTATTAGAATCAAAATAAGTTTAATTTTTATTAGAATCAAAATAAGTTTAATTTTTATTAGAATCAAAATAAGTTTAATTTTGGACCCTATTAAAATAGAAAATGACATGATAATCATGGCTAAAAATAAACAAAAAAGCTTCATCAGCAACATTTTATATTGGCAAATTTCAAATGAAGTTTATTAAACTAAAGTTATCGGCAAATTTCCAATGGAATTTATTAATAATAAAGTTTTTGGCAAATTTCCAATATACATAATTTAAAAGCAGTTTAGGTGAGATATTCAAATGAGTTTCAATTACCAACCTTACACTGCCTTTTAAATTATGTTTTGTACTTAAGTAATTGTCCATTAACCTGGAAACCCTTTTCTCCCCTTTTTTGCACCTTATTCCTTAACAGTTTGAGCCATAACTCCCAAAGACAATTCTTACCATCCCTTTGTGGTATTCCAATATCCAAAATCTAAATACATGGTTAGATTCAGCATATCAAAGAACCCCAAAAAATTCAATTTTTGATGAAATCAAATAAAGTTCAATTTTGGACCCTTTAAACCTCAATGTGGACCAATTTGATAACCGGGCCCAAATATCAAAAATCTAAATACATCGTTAGATTCAGCATATAAAAAAACACCAATAATTTAATTTTAGTTGAAATCAAACAAAGTTTAATTTTGGACCCTTCAAACCTTAATATGAACTTATTTGAAAACAGGGCCCAAAATAAAATCTAAATGCACAACAAGATTCAGCAAATCATACAGCCGCAATAATTCAGTTTTTGATTAAATCAAACAAAGTTTAATTTTTATTAGAATCAAAATAAGTTTAATTTTTATTAGAATCAAAATAAGTTTAATTTTGGACCCTATTAAAATAGAAAATGACATGATAATCATGGCTAAAAATAAACAAAAAAGCTTCATCAGCAATATTTTATATTGGCAAATTTCAAATGAAGTTTATTAAACTAAAGTTATCGGCAAATTTCAATGGAATTTATTAATAATAAAGTTTTGGCAAATTTCAATATACATAATTTAAAAGCAGTTTAGGTGAGATATTCAAATGAGTTTCAATTACCAACCTTACACTGCCTTTTAAATTATGTTTTGTACTTAAGTAATTGTCCATTAACCTGGAAACCCTTTTCTCCCCTTTTTTGCACCTTATTCCTTAACAGTTTGAGCCATAACTCCCAAAGACAATTCTTACCATCCCTTTGTGGTATTCCAATATCCAAAATCTAAATACATGGTTAGATTCAGCATATCAAAGAACCCCAAAAAATTCAATTTTTGATGAAATCAAATAAAGTTCAATTTTGGACCCTTTAAACCTCAATGTGGACCAATTTGATAACCGGGCCCAAATATCAAAAATCTAAATACATCGTTAGATTCAGCATATAAAAAAACACCAATAATTTAATTTTAGTTGAAATCAAACAAAGTTTAATTTTGGACCCTTCAAACCTTAATATGAACTTATTTGAAAACAGGGCCCAAAATAAAAATCTAAATGCACAATAAGATTCAGCAAATCATACAGCCGCAATAATTCAGTTTTTGATTAAATCAAACAAAGTTTAATTTTTATTAGAATCAAAATAAGTTTAATTTTTATTAGAATCAAAATAAGTTTAATTTTGGACCCTATTAAAATAGAAAATGACATGATAATCATGGCTAAAATAAACAAAAAGCTTCATCAGCAATATTTTATATTGGCAAATTTCAAATGAAGTTTATTAAACTAAAGTTATCGGCAAATTTCAATGGAATTTATTAATAATAAAGTTTTGGCAAATTTCAATATACATAATTTAAAAGCAGTTTAGGTGAGATATTCAAATGAGTTTCAATTACCAACCTTACACTGCCTTTTAAATTATGTTTTGTACTAAGTAATTGTCCATTAACCTGGAAACCCTTTTCTCCCCTTTTTTGCACCTTATTCCTTAACAGTTTGAGCCATAACTCCCAAAGACAATTCTTACCATCCCTTTGTGGTATTCCAATATCCAAAATCTAAATACATGGTTAGATTCAGCATATCAAAGAACCCCAAAAAATTCAATTTTTGATGAAATCAAATAAAGTTCAATTTTGGACCCTTTAAACCTCAATGTGGACCAATTTGATAACCGGGCCCAAATATCAAAAATCTAAATACATCGTTAGATTCAGCATATCGAAGAACCCCATATATTCAATTTTTGTTGAAATCAAACAAAGTTTAACTTTGGACCCCGATTTGGACCAACTTGAAAACTGGGCCCATAATCAAAAACTAAGTACATGTTTAGATTCAGCATATCAAAGAACCCCAAGTTTCAATTTTTGTTAATATCAAACTAAGTTTAATTTTGGACCCCTTGGACCTTAATGTAGACCAATTTGAAAACGGGACCAAAAATTAAGAATCTAAATTCACGGTTAGATTCGGCATATCAAAGAACCCCAATAGTTCAATTTTTTATGAAATCAAACAAAGTTTAATTTTGGACCCTTTTGGCCCCTAATTCCTAAACTGTTGGGACCAAAACTCCCAAAATCAATCCCAACCTTCCTTTTGTGGTCATAAACCTTGTGTTTAAATTTCATAGATTTCTATTTACTTATACTAAAGTTATTGTGCAAAACCAAGAAAATGCCTATTTGGGCCCTTTTTGGCCCCTAATTCCTAAACTGTTGGGACCAAAACTCCCAAAATCAATCCCAACCTTCCTTTTGTGGTCATAAACCTTGTGTTAAAATTTCATAGATTTCTATTTACTTATACTAGAGTTATTGTGCGAAAACCAAGAAAAATGCTTATTGGGCCCTTTTTTTGGCCCCTAATTCTTAAACTGTTGGGACCAAAACTCCCAAAATCAATCCCAACCTTCCTTATATGGTCATAAACCTTGTGTTCAAATTTCATAGATTTCTATTTACTTATACTAAAGTTATAGTGCGAAAACCAAATGTCTTCGGACGACGACGACGACGACGACGCCAACGTCATACCAATATACGACCGCAAAATTTTGCGGTCGTATAATTATAGGCAACCATTTGGCCTTCAACAATGAGAAAAACCCATAATACAGAATACCTGGTTATAAGTCCTCGACATGAAGAATTAATGTCAACTGAGAAAACTAGCAGCATATTTTCATATCAAAACAATTTACGAAAAACCAATATATATATGACAGACAAGAACCAATGACAACCACTGTTTCTGTTAAATTTATTCTTAGTTCATACGAAAGATAAGGAACAATTTAGAGCTTGACATAGATGATATATGTATTACACCTGTTATTGTAATCTGCATGTTGATAATACATACGAAGGATATATATATCACCAATGTTTTTGATTTGGGAAACTTTTGTCATTAGATTGCTGACTTTTATACCCCTTTTATCTATTTTATGTATTTGATTGTAAATTACTTCAGTCCTTTTTTTACAAAAAAATCTTGCAACATTATTGATCCAAAATTATACTGAAATGTAATGCCTAATATTGGGTTTTGGTACATATGTCATGTATGTTTGCAGTGTAAGAGACAAATGATCAGCTTCGCCATGAGCGCCTGTTGCTGTTTCAAAAATGAAAGTTCAATAACTTCTCAATTCCATATCAGACGGACGGATGGACTTATAGACAAAGCTATACCATGATAAGTCCCATAAACCGTGATAAACGGGCATATAAAAAAGTATTGCCTATTAGAAATATATGTACAATGTAAATTTACATGCATTATTATATATCTCGCCAAAATTACATTCATGACATTAATATTTAGGTACATACATGATGGTATATGCATTTGTCACTAAATGTCTAGTGACTGCAGGGATTTCCTATACCAACAAAGTATAGACTGTCCCTGGTGACTGTTATCCAGGAATTCCCCCCCCCCTCCCCCGAGAGATTTTCTTAATTGGGTTCGTCAGAGACTCTGGGTTTGGAATCCCAAACTGTAAAAGGATTACAGCTGCAGTTAGATTTCATTAAAACTATAGATATTGTATCACAGGCCCTGCCCTGTAGCCAGGAATTTCCAAGGGGAGGTTACATAGACTCGCGATACAATCATCCAGGGGGAGGGGGTAGGGTAACTTTTGTACGAACCCCTCGAACCCTCTGGCTATGATGGGTGTGTATTGGCAGACCCTTCTTTAGTTCTTAATATTAGATATGCAGACAATGATTCATTTGTTATATTTTATATATTATTATTTACCTGCTGTACATGCTGTATGCGTCTGTTCAGTTTTCTGCACGGAAGTCTAAGATCTGCTTTAAACTTGACGTTCGTTGCGGTCATAAAAGCAACAGCAAACTAAATTCCTTCTCCACTTCACCTCAACATAATCTCTCGGTATCAGCTCTACGTTTCTGTAATATCTCATTATCTGACACTCAGTGACAGGACATTTTCGTGCAGAAACACTGAGCTGACAAAATGTGAGAAAACTCCAGACTTGTCTCTTCATATTGCAACATTGACATCAATACAAAGTGTGATGTATCTTTATGCCACTCAAAGAGCTTAGGTAAGGTCCTACTAACACAAAAAGGCGTAGTTGCTAGTTTCAGGGAAGTCTGCATCTGAGCAGTTACCTTCTTTATAGTAGTGTGGAGAACAATTTAAAGGGAGATAACTCTTGATAACAATTATTCAGTGAAAGTTACAATATCTTATTCATTCAGATGTTATACATTTGCAAAGTATTTTATCTGAATAAAATCTTTAAAATGTTCAAAATTGAACATTTAAAATGTTAATTACATCATATTTTGTTTGATATATACCCAAAATTGGTTTAGTAAAAAATGTGGGAAAAGGCTTGAGGTGGAGTTTTAAAGTAAAAAATATGGCTATTTTACTAATTTGCCATGGGTGGATTTTTATATTTTTAAATCCAATAAAATTTGTGTAAAGAAATTTATTTCATGTATTTATGTGCTCACCTTTTCGAAAACCAGTGACTTGAACTTGGCTAGTAAATGACATATACAAAACAGGCATTAAAGAGAGCATTCTTTAAGTATCCAAAAATAGAAAATGCTTTATAAATGCATAATTTATGATCTTTCATATATATTTCCACAATATAAACGGCTTGAAACCCAATAGAACTAATGTGGTGACTTTTAAAGTACTTTCAAATAAACATATATTTGAAGGAATTTTTGCTAATTTTATTCAATTATGCAAATTAGCTTGTTACTAAAATAGACACAATTCAGAGAAGTCTAAAATATATTTTCTGGTTTCCATTGAACCTAAGATATGAAAAAACTTTATTAGCTGGAAAAGTTTTAACCACCCTCCTGGACGATCTTTCAAATTTTCCATGGTTTTCTGTGAGACAAGCTCTTAATTCAATACAATTCAATATGCTGCGGAAGTGTACAGGAAAATAATAACTACTGAAAGGTACGAACATTGACTTAACAGATCTTAATTGTATTGTGTTTATAATGGTTTACATTTATAAATTTTGACTTGGATGGAGAGTTGTCTCATTGGCACTCATACCACATCTTCTTATATCTACTTAATTGACAACACGCGAATTGTGTGAACAGTACTGACTTTAACACAGTTGGTAAATCTGAAAATTGACAGAAAGACTGAAAGTGACTTAATAATTATTGTTCTGTTTTTAAGAGCTGTTCAGATCAAAATAACCGTTTCAGATCAACATTGGTGGACCACTGAAATATACGGTATGAGGTTTCCTCTTTGTAATAAAAACCCAACGAGGATCTGTGGTTGTATACATCCTAGTCCGTTGGTCTATTGGTGGATAGTTGTTTGTTTTGGAACCTTTAAATGAGGCTTTGGTCAGCCTTAAAGAGGTTAAAAGATTAAATGCTATCCATCAAATTTAGGCTCATATTTATTAAAATGTCTCGACGGTTTAATAAAACACTAAGTAAAACACATAGAAGCAAGGAAAAACTGTTTGTCTGCAAACACACATAGCAGGTTTGGTTGTTGAATTGTTCATTATCCACAATCAGCTTTAATTTCAACAAATTATAACTGTCACAAATATTGAAAAAGAAGCATCTGTAAAATATTCTGTTCAAAACAAATATCATTAAAATCTTAAACCACGTTGTAAATAGCGCGAATTAGTTCTTAGAAATCGTATTAGAGCCGGAAGTGAACGAAAAACATAGACATGTCGTCTAGATTCTAGCCTCTTCTGTACTAGCTGGCTTACATATGAGTTTGCATTATAGTTGTTTCCAGGCATGCCCACTGTCTTCCTACCCGAAAGATTGAAAACGCCATCATAATCCCTTTTCCTAGTGCTCTGTTGATGAAAGGTTTGAAAGTCCATATATTATTCTTTTTGCGTATATTACTTGGTCAGTTAAAAATGATCCACTGCATGTTATAGCAGCCATTAAGATCATATATCTACAACAAAAAGTAATATTTTCGATGATGATGATCTCAGTCTCTGAAATATTTGATATATAAGTTTATTGTTATGATACTATTGCAATTTCTTTTCAATAGTTACAATATGGAAGTGTCATTCGAGGAAAACATATGATTTGACTGCACTACAATGGCGCCAAGAAATAAGGGTAAACCTTTGTATGAATTTCGCCTGATCGGCCGGCGCTTAAGCAGATATGTATCTGAACTAGAAGCTAGAGAGATCAATGTTAACTGTTAAAAGTTATAAAACTTAATAATCTTCATTGTAATCAAATAGAAATTGGCTGTATCAAGAAATTCATAAAAATTTCATTGAAACAAATTTCAGCTTCATAACATTTGGTAAAATTAATTGCAACCGATCAACAAGATAATAATAAAAGCTTGGTATATCTCAAATTTAATGGCGGTGTACGTTAGTTATACACGAATGAGTCAAATCACTAATAATTGTCATCAATAATTATATGAATTACTTTTCATTTAATTACATGATTGTAACGTCGTCCCTTTTGGACTGTTTCAAATCTACAATATTAATTGTCTTGCAAAAATGAATCTCTACTGCATTAAAATGATACTGGTAAACTGTATTACTACCCATCGGGTGTTACCTCAGCTAAAGAATTATTGTAACCAGAAGTTGTGACCAGTACAGTAAGTTAGTAATGTTTTGCTAGTTTGGAGATATATAATACTTAAAAGAAACAGAAATAACAAATCAATTAGGAAAAATTATCACTTTCATAGCCCTGATACATTCGAACTCCACTTTGGTCCTCTTCGACTATTTTAGCACGTGGACATGTGAATTCACCCCAAAAATGACCTCATATGCAAAAATATACATCAGTTTGCTAAATTTGATATTGTTTTTTACTGATCATATGTAGTTATATTTCAGTGAAAACATAATTAGAATAATTATGTTATAGATAATGCATATTTTAAGGTTTTTCTTGTCGTAGAACACAGGATTGATCAAATGAAAGACCGACCGTAGGGAGGTCTTTCTTTGGGCAATCCTGACACCCCGAGGTGTGTTCTACGACAAGAAAAAACTTGAAATATGCATTATCTGACTTATATACCGTCAAAAAAATATTGTTTTTTATAAAGATTTGCAAAATTTAGCATCCTAATTTACCGACCACACTAAAGTGGGATATTCCTTTCTAATGCGTTCAGGTTTTAATACGCCCTACGGTTCATTTAGAATGTGAAATAAAACTCACTAATTTATCTAGATATAAACCTTAGAAATTATTATCCATATACAATCAAAATATTACTGTAACTGCATGAAGTAAGACACAAATGAATTGTTACCATCTGATAACGATAACAGTGTATGAAAATACAAGACACTTTGTAAGTAGTATATTGTACAAACTTATTTTATGGAAAGGGAGGTGCTATTTTTTTTTTTTACTATTTGTAATGCCATTTTATCGCGGAAAAGTGATTATTTTTTCAACAATTTTAATTGAATCGAATGAAATATTCAGAATGATTTTCTTTTGAATAGCAATACATTTTTTAAACAGATAATCAGGATATAATTATATACCCTCCCCACACACGACCTAATTGTGAGTTACGTGAATGTTATTCAATAGAATATAAGAATATTTTATCAGTTAATCATTTGAGTAAAAGGTATACATAAATGTAAAAAAGTTAAGAACTGACACGAAGGGGGCACGAAATCGTGATATATGTACATGTTACACGAAAACGAATATCAATACATGTAGGTCACAGTATGATTTCCTATTCAGTGTGTATCGTCCTAAACATGCATGAAATATTTGCCACTGGACGTTAAGTAACCATCAATCAATCAACCTATTCAGTGTGAATCAATAAGATTTTCAAAATCTTACACACGAATATGTTAAATCTGGCTTTATTTTAAAGTGTTATGAAAGTTTTACATTAAAATTCATCTCGCATATATGATAATGTCTCTATATTGTAGCGATAAATTAACAAAACTTCACATTATTTGTTTCTCAAATTAAAATTCGGGCAATGACGATTTTTTTACACCTATCATAGACTGACCTTTAAACAATAAATTCCAAAAATTGGCAACAGAAACTATCAGACGAATACAATTTTGAAGTAAATTATAGTTTGCATTTTTATCAAGGAAAATAATGACCCACACAGGTCATTATTTTATGCCTTGGAGCATATTTCATTGAAACATGGTATCGTCCGGGTTGATTCTTCGAAAGAATGACCTATCGTTCTGAAAGAAAATAACTCCATATAGCTATATAAGTAGATGTTAAATAAATATAATATACGTACGCACCAAATGCATAATAGCATTTTAAATAACATTTTTTAAATTTTATGCGTCAGAAGCGCTTTTCTTTGTTGACATATTTGTTTGTTTTTATAGTGATTAAGATTATAACACAATGTTGACTGTTGTACCTCTATGTTTGACATTTTTACCTATTATATATAAATAAGAAGATGTGGTATGAGTGCCAATTAGACTATCCCTTCAAGTTACAATGTGTAAAAAGTAAACAATTATAGGTCAAATTACGACCTTCAACATGTCTGTTTGTTTTGTTCACACATTGTTGTCAATATTATTTTATGCGACTGTCATACAAGTGAGAGGTTTAGCTAGCTATAAAACCAGGTTTAATCCACCATTTTCTACACAAGAAAATGTATGTACCAAATCAGGAATATGACAGTTGTTTTCCATTCGTTTGATGTGTTTGAGCTTTTGATTTTGCCATTTAATAAAGGACTTTCCGTTTTGAATTTTCGGTATTTTTGTTATATTACTTTTTCATGATTTTTCTTCATTATGAAAACGCTCAAATCAACAAATTTGAAAGCTACGGATGTAAAAGTACCAATACACACACACACACAAAGAGATATATGACATAAAAAGTCCTAAAATAAAGCAAATGTATGTGAGGTCATCATTGGTGGAGGAAGTTAGAATCTTAGTTTTTAATAATTTCTATATTTATGAACAGACAATTTAAAATGTGTTATAAATCATGTCAGAACCGAAGCACTAATTATATGTTATTCTTTATTTTTTGTGATGGGATGATACCGCTGCTGATTTATTACTAGCCCCAGGGTATTTTTGGCTCAGAAGGCAATGCTCTGGTATTGACATTTATTCCTTTCTTGACTTTTTCATTGATTAATTTGGATTTTTTTCAATTATTACTAAACAGCTACGATTCCAACTCCCTCAGGCAAAGTTGACCTTAAGTAGATTTGGATGTTCTTGAACGTCCCATTTTATCATAAAGCTCTTCAGGTATTGAAGTATTTTTACATTTTTTTTTTCTTTAAAATATTTGATTTTGAGCGTAAACAAACGCCTCGAATGCACCGACGTTATACTGTATAGTACTATTTCCCTTTTCTATCAGTGGTTCGATAACGCTGCTCATGGACTTCTAGTTCCCGATGGTATCATCAGTACAGTGATCAGTACTTCAGTACTGACACTATTTATAACGTATCTTTCTTTAATTCTCCATTGATGAATTTAGAAATTATAAGAAACTATGGTTCTAACACACTCCGTTAAAGTTGATTATAGGCGGATCTGGCTATTCTTTTATATTGAACCTTGGCTTTCATGTTTCTTTAGTTTGAGCATTGATAATGGACGTTTATCTAGAAACGCTCTTCGTTTGCACAAAATTTATGAAGTGTTTTTTTTTTTTTTTTCATTTGTATCCAAATTAAAAGTTTAAGAAATATCACACTTAAATCTTCAGAAGTTCACAACTTCATCAGGAACGCTCAAAACCAAACAATTGAAAACCAAGGAGCCATTCATACCTTTTCTTTGGAAGTATAAAACCCATTTTATGGTAACTTTTTCAAACTGCAAGCAAATTTTAAGGGTTTGGCTTTTCTCGACAAGAGAAGAGTGTAGGATTTTTCATGATGGTACATTCACCGTTTGTCGTATTTTATTTTTAACATGGTTTGTAATAAAGTTTGAATGCTAATTTTATTGATGTTTGTGCATATATTAAGCTATTTATTTAGTATGGTATTACATATAATGTAGTAAATATCAAACTAATTTGTTAGTATGATATTATAAGTAACGTATTAACAGAATGCAAATGCGATTTGATACAGATGAGATTTGATACAGATGAATTACACTGTACATGTATTATAACTATATCTAATCATAATCCTACTAGCTGTATCTGATTTTGAAACAAAAAGTGTTAAAGATTTGACAGAGAATAAATACATACTGGGATAAATATATGTAATTAACTTTGACATAATTAATCCACTTAGTGATAAAGATATGTTGCTCTTTCTTTATTTGACGTCAATGCAGATATTTGAGCTGTTATCTGGTGTTTAAGTTTTGTAAAAAATTATGGATTTTTTATTAGGTATTCATGCAAAAAATTATGTAGTTAGGTCTGAATTGTCTCTGCAAGCTTTATAATAAATAATCAGGTGTGATACGCATGCTCAATGCAGGTGAAGATGACATAATGAATACTTACAAACATATACATTCGTTATTAAAATCACGAAACTATTTGACTCTGAAAACTTTTTTAAAGACATGTTTTCTGTCAAGTTTCCGACATCGAAGCAAAGAAAGAGTTAATTCTATAAGTACTTTCGTATATATCTAATGTATAAAATACGTCTATATACATTGTAAGTATGTCGAATTAATTCTGAACGGGACCACGAAAGGCTTTTATTGGTACTTAAAATGACTACTAATAACAGATGTGGTATGATTGCCAATGAGACAATTATCCACCAAAGTTCAGATGATGTGGATGTAAGAAACTAAAGGTTACCGTACGGCCTTCAACAATGAGAAAACCCCATACCCTATTGTCGTCAATATAAGGCCCATGCATGACAAAAACAAAGCAATTCAATTGAGAAAACTAACGGCTTAATTGATTACAAAACAATTTACGAAAACAAATATGACAGACATGAACCAACGACAACCACTACATTACTGGCTCCTGACTTCACTAGTAACTCGAATTTAGCTTGAACGGACAAAACGCATTAACGGCATTTAAAAAGATTAATGAAAATTGAATAAAGATTGACAAAATTAAAAATTATTTTTAATGCATTTCAATCCATATCGAATCATTTTAATACCAGTCAAATAGATTCCCTTGCGGTCATTCAAGTTAATTTGAGATGTGGTTAAACTGCGTCAAACTAATTAGCCACGCCCCGTTAAACGGAATCAAACTGATGTTAAGTCCTTTTAAACTTTAAAGTGTCCGCCTTTTGTAAGGTAAATCACTCAAGCGGTACAGCATCGGCGTGTATCTATCGTTTTACCGTTCCGAGCGTTATCGATTTTAGTCAGAAAAGTAAAATGTACCTCTTACAAATATTCACAATTAAAAGGAAATAATGACCAATACATGTAAACTAAGTTTGTTATAGTTAATGATGCAGATTTTAAAATGCAGCGAAAAGTATAATTAGTTCTTTTTTTATTTGTAAACACGCAGCAGCTCTTGAGATAAAAAAAAGTGACTGTGATAAAAAAATTTATTTTGCTTGAAATAAAACGAGAAAGCTGGTAGTTATTTAATAGCCAATAAAGGTACCAAACTTAGCATGCATGATGAATGCCAATGGATATTGTACGCAAACATTAATCTATATGAAGGTATCGTCTGATCAAAATGTAATTTCGTCGAGAATATGCAATAATATTTGCCACGGTACGTTAAGCAAATTTAATTGAACCAATTCCGTCCCGAACTTTTAAAATTCACATTAAAACATATCTTTTTTTTTGGTCTAATTCACCTGGAAAATTAAAATTTCGTTTAGCTTAAACAGTTTTAAATGCGCCCCGTACTCGTATACCGGATACCAAATATACAGCAACACTTTTGTCTTAAGTCTGATAGTGTTCTGCTAGTCATTACTAAATTCATACGTGTAAAACTATACAATTTTACTCATCTGCCTTCAACACGAAGTCTTGGCTAACACCGAACAGCAAGCTATAAGGTGCCCCAAAATGACTAGTGTAGAACCATTCATACAGAAAAACTAACGGTCTATATATTCGACTTTTGAAATACATAATCAAACAACAACCACTAAACAGCAGGTTAGGGCAGGTGCAAACAAATGCAGCGGAGTTCAAAAGCCCAAATATACGAATAATTCTCGAGACTTAAGTGACATTGTTTTAATAAGATCAGAACCATGTATGTGTTAATTTTAAAGCAAAAGATATAAGTTTGTAAGAATAATATTGACGCACCAATTCTAATAGCTAAGAAAATTTCCTTTTGCTAAACGATGATAACATTTTAACATTTTGGTATACCTTATACTTCATTATCTATTTCTGAAACGACTTCTCGCATTGAACATGTATGAAATGTTTGCCACTGGACGTTAAACAACCATTAATCAATCATTCAAATTGTGCTTTAAAATGAATTAAGCCGCAAGTGTATCCATCAATGAGTGCTGTTGTTTGTTTGTCCATCTAACATATACTGAATTTGTTTTGTCCAGAATTATATTCCTTAGAAGAGTTCAAGTATGTTAATAAATTCATAGGGTATCATGTGCTAGTTGAAATTTTTCAGTGAAATCATTATTGTGTGTCCAACGTTCTTTCATGCATATCAAATATTGTATGCACTTTTTGCTGTTTGTAGTCTGTTAGTCCTCGGTCTCCAAAATTTAGCACACACTTATGTAATGACCAATCTCGAAAGGGGACATTTCTTTTTATTAAAGAAAACAATAAAACAATTTCTCTATTCTATCATTCAATTAACCGATGTACACCTAAGATTTTCAACTATAGATGTTGAATTAAAAAAACAATAATAAGTCCCAATGTATGTTTATGGCAAACATATCTAATGGGTTATTTTCTCGTGCAAAATAATAATTTTTTCATTTTTCAAGATAATAGTGTAATCAGATATGTTCTTTGACACGTGTCTTACGGTTCACCGATTTTCGGCAATATCAAAGAAAATCAGCAAGTGCCTAAACATTAGTTTTGAGAATGTTGATGCTGTATTAATATATGGAACATGTCTTCATACCAAAATAGATTACTCACATTTAATGTTCTTGTAAATGAAATTGGGAATGAAAATGGGGATAATGGACGTCATACTCAACTCCGAAATATATAAAAGAAACTAAAATTAAAATTATACAAGACTAACAAAGGCCTGAGGCTCCTGACTTGTGACAGGCGCAAAAATGCGGCGAGGTTAAACATGTTCATACTTTTTTTTCGAATTGTCTTTTATTGTGAAATTATTCAGCAACAAATTAATCTATTTATTTTTAATACAATGAAACAAGATTTTTTTATCGAAAGGAAGTATTTTTTCGTCCCTTATATTTAAAGGAAATAAGCAATTTGTCAAAAAAAAAATAAAACTCCGCCCATCATTCTCCCCCTCCTTAAATCCAGAAAAGAATGAATTGACATTTTATTAAGAATAAAGGTGAAATCATAGATAAACTGCTATTGTATTCTTATTAAGATCTACATTTTAACAGAATCGGGGACTAATATTTCTCTAAAAGCCCATGCATACACTAATATTTGTGTGTTTTTGTTTCAAGTTGTTTCAATTATCATTTACATGTATGAGGCTATAAATGGGACTACCATTTATAAGTATATGAATTGGGTTTACAGATTTGAGAAATATGAGGAAACTAAGTTAATAAGAAGCGAGGCAAAAAAACTAGATAACAGAATATAGAGGTGGTGTAACCCGAATAATTCAGTCGTTATATTTCACTGATCTACGATTACTACATAAATTAACAATTTTATAAATGTTGACATTGATAGAAATAGTTTTTGAAAATATTTTATCGAACTTTAATATCGTAATCTGTAAAATTCAACGAGACTTTTGTACCTTTTCGCATGGACTGTCTCGGATATAACGATAACGCAAATCGCGTGTATTAAACATGGTCTAGGCCTGAGGATATCATTTCATTATCACTTCCTAATATCCAATCCACAGACACGAGTCACACGACATCCCCGTATCTTCTAATTTTACTAGTATACGAATTACCAACACATTTGGCATTTACCAGTTGTTGACGCTAGTAAGAAAATGAATAGTTAAGTTCGAATTATTATTATTTCAAATGTCAAAACACTTTGAGTATTATAACAGATCATCTAAAAATCAAACTAAATAATTAGAAGTATCACAGCTCAGATCGGCCAATGTCACTCGTTAGAACTTATAACTAATTGAAATACTGACACATTGCTTATAGTTTGCCTAACGCTAATTTGAATCATAAGATATTACTGATTTAAAACTTGCAGTCTCAAAATTGAATGGCATAAATTAAAAGAAATACATTGTGTATCTAAAGTATTTTCATCATTCCGGATGACCCTAATAATATTTACCTTTCAAATGATTTTTCTACATAAGGTTATATCTCTTCTCTCTGGTCACTAAATTGCCCTAAAGCTAAATGTCACCGTCAGATGTATAGTAGAAGGCAAAAAACGCTTAGTTGTTAATTTCTGTGTTATTTGGTCTCTTGACGAGAGATTATACCACATCTCCTTATTTTTTTAGATTTGTTTGTGTTCAATGTGCAAACAATGCAAAAACATAAAGTATCTTTAAATGAAACGGTGTGTAGATATACCACAAAGGACTTCTTAGTGCACTTAGGACACTAAAACGATGTTTTAAGACCACAAAGAACATGGATATAAGAGGATATGAGTATATAACTCATAAATATAAAGTTTGGTATCAATAGATATTGTAATTTTGAAGTAAAATGACTTTTTAATCAGCGCGTGCCACTCGGCACGTGACCAACGGCTTATTGCAAATTCCCAATCATTAAGTTCAATCAACCATATCCAAATAACAATCGTCTTTTGATCGTTACTAATTGATTAATGATAGTTGTTGAATAAACCTAACGGTTTAGGTGTTATAATTTCAAGCTGATGAAAGAAAATTAAAATTGAATTTTATGTTTACTTTGCCTTTGTTTTATTTTGTTTTGAAGGAAATTGCTTTAATAAATTTTTTTTTTTTAAAGAAGCCAGTTTTGAGATAGAAATTGAGAAAAAAAATGCTTCTGAGATTTCATTTCCACATTTACAACTCTATAGTTTACATACTATCATTATACCTTGAAAGACATTTGAGAGTAAAACATATTCTTCAAAACCCGATTATAGAAGTGATATAGAAAGACTTCAAGAGGAAATATTATTTTCAAAAAGAGAATTAATAATCATATTAAATTGTCTTCTATGAAAGTTACCTTTATTACGGATGTCATTGTTTTTATTGTAATTCTCCGCCATATGTGTATTTTATATAATTATAAAATTCAATTATGTCTTTAATATAACGCTGATGCATTTAAAAAATAATGTAAACCATACATTCTTGCTTCTAAATAAAACTCTTATAATCTTATCCTTAGTAAATCTAGTATGTGTACCCATTAAAAGTATTTCGGTTGAACAAAATTACCGTTCTATAACTAAAATTTGGCCCAGTGATTTCAGAGGAGAAGATTTTTGTAAAAGCTAACGACGACGGACGCAAGGTGAGCTAAAAATAAGAGTAGGAAATACGCTATTACATAGAAGTAAAAATATAACAGACAGAAATACAAAAAACACCATATAACTGCATTTATCATGTCTATAAAATATTTCAGGTCTGTAAAACATCACTATCAATCAAGCATATAAAAACAATTTCTTCTACTTAGAATATTACAGCAGGTCTTGTTAACCACACCAAAACAGTACTTTTAAAAGATGTATAATCTTATCATCATCAGATAAAATACTAAAATCACCATTACTTCTTTTAACTTCATGAAATAAACGTTCACGTAAATCTGCATATAAAGGACAGTCTAATATAATATGTTTCTCATCTTCAATTTTACATGTTTAATCAGTATACAAAGTGGATTCTAAACGGTCAAGGTTGAGCGAACATGAATTTCTATCGATTACACAGGTGACACTCATCTGATTAAGGCGCGTGTCGATAAAACATAAAATAACTTTCTAATTACAAAAGACCCCCTCACAAAAGATATTTTGTATTTTTGTCCATCTGATGAGTTAAGCCTTTTTCAACTGATTTTTATAGTTCGTTCTTATGTTGTACTGTTATATCACTGTCCCAGGTTAGGGGGAGGGTTGGGATCCCGCTAACATGTTTAACCCCGCCACATTATGTATGTATGTGCCTGTCCCAAGTCAGGAGCCTGTAGTTCAGTGGTTGTCGTTTGTTTATGTGTTACATATTTGTTTTTCGTTCATTTTTTGTACATAAATGAGGCCGTTAGTTTTCTCGTTTGAATTGTTTTACATTGTCATTTCGGGGCCTTTTATAGCTGACTATGCGGTATGGGCTTTGCTCATTGTTGAAGGCCGTACGGTGACCTATAGTTGTTAATTTCTGTGTCATTTTGGTCTCTTGTGGACAGTTGTCTCATTGGCAATCATACCTAATCCTCTTTTTTATATGATCATAAAATTTGAAATAATGTATTTTTACAAAGTCTATTTCTATATGCCATGTCCTTTGTGACAGCTGTATCATTCCACCAGGTCCTTAGTGCACATTTTTCTTATTCTTAGTGCACTAAGGAGGTCCTTTACGGTATTTCTACAAATGTGCTGCCTTGGAGCCTTTATATCAGGAGACTGAATTAACGAGAGCTTCTAAACACCACCTAGGCCGCCTTTGTGCACTAAGCTCCTTTAACTGGGCCAAGCCCATGATGGGATAGTGTTATGAATAAAAATAAACGTACCGTCAAATGTAGTTTTTCCACAAGATATTATATTATCTGATGTTTTTTGTCAAACAAATCAAGCAACAAAGAAGCATGGATATTGAGCACTTGTATAACACTTGTACATAAGTTTAATAATGACAACTATATCCATTTTGTTATAAAAAAACATATGCATATTTTTTTAATTTGAGGTTTCATATGACTTTAATACCGGCGTCACACATCAGCGTTTAGCTCCGACGTACGCCGGGCGTGTTAAAAATCATGTACGCTGCCAACACGCTAGTAATTTTGGATGCATTCAACTTGTCAATCATATCTGTATTGTGAGTACAACGAGCTTTAAGCGTGCATTGGGCGTACGAGAAGCGTACATAAGCGTGTATCGGGCGTTCAAGTAACGGATGGTGGCGTATGTATGGCGTTTGTCTAACCATAGATATAATAGCCATAGATAAAGTACTGAACCCACATCAAAAGCAGATGATATTTGCCGAAATTTTATCACCCTCTTATTATATACATGTCACGCTTGGTGTTAATTAGCCTTCATTGGCAATTGCCGTCTATCGATATCTGATAAATTGTGAATCGGGAGAGTAATATGTCATTCTTCGGACAAGTTCGGTAGTTATCGTTATCTTCCGGTACATCATTTTTTTGGAATGTTTATATACGTGCTTAAAATACAAGTCAAGGTGATCGATGTATAATTACATGATGGTAATAATTAATTAAGTCCTGAATATTCATCAAATATTTTCCACTGAACGTTGTGAAATCAACGATCATATAATAAATCACAGTAATAGAAAATACACAACTAGTTTCATACCAAACCAAAGAAGTTATAAAAATAAAGTACACAAAATTTATTTTTCAAAAACTTCGTGTTACCGTTACGACAGAAAGTTTCAACACTTTTTTTGTGTTCTAAAATATAATAATTTCGTTTTTTCTGGTCTAAAATGTGATTATACTGTTTTGAATCTCGATAAAAAAGAATTGTCTTTAACTCGCCATAGAAAAATTCGACCAGGTTCGACCTCTTAACCACGTATACCATCAGTCGTTGATATGTCTCCTCTTGTCAATCATACAGGTCTTATTTCCCGAGTGCAACCGATGCAAGTGCTATGGCAATTTAATTTTACGTGCCTGTTAAGTCCATTTTTTTAACCTTTTTATTTGTTGACCGATTTTCTCCAAATAAATTACAATCCGAACAATTTTTACAACCAGACTCTTTTCATTGCTACCGCCTCACGGCATATTTTTACTTGAGACAGGTAACGCATATTAATTATCAGCTGATAAGACGCGTGCCCGATAATTTAAATATAATTATGATAAGAAATTAGTCTATTGGGAGGATGTCGGCAGATATCATCTACATCACAGGCCACTTCGCGCCGTGCCGTGCGTTTGATATTTCAAAGGAAACTACATGGGGCTCAGTGTGATATATTCTGAGTACTTTATCTATGGCTATTATATCTATGGTCTAACGTATAGATGGAATGCACGCTGGCATAAGATCAATACCTCTTTATCTCTTCTAATTACGAAAACACAAGAATTATTATTTTTAGGTTGAAGTTATTAGTTATTTCTTAAAGATTTATTGATCAATTAACAAGATGATTAGACATTACACAAGTAGAGCGCGTGCCACATTAAAATAATAACATATTTTTTAATTTTAAATAAGGAATCGTTTTGAAACTAATTTTTATTAAGTTTTTGAAAAAGTCATATTAATGGAAATTAGTTAAAAGTCAAAGTTCAAAGTCATAAATAAGTGTTCCGTGTAGAAATGTTTTTGAAAGTCTAGTTTGTTCATAATTTCTCTATGTAAAACGGTTTTGTAAACTTCTTTAAATAAATTCGGACCTTCCTGATCTGTTCACCAGCATGGCTGAAGAAATTGTTCCAAGATGTATTGTGAGGTGACACGTCCAGGTATTCAAGCGATTTCCTGTCGGACTTTAAAACTCTTATTACACAATTACAAGTTGGTGCATCACTTGACCTCTGAGGGTATTGATCAGTGTACACGGCCGATAACTCGTAACTTTCCATTTTGAAAATATCAGGTGTAATATACATCTTTGTCTTGCGTGTCCGATAGTGATATACTATAGTCATTACTTATACGCTTGTTTATAAATAACGTTTCTGGTGTTAAGAATGATATTTATGAAAATCTTAATAATTCCCAAAAAGATTTGATAAAATAAAATCTATTTACATATTTTCAAGGGTATATACTCGTTGTCAATAGATATGGACATTTGAAACATACACATTATAATTGATTTCACAAAATGTACGCACTTGTCGATCATTGGTTTATACGCCTTGAAAGAATGTTATGGAACTATAATAATAATAGATAGTCACAATTTAGAATATATACCTGTATATACATGTTGAATATACGAGAGAAACATTTAGAACCAATCTGATTTAAAACAGGTCAAAGTATTACTCGCTTTAATTTGGTTCGTCAAAGTTATGGACAAAGTAAAATTACAGATTTATCTTTCGGTTAGATTATTTCGAACAGTTTAAGAAATTCGTCATCATCACAATTGTTGAGTATAATCAGAGACATATGTCTAATGTATAATAATGTGAACATGGTTCTAATAGTACCTTATGTCAATTTTCCTGTTCCGACATGCATAATATATATGCCACTGGACGTACATTAATGATCCCCAAAAAGAATTTCTGAATAATATGATTTATGATAGTTTGTATGAGTGTAACCATTGTAACCAATGTAACCATTATGTCAATGAGGGTTACAAAACAAGGTAACTCAATTATGGTGCACATTTTGTGCCTTATATGCCTTTTTCTGCTCTTTGGTCGGATTGTTGTCGGACACATTTTCTATTTCCATTCTCCATTTTATTCAATTGGTTGCATGCATTTTGTTTTATCTCTCTCTGATGTTTTCGCAGAATTAATCTAAATATTTTAAAGAAGACATTTAACTCTTTCTTCTAAAACCTAATTGCATGAAATTGAATTAGTATGTTATTATCAGTCTTATCACTTTTTCGGATGAACTTTATAATATTGACCCAGGAAATGATTTTGACAGAATTTTATATATTGTACAATTCGTTCTTTTATCGACACATTAATTGATTAAATGCTGTGCCATAAAATGTTATTTTCGCGACATCAAACTGTGAAATATCGGAAAAAGATGCAGCTGAGATTTAACCATTAGCTTAAAACGAGAACATGGACCCCTCTTTTAAAATGGCGTTTGGCATGATACTGTATGATGACAGAGACATATAATACAATTCGGCGTTTTACGTTTCCGCATTAAAATTCTTACGTTTCCGCGTTAAAATTCTTACGTTTCCGCATTGTTTTTACATTGATTTTATTAAAGGTATTTACGTTTCCGCATTTAAATTTTAATGTATGCCCCCTCCCCTTACTCACCAACTGGGTGGAAGTAGGACTTCGAGCAGGATAAGTCTTTATGACTAAAATGAAACTACAAATGTATCAACTTAAAATGATGAAAATCACACATGGTCATATATCAATTAAAAGTCAATGTTCAGCACTAAAAGTTTATATATATTTTAAGCGTCAGTATACTATTATACAGTACACGTAGCACAGTTTAAAGCGGTAAACTTGTAGCCAACTGACTTTATAAAGTCTAACCTCGTATTCTATTCTCTACCATAATTGACAAACTGTTCGGATACGAATTCAGCATGTTCGCGATCACTTTTACGAACTGTGCTATTGCTGATAAAGACCGAATTTTGATGTAAGTTGTTGTTTGGATCTTCTGCAAAACGTCCATAAAATAAATATAATTGTGTGACATGCATAGAACGGGGAGAAACGATTCCGGCCCAGTTGTGGTTCTTTGGTTTCTGTGTCGGGAGGAGATGACCATATTTGATAATAAAGTCTTATACCGATATATCATTATTACCATTTTTTACAGGTGAAATACAGGTAAAAATGCGGAAAAGTGGTATCTATTTATTTCGGAAAAGTAATGCACGAAAATGTGGAAACGTGAACTGATTTTTGCTAAAATGCGGAAACGTAATACCTCCATACAAATTACAATTACTATATGTCTCTGATGAAGATTATTCGTTCCAACTTTTATGAAGAAATAACCGACTTTTTCAACTAGATAAATAAACGACAAAATGCAGTTTTTTTCTTCTAAAATCAATTTCTTTTAACAAATTGGATTTTGATAAGGATTGTTACACAAATGTAGAGCCCAATTTTGTAACGAAGATATTCCTTATCTCTTTATCGAAATCCGCATATTTTATCTTTTGAAACAAAATTTAAGGAGACAGAAATCTGCAATCAACCGAAATTTTTAGTAAATGTCGAAAACTTCAAACCCATTTATCTTTAAAATTCAACACATGAAGATATAGATATAATTTTTATTACATATTCAAGTTGATTTTGTAAAAATTAACTTGTATGTAAACTTTCGTAAAAAAACACTGTGTTGTTGGTCGTTTGCCCATAATTGCCCTGAAGCTAAATGTCATCGTCAGATTATGAGGGTCTGAATGGGGATTAATTATTTCTGTATTCTATCATTTTAGGCAATTTTTTTCTATCCGTTATACCTTTTACTGATCATTCTTTATTCCATATATTCTAGTACCTCATCATTTTCTTTTCTATATATTTGTCTGGTTATTTTCTGTTTTCTTTATTCTTTTGTCAATAATTTTCATCCACAACGTCATGTATAATGGAAGACGATAAATATTTTAGTATACATACCACCCGTTGTCAATTCTCCCTGATATACAAACCACATGTAGCTATTTCTCACTTGGACACAGGACTTATATATATATATACAACTCGTCTAAACATCAACCCAACAATGTTAGATCTGTAAATTTCCTTTCGCAAATTTTTGTTCTTCCTCGCCGGATTCGAACCCATGCTACTGAGATATCGTGATATATATATTACGTAATAGTAGCGAATGGAATTTTATCGCACTGGCTTGTTAAGTGTATTTTGATCTGACAACAAGAATACATTTGTTTATCATAATTTTTACTTTATCTAAAATTAAGAATGGAAATGGGAATATGTAAAAGAGACAACAACATGAAAATAGAAGGCCACCAATTATATTTGATCATGTTTTAGTTTCGAAAAGGCAAAACCATCGTATTTTCAAAAATCTCTACAAGGATGATAAAGTTTTAACGACCTTGGCTGGCTATACAGACTGAGCCCTCGCACGGTTGGTATCTAAAAGTTGCCGAATTTAAGAAACTTTATCAAGAGATAGACTTTACCTAGCTTTAGGCCCCGGGTTTTAAAAATATCTATTTAGGAACCAAATATAGGGATAAAATTACGGCTATTCGTCAATCAGACAGCAATCCAACATAAACACAAGTAGGTTATCTGACATATAGAATAAAGGTTAACTTTAAGTATAACCCGCGCTGATATCGACTTTCTAAGTTCTGAGTAAAACTCAACATACATGTTGGACTCTGAAACGTAAAATATACGAATGTTTTTTTTAAGGTACGATACATGGAGAGTGCCATTCCTAAATACATACGAGTCCACAAACTTTTATAATATAAGGGTAAATGAGGATCTCTTTAGAGGAACAAAGTAAAGATGCATGCTGAAGCAAGAATAATTTCCACACGAAGAACATCAAACAGGACGATCTCTCAATTAGTATGCAACTGTAACTAATACATCCATAGACATTAACACTAGTTAATGCTTTATATACTGACATTAAAACAAATACACTGCTCATATAAAATTTGGCTTTACTTTCCCGGGAAAAAGAATACGTTTCCGCTATAAGTCTACGTTTCCGGAAATAAATACCTTACTTTTCCGAGAAAATAGTAACGATTCCGGTATGTTCAGGCAAAAGTAGTAATATCTTTTAAAGTCAAATCCCAAGGAAATGATGCACACAAGAGCTAACTGTTCACATTCTGGTATGTTGTGTGGTTGAGTTACTGTCTCTTTTACGTCTTTATCACATCTTCTCTTCGTATATGTACGCGACTTTGATATCGTCATGCATGGACACAATACTTCACTATTCGTTTCATTTTCGTATTTTGACATGATTAATATACAAATAAGAAGATGTGGTATAATTGACAAATTGAGTATTTATACTACATAACATAGGTGGTGTCATGATCACAAAACTTTCCAATAATTTTGACATTGATCATCAGTTATATTTTAATATTTTGTAAATTTGAGTTATTGACAAACAATCGCAGGTCTTTATTTGTAGCACGTTCCTTCGTTCACGTTTCCGCAAAAAGAAAAAGTGTTTCCTTCTCGCACTTTAACAGCCCTTTCCCGCAATTATTTTCAAGATAATTTCATATAACACACTATGAAATCCCGACCAATGAAATTTATTTGAATATTAAACGTGGCCTACGAGAGCACCTAGATTAAACTTGGGAAGTTAGAATAGCCAATTATTTTTTTTATCTAGTAATTATCGCTAAAATATGCCTTACACAATTATATGACAGAAACATTTAATCCGACGTGCTTTACAATGTTTAAGTTACCTTTTGGTCTTATAAACGTTTTTGAATGCCGCAAATATAAAAATAAGGTTTTTTTTTAAATATTTCTTTTGGGCCAGGGCCGACTGTGCAAGGGCTTAATAGCCAGTCCAGTTCGTCAAATGTTCATTTATTGCAAGAATTATTTTACATGCGAACATAACGATAAGTAATTATTTTATTTTATGTTGAAAGTGCACATAATTTTTTCATAGTACTTTCAAAAGTAAATAAAATATTAAATTTCACTCTTTACAAAGAACCTACAAAATAACAAATTCACTTTTTGCTGGTGCCGGTAAAATAGCCATTTCTATAGAATAGCAAATAGCAAAACAGACCGGTGCCGGCAAAATAGCCACTGCCTTTCTTATTATCATCATAGACCGATAATTACTTTTCTTTGCAACTGGTGGGTCAAACACATGTCCACACTTCATTAAGAAAATTGTCATTCATATTTTTTGCCGCAATGATACACTCCACTTTCATTTTTAAACCAAGAACATTCCTTATTCATGTTATTAGCTTCCTTTAAAAACGCATGTCAAAAATTAAGTTAAAGTTTGCCAATATCACCGACTAATATAGCGTCCCTATGTACTGGGCCGAGTTTAAAATTACAATCCCAACTTTTCCTGAACCTGGTAAGTAGTATAGATTTTGTTTATATATAAAGTCTTTAGCTGGAAGTGTTTTGAACTGCCCGGTAGACTTCGGGTGTAATACGCTAAATCCCGACTTGGTCAGACCAAATATATTGCGCTTCTCCGCAAAGCATGCGGTATTGAGGATAATAGCATATAGACTGATATACAATGTAGGTCGGAATTCTAGGTCCAGTTTACTATTGACCAATTTTCATCTTACATGATCAAAGGTGGAAAACAACAAATAATTGAAGTGTCGTTTTTTTTGTTTTTTTTTTCTGCGTAAAACAAAAATCAATTTAGTGAAATGTTTTGCTCGAGTTCCGGTAGTCTATTATAACACATTCTTGTTCAATTATTTAAATTTTTACGCTGATGTTTCCTTTTTTAAAATGCGAACTCGGTTGGCATATTGATAGATAAAACAGAAAATAGAAAATTAACAAAATAGCAAAATAAGTAAAAGGAAAATATCATAAATAGAAAACATTGACCCGAGGTCTTATGTTAAAGGACTAGAGTTCCGGAATTCATAGAATTATGATACGAGAAAATTTGTTAGATATTTTTGTGCCCATGAGTTGATAAAGTATATAAATCTCTAAATAAAAACGTTAGGTGTGACTGTCATGTATTTAGTCTTTGCTTGAAAATTGTCATAGTTCAAACCTATTATCAAAATTTTGCAGTGAGAAAATATTTCACATACTCCGGAATAAAATCCTACCAATACTTGGAAATGAAGATATTTCAAGTAAAAAGAGATTTATGGCAGTAACAAAATTTTTATAATACGCCAAACGGATAGCGTGTAGATGAACCCCGATGCCTTTATACTATAGCTTACTATATGGGTTTTACTTGTTTTTTAAAGCCGTACGGTGGCATGCAGTTGTTTACATCGCTATCCTTTGTTTACGGTTAAACATTGACAAAATATTTTCATATATACATCTAAAAGACATCTTTTAATTCAACCGGTATTTAAATGAAAATAGGATGCGAACGGACCCAAGTATCGAACGTGTAGGGTGAGAATGTATTTTCAGAGCGAACGCACCAGATACCTCGTACATACATGTCAATATTTATAATTTCTTTTTAATGTTATGCTCATATCATGTATATTTATGTCCTTTTATGTGAAAAGAGGAACAAACCACTCTGTATTTCTGACCGTATTTCCTTTTTGAAGAAAGTTTTGCATCGTTTGTTGACATCGGGAAAGGGTGCTCTCAGACACGTCCGCGTTCCAATGTCTTCAACACTACTTTTGAGAAGACCCTCAAAGCGATCGTTGTCAAGGCGCTCGTCGTTAGAAACATGCGTTAAAACTGCGCACTGTTAAAGGGCCGAGCCACCTTAATTGACAAATAACACTCCATATCTCTTATTATTCACACGGCAGATTATATGATGAGTATATCATGCAAACAACTTTGAATTAAATTCATGCCTTAAAATTCAAAGACCTACAATCGGAGGAACAACTTTTTGGATTTTACATTCCAATAACGCTGGCCCATGCTTTTAGTTATAATCAATAACAGTGCATTCCGATGTGTTTTAAATTATAGTTGTTTTCCTAATTGTAACCGCATTCTGTGGTCTGAAAATTTGATATAAAATTTTTATAATCAAAAATGAATATCAAAAGTGTGTACTATCTGGGAATTAGGAGGAATTCTGTTTTATTTTGCTAATCTATAAATTGCGTTTTTCATATTTAGAAAAATGGTTAAATATAATACATGTAATGATTATCTTCAATTTTACGATTTATTTGCAATGCAATCATTTAGTTAACTAAACCTAAAGGCATGTTATTAATAACCGTTTTATACAGACTCAATACAAGTTATAGTACGGGTCAGGTCAAAATTATTTGTATTAAAAAAATTTGAATTTCGTTAAATAACTTTATAAGTTAGTTAGAAGTTTCATTTGGGCATATATCTTTATATTTTCTGTTTTAAACTTAAAATAGTGTTTTCTACTAATTGTGATCGGCATAATATACCCGGGTAGGAGGAAGTATTTTCCGGCACACTGTAACCCTATCAATGTGAGCATTTTAGTCTAGAACAAAGCAGAATACATGTAGATGTAAACGATAAAAAGTAGATGTCGGTCATGCGGCAATATTATGCAACCCAGCAACACTAAAAAAAAAGACTTCTAGAGGTCAACATACGGAATATACAGTCTTCACCAATAGACTGGTGTCAAAATAATATAACAAACACTATAAACATGTTATTGTGCTGTATATGTATACAGTATTTCATGTGGAACTTCAACATCCGAAACGCAATCAGTCTCAAAACATTCAAGTACTACTGTGCGTTGCAACAAGAGTTTTGTTCCGTCTTTTGACAGCACTACACTTAACCACTGACTTAAGGTTGTCAAACATGGTCTATTTATTGGAGTAAATTTTATAGAGATTTGAACTAGCTTAACTGCGAGTACTCTTATTGCGCTACTGTGAGTCGGTTGTAATTTGGCTGGTTGTTTTGTAGGTTAAGTATCGTTCAGATGAGTCTAGTCACTTTTCAACTGATTTTTACAGGTTGTCCTATTGTTGTACTCTTTCACCACTGTCCATGGTTTGAGGAGGGATTAGCATTCAAAATATTTCAAACCTGTCATGTTCTTTTGCGTCTGTTCCAAGCTAGGAGTCTGTATTCCTGTTGTTTTCGCGGTTTGTTGTCTGCTATACTTGTTTTAAGGGAAGATAAGGACGTTGGTTTTCTATTTTGAATATATTCTGTTTTTTCATCCTGAGACATTTATAAAGTGTTATATTCACTTTCATTGTTTCTATACCATGCACTAGTAAATAAATTTTCCTTTTAAACGGTAAGGTCAAATATCATCTTCACAATGAATTACTAAGTCATGTTCAGTCTTTGTCAAGATCAATTTTAGAGTTATTCACTGCGGTAAATTTAGTATTGTTCCGGCAACTAGCTTGCATTTAAGAGCTTGTCTCACAGAAAACCATGCAAAAGTGTCCAGGAGTGAATTTTGCGGAATCTCTTTAAATTTGGTACACACAACACTTAGGCCATGCCAATATCACTTGCAAAATTTTTGCTTAAATTTTATCGGTTAGCCGAGTTTTGTAGCGCCATCTATTTTCACCCTTTTTACGGGAAAATTGCCAAATTCAAGGTTTTTATGGATTTTAATCCAACAAATAATTAGTTCTAGCTATGATAAATATCTCTTTGCCCAATGCATGTGATAAAGCATTATTAAGGAAATAAAAAATGTAAGTAATAAATATATATTTGATTTTTATAGTAGGGCCTCTATATTTATTAAACAGGTGTTTGAGGAATTGGCTATTTTACCAAATTTAGGACCTGAAGAAATGCTAAAATATAGAAAAAGGTGAAGCTGTAATTAAAGATGAATATATCAAAATGAACTACTATGATAGCTCAAAGAAATATAAAAATCCACCCACGGCAAATATTTAGAAATATATTTATTATATATCACTGTACGGCTATTTTTATAGTATTTTATAAAAACTTTCATGTAACAAAATCTTTTCTTAACACAAAGCCACAAATTAGGGTGCAATTCTTGTCAAAAGGAGTGATTTTATACTTCAACTGCTGTTTCTTATTAATTCAAAGTAAAATCATAGTGAAAACGATGATCAAAGTACTAAAAGCTCTCACGGAAAGCTCTATTTAACAAATGAAAAAAACGGTTTGATTCAAAATCCAAATTCTCCAATTTGAAACTGCTAATTGCATGTTTTGTCTTTAACCTGTTTCCATGAGCATATCTGGCGCCTGCTTTTTATACGTACTTTAATAATCATTATGAAATATAAGCACAGAAATGTGCTGGATCCGCATATTTATGTAAATGTAATGTTGTTGGAAATCTTGCATGCTACTCATGAACATTCATTTGTGTGTAATTATGCCCGTTATTCAGTATTTTGGTCCAATAGTACCTGATATGGAGGCTGTAAAATTAGAAAAACACAAATCCTAACATTAGTCAAAATGAAAAAAGCTTGGTTACATGTAGGTCAGGTTTGAAAAGGTGATGACAGAATAATTTGTTAAAATTTTTAAACAAAAAAACCATCAGAATCTTTTTTTTCAGTGTAAATTACACAAAATTTTAGTTTTTTTTTTTTGTTGTTTTTATACAGAAAGACACTGAATCCTTTACATTTCTTTTTAATAGCCCATAATGACATTCAAATCATTATCATGATTATAGAATTTATAGTTCATAAAATCATTGATACCAGGTGACTCGGCAAAAACTTATCAACTTTCAGTTTACAGCAAAAGTAGCCATATCATTGTCCTTGTACTATTCTATAAATTGTCACTTCCATTCTAGCTTATAATTCTCATTGCATATTCACAAAACAAGATCAACACATCTAATATTTACCATGAATAGCATAATTCTTATTTTCGGTAGGTTCTCACTCGTCACTTATTCGCTTTTATTTTCAGAAACTAACTGTTTGGTTTTGCTTACAGAAAGTATGCATTGATTCTTTTAGTTTGTCAAGTTGTTAATCGGTTTCCTTTTAACAAAGTATCCAACTTAGGCAACTATTATACTTTACATAATTTGGAGCTTCAATCTGACTAATTATCATGATTACATAAAATATGGAATTTTTCCAGTTCTACAACAGCTTCACAGATACATGTGTAAGTAGTTTAGGACTTGCAGTGTGAATCTTTATACTTTTCTCTTACTGCGATGTAGCATTTCCAACTCCATTTTCTGAATATCTGCTGACATTTTATTCAGTATCTTACGTAACTGCTAAGTTCAATATATCGAACATATCCACACATGAATATTTGCACTTTGAAGCCTGCAGTCTTGTCCTATCCTATTAAACATGTACTTTAATTTCTATCCATTTGAAACATTGTGTACATGTTTTTCAAGTATAAAATTTCTCCACAACTTCTATCATGATTTATGCAGATCAAGACATGAACAGAAAAAATTAATATGTGCGTCATGCTAAACAGTAAGTAGCTTTGACTGCTGAATTTTCATTCATAGGCGGCTTGTTTTCTTGTACATTTTACATATGGGTTATACTGCTCTAGCAAGAATAGCTTCGGAAGTATGTGCTCACTGAATAGCCTGGACGATCTGAAACAGGAAACAATTACATTGTTAGATATACAAATATAACCCTTTAAACAGAAACCAAATTATGACAGAAAGAAACAACATCTTATATATATAATTAAAAACAATTTTAATACAATCGACAATAATGTTGGGTTGCTGTCCCATTGACATATAATCCACATCTCCTTTTACTCATGTGAATGATGTGTGCAAAAATGATGTAACTATACAGGTACATGTACATGTATTACATACTAACATGATAACTTTAAATTAGATTTCCAAATTTCAACCTTGAAAATACATGTATGCCGGCCCTGAGAACAATTTCAATTTCGCCTGCATGGTTAGCATTGTAATGTAAACAGAATTGGTTAATTTGAATTTTAATTACTTTTACTCATTTTTAAAATAACGAATTTCAATCATATAGTATCATGCATGGCAATACATAGTCCCTCTCGGTTAAAATTTCATTATACTGGAACAAAATCCTATACTTAATCTATAACTTGGCATGGTGTATTGTAATAAATATCAAGTCAATATCTACAAACATGATTAAACAAAGGTGTGAAAACTGATTATTTGACATGTTTGAGTGAATCAGACCGGAACAAAATTTGTACTTGATCTGTAACCTGTCATTATAAAACTGGATACATGTACATGTACCAATTATCAAAAAGGGGAAAACTGATTATCTGGGTAATTTTTCTAAGTACAAGGACCGTTACTCGGCACAATATCATCAGATCATAACAAAATTCTAACTTGATCTCTACCTTGTCATGATAACACTATATACCCATTATAAAATCAATATCTTCAAGAAAAATAAAAATGTGCGGAAACCTGAACATTTGAGTGATTTTATTAAGTCTATTGACCATAACTCTGGACAAAATCATCGGATCCAAACAAAATTTTAACTTGATCTGTAACTTGTCATGATGAAAATAGATACCAAATATCAAATCAATATTTTCAAGCATAAAGAAAAAAGTGTAGAAAACTGATTTCCCGAACTGAAGGAATGACAGACAGACAGACAGACAGACGGAGAGAGTGCAATTAAAAAAATTCAATATAACATGATAGAGAGAGTAATTAGTACAAATGCACTAAACATCAAGGTATCATGCATACCTAAAGTAAATCTCAGTTAAGAAGAAAAATTATTAATTTTTAAAAAATGATGGATAATTTTTTAAACAAAAAGTGTAAATTTTGACAATTGAAAATGAGGGATTATTAGCAGATCGTTAATAATAAGGAGATGTGGTATGATTGCAAATGAGACAACTATCCACCAAAGTTCAAATGAAGTGCATGTAAGCAATAAAATGCTTCGCTGAGCGTAGCCTGATACGACCGCAGAGGTCGAACCCTGAACAGTTGGGGCAAGTTTGGACACAATATTCAAGCTTGATACTGTCTGAATTTGGATTGTGATTAAATTTTTAACATAATATAGGTTTCTGACATAAAATAAATGTGGTCAAAGATCTTATAAATTTGAAATGGGACATTTAATTTACCTAGAATGGTCTGATATCAAAATCTAAAACATGGTTAGATTCAGCATATAAAAACACCAATAATTTAATTTTAGTTGAAATCAAACAAAGTTTAATTTTGGACCCTTCAAACCTTAATATGAACTTATTTGAAAACAGGGCCCAAAATAAAATCTAAATGCACAATAAGATTCAGCAAATCATACAGCCGCAATAATTAACTTTTGATTAAATCAAACAAAGTTTAATTTTATTAGAATCAAAATAAGTTTAATTTTTATTAGAATCAAAATAAGTTTAATTTTGGACCCTATTAAAATAGAAAATGACATAAGAATCATGGCTAAAAATAAACAAAAAGCTTCATCAGCAACATTTTATATTGGCAAATTTCAAATGAAGTTTATTAAACTAAAGTTATTGGCAAATTTCAATGGAATTTATTAATAATAAAGTTTTGGCAATTTCAATATACATAATTTAAAAGTAGTTTAGGTGAGATATTCAAATGAGTTTCAATTACCAACCTTACACTGCCTTTTAAATTATGTTTTGTACTTAAGTAATTGTCCATTAACCTGAAACCCTTTTCTCCCTTTTTGCACCTTATTCCTTAACGGTTTGAGCCATAAGTCCCAAAGACAATTCTTACCATCCCTTAGTGGTATTCCAATATCCAAAATCTAAATACATGGTTAGATTAAGCATATCAAAGAACCCCAAAAATTCAATTTTGATGAAATCAAATAAAGTTCAATTTTGGACCCTTTAAACCTCAATGTGGACCAATTTGATAACCGGGCCCAAATATCAAAATCTAAATACATCGTTAGATTCAGCATATCGAAGAACCCCATATATTCAATTTTGCTGAAATCAAACAAAGTTTAACTTTGAACCCCGATTTGGACCAACTTGAAAACTGGGCCCATAATAAAAAAAACTAAGTACATGTTTAGATTCAGCATATCAAAGAACCCCAAGTTTCAATTTTGTTAATATCAAACTAAGTTTAATTTTGGACCCTTTGGACCTTAATGTAGACCAATTTGAAAACGGGACCAAAAATTAAGAATCTAAATACACGGTTAGATTCGGCATATCAAAGAACCCCAATAGTTCATTTTTTGATGAAATCAAACAAAGTTTAATTTTGGACCCTTTTGGCCCCTAATTCCTAAACTGTTGGGACCAAAACTCCCAAAATCAATCCCAACCTTCCTTTTGTGGTCATAAACCTTGTGTTAAAATTTCATAGATTTCTATTTACTTATACTAGAGTTATTGTGCGAAAACCAAGAAAAATGCTTATTGGGCCCTTTTTTGGCCCCTAATTCTTAAACTGTTGGGACCAAAACTCCCAAAATCAATCCCAACCTTTCTTTTGTGGTCATAAACCTTGTGTTTAAATTTCATAGATTTCTATTTACTTATACTAAAGTTATAGTGCGAAAACCAAATGTCTTCGGACGACGACGACGACGACGACGACGCCAACGTCATACCAATATACGACCGCAAAAATTTTGCGGTCGTATAATTATAGGCAACCATTTGGCCTTCAACAATGAGAAAACCCATAATACAGAATACCTAGCTATAAGTCCTCGACATGAAGAATTAATGTCAACTGAGAAAACTAGCAGCATATTTTCATATCAAAACAATTTACGAAAACCAATATATATATGACAGACAAGAACCAATGACAACCACTGTTTCTGTTAAATTTATTCTTAGTTCATACGAAAGATAAGGAACAATTTAGAGCTTGACATAGATGATACATGTATTACACCTGTTATTGTAATCTGCATGTTGATAATACATACGAAGGATATATATATCACCAATGTTTTTGATTTGGGAAACTTTTGTCATTAGATTGCTGACTTGTATACCCCTTTTATCTATTTTATGTATTTGATTGTAAATTACTTCAGTCCTCTTTTACAAAAAATCTTGCAACATTATTGATCCAAAATTATACTGAAATGTAATGCCTAATATTGGGTTTTGGTACATATGTCATGTATGTTTGCAGTGTAAGAGACAAATGATCAGCTTCGCCATGAGCGCCTGTTGCTGTTTCAAAATGAAAGTTCAATAACTTCTCAATTCCATATCAGACGGACGGATGGACTTATAGACAAAGTTATACCATAATAAGTCCCATAAACCGTGATAAACGGGCATATAAAAAAGTATTGCCTATTAGAAATATATGTACAATGTAAATTTACATGCATTATTATATATCTCGCCAAAATTACATTCATGACATTAATATTTAGGTACATACATGATGGTATATGCATTTGTCACTAAATGTCTAGTGACTGCAGGATTTCCTATACCAACAAAGTATAGACTGTCCCTGGTGACTGTTATCCAGGAATCCCCGAGAGATTTTCTTAATTGGGTTCGTCAGAGACTCTGGGTTTGGAATCCCAAACTGTAAAAGGATTACAGCTGCAGTTAGATTTCATTAAAACTATAGATATTGTATCACAGGCCCTGCCCTGTAGCCAGGAATTTCAAGGGAGGTTACATAGACTCGCGATACAATCATCCAGGGGAGGGGTAGGGTAACTTTGTACGAACCCTCGAACCCTCTGGCTATGATGGGTATGTATTGGCAGACCCTTCTTTAGTTCTTAATATTAGTTATGCAGACAATGATTCATTTGTTATATTTTATATATTATTATTTACCTGCTGTACATGCTGTATGCGTCTGTTCAGTTTCCTGCACGGACGTCTAAGATCTGCTTTAAACTTGACGTTCGTTGCGGTCATAAAAGCAACAGCAAACTAAATTCCTTCTCCACTTCACCTCAACATAATCTCTCGGTATCAGCTCTACGTTTCTGTAATATCTCATTATCTGACACTCAGTGACAGGATATTTTCGTGCAGAAACACTGAGCTGACAAAATGTGAGAAAACTCCAGACTTGTCTCTTCATATTGCAACATTGACATCAATACAAAGTGTGATGTATCTTTATGCCACTCAAAGAGCTTAGGTAAGGTCCTACTAACACAAAAGGCGTAGTTGCTAGTTTCAGGAAGTCTGCATCTGAGCAGTTACCTTCTTTATAGTAGTGTGGAGAAAATTTAAAGGGAGATAACTCTTGATAACAATTATTCAGTGAAAGTTACAATATCTTATTCATTCATATGTTATACATTTGCAAAGTATTTTATCTGAATAAAATCTTTAAAATGTTCAAAATTGAACATTTAAAATGTTAATTACATCATATTTTGTTTGATATATACCCAAAATTGGTTTAGTAAAAAATGTGGGAAAAGGCTTGAGGTGGAGTTTTAAAGTAAAAAAATATGGCTATTTTTACTAATTTGCCATGGGTGGATTTTTTATATTTTTTAAATCCAATAAAAATTTGTGTAAAGAAATTTATTTCATGTATTTATGTGCTCACCTTTTCGAAAACCAGTGACTTGAACTTGGCTAGTAAATGACATATACAAAAAGGCATTAAAGAGAGCACCCTTTAAGTATCCAAAAAAATAGAAAATGCTTTATAAATGCATAATTTATGATCTTTCATATATATTTCCACAATATAAACGGCTTGAAACCCAATAGAACTAATTTGGTGACTTTTAAAGTACTTTTAAATAAACATATATTTGAAGGAATTTTTTGCTAATTTTATTCAATTATGCAAATTAGCTTGTTACTAAAAATAGACACAATTCAGAGAAGTCTAAAATATATTTTCTGGTTTCCATTGAACCTAAGATATGAAAAAACTTTATTAGCTGGAAAAGTTTTAACCACCCTCCTGGACGATCTTTCAAATTTTCCATGGTTTTCTGTGAGACAAGCTCTTAATTCAATACAATTCAATATGCTGCGGAAGTGTACAGGAAAATAATAACTACTGAAAGGTACGAACATTGACTTAACAGATCTTAATTGTATTGTGTTTATAATGGTTTACATTTATAAATTTTGACTTGGATGAAGAGTTGTCTCATTGGCACTCATACCACATCTTCTTATATCTACTTAATTGACAACACACGAATTGTGTGAACAGTACTAACTTTAACACAGTTGGTAAATCTGAAAATTGACAGAAAGACTGAAAGTGACTTATTAATTATTGTTCTGTTTTTAAGAGCTGTTCAGATCAAAATAACCGTTTCAGATCAACATTGGTGGACCACTGAAATATACGGTATGAGGTTTCCTCTTTGTAATAAAAACCCAACGAGGATCTGTGGTTGTATACATCCTAGTCCGTTGGTCTATTGGTGGATAGTTGTTTGTTTTGGAACCTTTAAATGAGGCTTTGGTCAGCCTTAAAGAGGTTAAAACGATTAAATGCTATCCATCAAATTTAGGCTCATATTTATCAAAATGTCTCAACGGTTTAATAAAACACTAACTAAAACACATAGAAGCAAGGAAAAACTGTTTGTCTGCAAACACACATAGCAGGTTTGGTTGTTGAATTGTTCATTATCCACAATCAGCTTTAATTTCAACAAATTATAACTGTCACAAATATTGAAAAAGAAGCATCTGTAAAATATTCTGTTCAAAACAAATATCATTAAAATCTTAAACCACGTTGTAAATAGCGCGAATTAGTTCTTAGAAATCGTATTAGAGCCGGAAGTGAACGAAAAACATAGACATGTCGTCTAGATTCTAGCCTCTTCTGTACTAGCTGGCTTACATATGAGTTTGCATTATAGTTGTTTCCAGGCATGCCCACTGTCTTCCTACCCGAAAGATTGAAAACGCCATCATAATCCCTTTTCCCTAGTGCTCTGTTGATGAAAGGTTTGAAAGTCCATATATTATTCTTTTTTGCGTATATTACTTGGTCAGTTAAAAATGATCCACTGCATGTTATAGCAGCCATTAAGATCATATATCTACAACAAAAAGTAATATTTTCGATGATGATGATCTCAGTCTCTGAAATATTTGATATATAAGTTTATTGTTATGATACTATTGCAATTTCTTTTCAATAGTTACAATATGGAAGTGTCATTCGAGGAAAACATATGATTTGACTGCACTACAATGGCGCCAAGAAATAAGGGTAAACCTTTGTATGAATTTTGCCTGATCGGCCGGCGCTTAAGCAGATATGTATCTGAACTAGAAGCTAGAGAGATCAATGTTAACTGTTAAAAGTTATAAAACTTAATAATCTTCATTGTAATCAAATAAAATTGGCTGTATCAAGAAATTCATAAAATTTCATTGAAACAAATTTCAACTTCATAGCATTTGGTAAAATTAATTGCAACCGATCAACAAGATAATAATAAAAGCTTGGTATATCTCAAATTTAATGGCGGTGTACGTTAGTTATACACGAATGAGTCAAATCACTAATAATTGTCATCAATAATTATATGAATTACTTTTCATTTAATTACATGATTGTAACGTCGTCCCTTTTGGACTGTTTCAAATCTACAATATTAATTGTCTTGCAAAATGAATCTCTACTGCATTAAAATGATACTGATAAACTGTATTACTACCCATCGGGTGTTACCTCAGCTAAAGAATTATTGTAACCAGAAGTTGTGACCAGTACAGTAAGTTAGTAATGTTTTGCTAGTTTGGAGATATATAATACTTAAAAGAAATGTTTAATAACAGAATTAACCAATCAAGTAGGAAAAATTATCACTTTCATAGCCCTGATACATTCGAACTCCACTTTGGTCCTCTTCGACTATTTTAGCACGTGGACATGTGAATTCACCCCAAAATGACCTCATATGCAAAATGTACATCAGTTTGCTAAATTTGATATTGTTTTTACTGACCATATGTAGTTATATTTCAGTGAAAACATAATTAGAATAATTATGTTATAGATAATGCATATTTTAAGGTTTTTGTCGTAGAACACACCGAGGGGTGTCAGGATTGATCAAATGAAAGACCGACCGTAGGAGGTCTTTCTTTGGGCAATCCTGACACCCTGAGGTGTGTTCTACGACAAGAAAACCTTAAATATGCATTATCTGACTTATATACCGTCAAAAAAATATTGTTTTTATAAAGATTTGCAAAATATAGCATCCTAATTTACCGACCACACTAAAGTGGGATATTCCTTTCTAATGCGTTCAGGTTTTAATACGCCCTACGGTTCATTTAGAATGTGAAATAAAACTCACTAATTTATCTAGATATAAACCTTAGAAATTATTATCCATATACAATAAAAATATTACTGTAACTGCATGAAGTAAGACACAAATGAATTGTTACCATCTGATAAAGGTGTATGAAAAATACAAGACACTTTGTAAGTAATATATTGTACAAACTTATTTTATGGAAAGGGGAGGTGCTATGTTTTTTTTTTTTTTTAACTATTTGTAATGCCATTTTATCGCGGAAAAGTGATAACTTTTCAACAATTTTAATTGAATCGAATGAAATATTCAGAATGATTTTCTTTTGAATAGCAATACATTTTTTAACAGATAATCAGGATATAATTATATACCCTCCCACTCACGAATGTTATTCAATAGAATATAAGAATATTTTATTAGTTAATCATTTGATAGAGTAAAAGGTATACATAAATGTAAAAAAGTTAAGAACTGACACGAAGGGGGCACGAAATCGTGATATATGTACATGTTACACGAAAACGAATATCAATACATGTAGGTCACAGTATGATTTCCTATTCAGTGTGTATCGTCCTAAACATGCATGAAATATTTGCCACTGGACGTTAAGTAACCATCAATCAATCAACCTATTCAGTGTGAATCAATAAGATTTTCAAAATCTTACACACGAATATATTAAATCTGGCTTTATTTTAAAGTGTTATGAAAGTTTTACATTAAAATTCATCTCGCATATATGATAATGTCTCTATATTGTAGCGATAAATTAACAAAACTTCACATTATTTGTTTCTCAAATTAAAATTCGGGCAATGACGATTTTTTACACCTATCATAGACTGACCTTTAAACAATAAATTCCAAAATTGGCAACAGAAACTATCAGACGAATATAATTTTGAAGTAAATTATAGTTTGCATTTTATCAAGGAAAAAATGACCCACACAGGTCATTATTTTATGCCTTGGAGCATATTTCATTGAAACATGGTATCGTCCGGGTTGATTCTTCGAAAGAATGACCTATCGTTCTGAAAGAAAATAACTCCATATAGCTATATAAGTAGATGTTAATATAATATACGTACGCACCAAATACACACACACACACGAAGAGATATATGACATAAAAAGTCCTAAAATAAAGCAAATGTATGTGAGGTCATCATCGGTGGAGGAAGTTAGAATCTTAAATTTTTAATAATTTCTATATTTATGAATAGACAATTTAAAATGTGTTATAAATCATGTCAGAACCGAAGCACTAATTATATGTTATTCTTTATTTTTTGTGATGGGATGATACCGCTGCTTATTTACTACTAGCCCCAGGGTATTTTTGGCTCAGAAGGCAATGCTCCGGTATTGACATTAATTCCTTTCTTGACTTTTTCATTGATTAATTTGGATTTTTTCAATTATTACTAAACAGCTACGATTCCAACTCCCTCAGGCAAAGTTGACCTTAAGTAGATTTGGATGTTATTGAAAGTCCCATTTTATCATAAAGCTCTTCAGGTATTTAAGTATTTTTACATTTTTCTCTAAAATATTTGATTTTGAGCGTAAACAAACGCCTCGAACGCACCGACGTTATACTGTATAGTACTATTTCCTTTTCTATCAGTGGTTCTATAACGCTGCTTATGAACTTCTAGTTCCCGATGGTATCATCAGTACAGTGATCAGTACTTCAGTACTGACACTATTTATAACGTATCTTTCTTTAATTCTCCATTGATGAATTTAGAAATTATAAGAAACTATGGTTCTAACACACCCGTTAAAGTTCATTATAGGCGGATCTGGCTATTCTTTTATATTGAACCTTGGCTTTCATGTTTCTTTAGTTTGAGCATTGATAATGGAGGTTTATCTAGAAACGCTCTTCGTTTGCACAAAATTTATGAAGTGTTTTTTTTTTTTTCATTTGTATCCAAATTAAAAGTTTAAGAAATATCACACTTAAATCTTCAGAAGTTCACAACTTCATCAGGAACGCTCAAAACCAAACAATTGAAAACCAAGGAGCCATTCATACCTTTTCTTTGGAAGTATAAAACCCATTTTATGGTAACTTTTTCAAACTGCAAGCAAATTTTAAGGGTTTGGCTTTTCTCGACAAGAGAAGAGTGTAGGATTTTTCATGATGGTACATTCACCGTTTGTCGTATTTTATTTTTAACATGGTTTGTAATAAAGTTTGAATGCTAATTTTTATTGATGTTTGTGCATATATTAAGCTATTTATTTAGTATGGTATTACATATAATGTAGTAAATATCAAACTAATTTGTTAGTATGATATTATAAGTAACGTATTAACAGAATGCAAATGCGATTTGATACAGATGAGATTTGATACAGATGAATTACACTGTACATGTATTATAACTATATCTAATCATAATCCTACTAGCTGTATCTGATTTTGAAACAAAAAGTGTTAAAGATTTGACAGAGAATAAATACATACTGGGATAAATATATGTAATTAACTTTGACATAATTAATCCACTTAGTGATAAGATATGTTGCTCTTTCTTTATTTGACGTCAATGCAGATATTTGAGCTGTTATCTGGTGTTTAAGTTTTGTAAAAAATATGGATTTTTATTAGGTATTCATGCAAAAATTATGTAGTTAGGTCTGAATTGTCTCTGCAAGCTTTATAATAAATAATAACGTGTGATACGCATGCTCAATGCAGGTGAAGATGACATAATGAATACTTACAAACATATACATTCGTTATTAAATTCACGAAACTATTTGACTCTGAAAACTTTTTAAAGACATGTTTTCTGTCAAGTTTCCGACATCGAAGCAAAGAAAGAGTTAATTCTATAAGTACTTTCGTATATATCTAATTTATAAAATACGTCTATATACATTGTAAGTATGTCGAATTAATTCTGAACGGGACCACGAAAGGCTTTTATTGGTACTTAAAATGACTACTAATAACAGATGTGGTATGATTGCCAATGAGACAATTATCCACCAAAGTTCAGATGATGTGGATGTAAGAAACTAAAGGTTACCGTACGGCTTTCAACAATGAGAAAACCCCATACCCTATTGTCGTCAATATAAGGCCCATGCATGAAAAAAACAAAGCAATTCAATTGAGAAAACTAACGGCTTAATTGATTACAAAACAATTTACGAAAAACAAATATGACAGACATGAACCAACGACAACCACTACATTACTGGCTCCTGACTTGGAATCAAACTGATGTTAAGTCCTTTTAAACTTTAAAGTGTCCGCCTTTTGTAAGGTAAATCACTCAAGCGGTACAGCATCGGCGTGTATCTATCGTTTTACCGTTCCGAGCGTTATCGATTTTAGTCAGAAAAGTAAAATGTACCTCTTACAAATATTCACAATTAAAAGGAAATAATGACCAATACATGTAAACTAAGTTTGTTATAGTTAATGATGCAGATTTTAAAATGCAGCGAAAAGTATAATTAGTTCTTTTTTTATTTGTAAACACGCAGCAGCTCTTGAGATAAAAAAAAGTGACTGTGATAAAAAAATTTATTTTGCTTGAAATAAAACGAGAAAGCTGGTAGTTATTTAATAGCCAATAAAGGTACCAAACTTAGCATGCATGATGAATGCCAATGGATATTGTACGCAAACATTAATCTATATGAAGGTATCGTCTGATCAAAAATGTAATTTCGTCGAGAATATGCAATAATATTTGCCACGGTACGTTAAGCAAATTTAATTGAACCAATTCCGTCCCGAACTTTTAAAAATTCACATTAAAACATATCTTTTTTTTTTGGTCTAATTCACCTGGAAAATTAAAATTTCGTTTAGCTTAAACAGTTTTAAATGCGCCCCGTACTCGTATACCGGATACCAAATATACAGCAACACTTTTGTCTTAAGTCTGATAGTGTTCTGCTAGTCATTACTAAATTCATACGTGTAAAACTATACAATTTTACTCATCTGCCTTCAACACGAAGTCTTGGCTAACACCGAACAGCAAGCTATAAGGTGCCCCAAAATGACTAGTGTAGAACCATTCATACAGAAAAACTAACGGTCTATATATTCGACTTTTGAAATACATAATCAAACAACAACCACTAAACAGCAGGTTAGGGCAGGTGCAAACAAATGCAGCGGAGTTCAAAAGCCCAAATATACGAATAATTCTCGAGACTTAAGTGACATTGTTTTAATAAGATCAGAACCATGTATGTGTTAATTTTAAAGCAAAAGATATAAGTTTGTAAGAAAAATATTGACGCACCAATTCTAATAGCTAAGAAAATTTCCTTTGCTAAACGATGATAACATTTTAACATTTTGGTATACCTTATACTTCATTATCTATTTCTGAAACGACTTCTCGCATTGAACATGTATGAAATGTTTGCCACTGGACGTTAAACAACCATTAATCAATCATTCAAATTGTGCTTTAAAATGAATTAAGCCGCAAGTGTATCCATCAATGAGTGCTGTTGTTTGTTTGTCCATCTAACATATACTGAATTTGTTTTGTCCAGAATTATATTCCTTAGAAGAGTTCAAGTATGTTAATAAATTCATAGGGTATCATGTGCTAGTTGAAATTTTTCAGTGAAATCATTATTGTGTGTCCAACGTTCTTTCATGCATATCAAATATTGTATGCACTTTTTGCTGTTTGTAGTCTGTTAGTCCTCGGTCTCCAAAATTTAGCACACACTTATGTAATGACCAATCTCGAAAGGGGACATTTCTTTTTATTAAAGAAAACAATAAAACAATTTCTCTATTCTATCATTCAATTAACCGATGTACACCTAAGATTTTCAACTATAGATGTTGAATTAAAAAAACAATAATAAGTCCCAATGTATGTTTATGGCAAACATATCTAATGGGTTATTTTCTCGTGCAAAATAATAATTTTTTCATTTTTCAAGATAATAGTGTAATCAGATATGTTCTTTGACACGTGTCTTACGGTTCACCGATTTTCGGCAATATCAAAGAAAATCAGCAAGTGCCTAAACATTAGTTTTGAGAATGTTGATGCTGTATTAATATATGGAACATGTCTTCATACCAAAATAGATTACTCACATTTAATGTTCTTGTAAATGAAATTGGGAATGAAAATGGGGATAATGGACGTCATACTCAACTCCGAAATATATAAAAGAAACTAAAATTAAAATTATACAAGACTAACAAAGGCCTGAGGCTCCTGACTTGTGACAGGCGCAAAAATGCGGCGAGGTTAAACATGTTCATATTTTTTTCGAATTGTCTTTTATTGTGAAATTATTCAGCAACAAATTAATCTATGTATTTTTAATACAATGAAACAAGATTTTTTAACGAAAGGAAGTATTTTTCGTCCCTTATATTTAAAGGAAATAAGCAATTTGTCAAAAAAAATAAAACTCCTCCCATCATTCTCCCCCTCCTTAAATCCAGAAAAGAATGAATTGACATTTTATTAAGAATAAAGGTGAAATCATAGATAAACTGCTATTGTATTCTTATTAAGATCTACATTTTAACAGAATCGGGGACTAATATTTCTCTAAAAGCCCATGCATACACTAATATTTGTGTGTTTTTGTTTCAAGTTGTTTCAATTATCATTTACATGTATGAGGCTATAAATGGGACTACCATTTATAAGTATATGAATTGGGTTTACAGATTTGAGAAATATGAGGAAACTAAGTTAATAAGAAGCGAGGCAAAAAAACTAGATAACAGAATATAGAGGTGGTGTAACCGAATAATTCAGTCGTTATATTTCACTGATCTACGATTACTACATAAATTAACAATTTTATAAATGTTGACATTGATAGAAATAGTTTTTGAAAATATTTTATCGAACTTTAATATCGTAATCTGTAAAATTCAACGAGACTTTTTGTACCTTTTCGCATGGACTGTCTCGGATATAACGATAACGCAAATCGCGTGTATTAAACATGGTCTAGGCCTGAGGATATCATTTCATTATCACTTCCTAATATCCAATCCACAGACACGAGTCACACGACATCCCCGTATCTTCTAATTTTACTAGTATACGAATTACCAACACATTTGGCATTTACCAGTTGTTGACGCTAGTAAGAAAATGAATAGTTAAGTTCGAATTATTATTTTTTCAAATGTCAAAAACACTTTGAGTATTATAACAGATCATCTAAAAATCAAACTAAATAATTAGAAGTATCACAGCTCAGATCGGCCAATGTCACTCGTTAGAACTTATAACTAATTGAAATACTGCCACATTGCTTATAGTCTGCCTAACGCTAATTTGAATCATAAGATATTACTGATTTAAAAACTTGCAGTCTCAAAATTGAATGGCATAAATTAAAAAGAAATACATTGTGTATCTAAAGTATTTTCATCATTCCGGATGACCCTAATAATATTTACCTTTCAAATGATTTTTCTACATAAGGTTATATCTCTTCTCTCTGGTCACTAAATTGCCCTAAAGCTAAATGTCACCGTCAGATGTATAGTAGAAGGCAAAAAACGCTTAGTTGTTAATTTCTGTGTTATTTGGTCTCTTGACGAGAGATTATACCACATCTCCTTATTTTTTTTAGATTTGTTTGTGTTCAATGAGCAAACAATGCAAAAACATAAAGTATCTTTAAAATGAAACGGTGTGTAGATATACCGCAAAGGACTTCTTAGTGCACTAAGGACACTAAAACGATGTTTTAAGACCACAAAGAACATGGATATAAGAGGATATGAGTATATAACTCATAAATATAAAGTTTGGTATCAATAGATATTGTAATTTTGAAGTAAAATGACTTTTTAATCAGCGCGTGCCACTCGGCACGTGACCAACGGCTTATTGCAAATTCCCAATCATTAAGTTCAATCAACCATATCCAAATAACAATCGTCTTTTGATCGTTACTAATTGATTAATGATAGTTGTTGAATAAACCTAACGGTTTAGGTGTTATAATTTCAAGCTGATGAAAGAAAATTAAAATTGAATTTTATGTTTACTTTGCCTTTGTTTTATTTTGTTTTGAAGGAAATTGCTTTAATAAATTTTTTTTTTTTAAAGAAGCCAGTTTTGAGATAGAAATTGAGAAAAAATGCTTCTGAGATTTCATTTCCACATTTACAACTCTATAGTTTACATACTATCATTATACCTTGAAAGACATTTGAGAGTAAAACATATTCTTCAAAACCCGATTATAGAAGT